>CM036255.1:30762500-30987500 GCA_020698575.1 Bostrychus sinensis
TTACTTCATTACATTATACCACTGCTTATTTCTGTGTGACCAGACGTCCCCTTTTTAACCGGGACAGTCCCAGTTTTAGGCTCCTTGTCCCAACACAAAAAATAAAAATAAAAAAAATTATAAAAAATTGCAGTGTCATTATTTTTATTTAAAAAATTGCCATTAAAATTCATTAATTACCTGACAGAAAATTGTCCGTATTTTGGAACAGGGGCGTAACTTGCTAATGTGGGGCCCCAGTGCAGGATTTCAGAAAGGGCCCTAAAGTTACAAAGTAGAGTCAGTACAACAGGCTCGTGCACTACTGGAGCTTGATAAAAAAAAATAAAAAATGCTTATTCATTAATACTAGGGACAATTTTGTGAAGCTTTATTAGTTTTTTGTGTATTTAACTTAAGAAAAAACTTTTTTGTTGTTATGAGTTTCAGAATTTAACAGGATTTAAAATTGAAATTATTATTATTATTATTATTATTATTTAAAAAACTCTGCTCTGTAATGGAGTTATGTGCTGCTCCGAATTATTATAAATATATTAAACACAAAGTTGACCACAGATGAACAAAGGCCCTCTCAAATGGGCCCCTACACCTCCGGGGCCCCTGTACAGCTGCACTGCCTGATGTTACGCCACTGTTCTGGAAGCTTTTTTGTCACGCGTGAGTTCAAACGCACCGTGAGCAGAGAAAAAAAAAAATATGTCCCAGTTTTTGGTATAAAGTTTGGTGTGAGTTCTGTGTATTTTTTATTAGGTTGTATTTTTATGATAAACTTTTTTTGCGTTTTAAGCTCAGGTGTTGCTGTTTTTACTTTTTACTTCTGCCCTGCTGTTTGTTTGTGTGTGTTTAAATTAAAAAAAGTCAAAATGTGTCCTTTTTTACGCTTAATTATAGTTGTGTTTATATGCTGTGTGTAGTAGAGTGGTTCCCAAAATCAAGACTGTTGTGGCCCTTTTAAATTTCCAAAAATCCCACAACTACAGAACTTCCCTCTACACTATCATGTTTTTTTTTTATAAAACATTACAAAAACAATGACTGTTGGCTGTAAATAGTTTTAAAGTAATTTTTTTTTATTTTTTTTTTATTTTATTTAACCTTTATTTAACCAGGAAAGTCCCACTGAGATTACTAATCTCTTTTTCAATGGAGTCCTGGCCAAGACAGCAGCACAGTTACATTACACACAGACATTTAACACATCACAAAATGGATTCTTAAAAGCAATTACAAATCATAGACTTAATTTCCAAACCTTTCAACAAAGATTTAAACTGAACTATTGAACTATATTGTAATTTCAAGACTTTTTGTAAATTATTCCAAGTTGAAGGTGCAGAATATTGAAACGCCACTTTCCCAGTCTCTGTGCGGACGCTTGGGACAGAAAGAAGCATGCAATTTTACTGGCGGAGTTGTTCAGAAGCGACACCGAGGATGAAGAATTTAAAGGATTTAGTGATTAGGAGTGAGATGGTGAGTTTGGTGAACTTGTTATATTATGTTCTTTATGCTATAGTTATGTGAATAACTGTTAATATATTACGTTAACATACGAGACACCTATTCAGTTCGTTGTTTATGCTTCATGTAGCTGAATAACCATCAATGTGTTACGTTTATGTCTATTCTATTATTACTATAACTTACCTTTAAAGATGAAATGTCTGTTCTCGGTGTCAGATTTTGTAAAATAAATTTACCCCCAAAAATGCGACTTATATAAGTTTTTTCTTCTTCATTATGCATTTTTTGACTTGTGCGACTTATACTCTGGAGCCACTTATAGTCCAGGAAATACAGTAATTTTTTTAGGTACTTAATATTTTCTTATTGTCTTTTTATATTTGTGTATGTTTTATTTGTTGTTATGAGCCAAAACCATGTGTCTGAGTCAAAATATGAATTGAAATTGCATTGAAACATTGACAAGGTCCTGCTTCCTGAAATGAGCCGAAATTCCCATCAAGCGGTGCATTTCCTGGTTTCCTAATGTTCCCGCAGCGGTGATGATCCCGCCTCAGAGCCTCGCGCTTGTTTACCGCCGCCTCGAGGCCAAAGTTCACGGGACAGTCTCCGCCCCGGGGCCCCGCCGTCCCCCGCCGCCGCGCAGTGACCGAGGGGACGGGCTCCTGCTGCGGCTGTGAGCGCGGGGAAGCCCGGCCCGCGTCTGCCTGCGGAGGGCCACAACGTGACCTGAACCAGGAACCTCCGGGAAAACCGTCAGCGCTGAGCCGAGCGGAGAGGGGCCCCAGAGAGGGGGGAGAGGGACGGGCGGAGGGGGAGGGGCCCGCAGCAGCGACCAGAGGAGGTTTAACATGGAGCCGGATATGAACTGGTGAGAGAAGTGTTTGTCGCGAGCACAAATAACTACAACAACAACAATAATAATAATAATAATAATAATAATAATAATAATAATTCAATATTTTATACGTCATGTCGAATTTTCTATAAAAGTATTCTCTCCATTTTTATTGTTGTTATTATTTTTTTGTTTGTTTTGTTTTTCCACAGCAAAGTATACATTTTTCCATCTTACTGTTTAAACTCATGTAATAAATAAATGAATCTTAAAGTGGCAAAACTGATAATTTAAATTTAATCCTAGTTTAAAGGATTTAATAATAATAATAATAATAATAATAATAATAATAATAATAATAATAATAATAATGGATTTTGAATTACACAGTGCTTCTTGGGCCCTGTAAAGATCTAACATGGGCCCTAACCCAGAGGAGGGACACAGAGGGACACAGAGGAGGGACACAGAGGAGCGACACAGAGGAGGGACAGAGGAGGGACACAGAGGAGGGACACAGAGGAGGGACACAGAGGAGGGACACAGAGGAGCGACACAGAGGAGGGACACAGAGGAGGGACACAGAGGAGGGACACAGAGGAGGGACACAGAGGAGGGACACAGAGGAGCGACACAGAGGAGGGACACAGAGGAGGGACAGAGGAGGGACACAGAGGAGGGACACAGAGGAGCGACACAGAGGAGGGACACAGAGGAGGGACACAGAGGAGGGACACAGAGGAGCGACACAGAGGAGGGACAGAGGAGGGACACAGAGGAGGGACACAGAGGAGGGACACAGAGGAGGGACACAGAGGAGCGACACAGAGGAGCGACACAGAGGAGGGACACAGAGGAGGGACACAGAGGAGCGACACAGAGGAGGGACAGAGGAGGGACACAGAGGAGGGACACAGAGGAGGGACACAGAGGAGGGACACAGAGGAGCGACACAGAGGAGCGACACAGAGGAGGGACACAGAGGAGGGACACAGAGGAGGGACACAGAGGATGGACAGAGGAGGGACACAGAGGAGGGACAGAGGAGGGACACAGAGGAGGGACACAGAGGAGCGACACAGAGGAGGGACAGAGGAGGGACACAGAGGAGGGACACAGAGGAGGGACACAGAGGAGGGACAGAGGAGGGACACAGAGGAGGGACACAGAGGAGGGACACAGAGGAGCGACACAGAGGAGGGACACAGAGGAGGGACACAGAGGAGGGACACAGAGGAGGGACACAGAGGAGGGACACAGAGGAGGGACAGAGGAGGGACACAGAGGAGGGACAGAGGAGGGACACAGAGGAGGGACACAGAGGAGGGACACAGAGGAGGGACACAGAGGAGGGACAGAGGAGGGACAGAGGAGGGACACAGAGGAGGGACAGGGGTTTGCCGGTGGCATGAATCTTAAATTATGAATTTTCACATTAATAAAGTCTGGAGATGTGGCCCCTGGTTATTAATCCTTTATTTATTGAGGTTGGTCTCCTGAGACCTGTTTCTCTCAGAACATTACTCTGCTGTAGGCATCAAGCACTGACTTAAGGCACATAAATCAAATATACAAAGATTTTTTAATTAAAAAAAATCAAAAAAGTTAATTTCTCATTAATTAGATTGATGTACTTTATTAATCCTGAAGGAAATTAAATTGTTCAGCTGCTCCACAATCACACAAACACACAAACACACAAACACACAATCACACAAACACACAATCACACAATCACACAAACACACAAAAACACAATCACACAAACACACAAAAACACAAATGCATGAATACAACAGTTATTATAAAAACAGCAAAAACAACCCTGCAACACAAATTATTAAAAATAATAATATAATAAGTATTAATAAAAAATATTCCTATGATAATGATGTATTTACTTCACATAGCACATGCTGTAATATGCAGCTCATAAATTTTCTCCTTTTAAAAATGGCTCCTTGTGAGTAATCGGCCGTCTGTGGAGAAATCCCTTGTTTTTCTCACAACGCCTCTAGAAGCGATTTTTTTTTTTTTTTTTTTTAATGAACGGTGCGTCGCTGTCCATCGCGCAGCGCCTCTCTCGCTCCGCCCGTCGCGCACCCCCCCGCCCTGCCGCTGCGGGAGGACGCTGTCGCTGGAGGCGGAGACGGGACCCCCGCTGACGTCAGTGGGGCTGACTGTTTCCTGCAATAGAAAGTGAGGCAGCGCAGGGCAAAGAGAGAAAATCCACGGCTCCCTAACCGCGTCCTGGCTCCAAAAAAACCCACGGCGTTCAAAAAGCTGACAGCGCATCAGACTGCACCCGTGAGTATCCCGAACGCAACCTTTATACGCCTTTTACGCACGGGTTAAACTCCGTCTGTTTCCGTCAGTTTGCGTCAGTGTGGCTGCAGCGGACATGCTTCTGCCTCCGTGTGCTTTGCCCCACACTTTTAGCTCGCTTTAAACTTCCCACCTGAGTGCCTTTTTCTCCCCCAAAACGCACCGCTTTTTTTGAATCCCCCTTCCTCTTTCTCGCGTTACTGTCGCTCCTGGCGCTAGTGGCTAACTCGGTGTCACCTCTGTCGTGTTTATGCGCTGGCTGACGTTGCTAACAGTGTGATAAATAAACGCAGACGGCCAGGAGAGCAGCGCTGGCCGCCCCATCAGAATAGACTTGAGTCAGGCGAGTGCTATTGCAGCGACAGCGAGGGGTTTTCCCTGGCTCCTCCCCTCCGCTCGTTCGCTCGTTCGCAGGGCGTTCACGTGTAGCAACAGGGCACAAAAATACGCTATTCCCACGCATTGTTTTTGCTGACTTCACCCCGAACACTCGCATCCCAAGCATCCATTTCATCACATTTAATCCAACCTGCAGCGATGATTGTGTGAGGCGTTTGCAGACCCCTGGTTCCTATGCGTAAACCTCCAACGCCCCGCACTTTTACATAACACCCCCGGGTTAAACTGCATCTCCTTTGAGCGCCTGGCGTTTTTCCACATTTGCAAGAGTTGATTCACAAGCATTGGCACGCGTTTTAGTGCAGGGTGTTTCCTCCAAAAACCGCTGGCATCTTGACAAACGACCTGTAACCTGACTGTGGCTCAATTCCTCCGTCGTTCCTTTTCTCCTCTCTCTGCCAAAAACACCCCGTTTATTTATTTATTTTTTAACCAAAGACGCTTTTACTGCTTCTGTCGTGCTGTGTTTTTGCAAACGCTGATGATGATTGTGTGTTTTGTTGGAAAATACGACCCGTGGGGATGATGTCATTGCTGTAGCGCCACGGGAGAAGAACAAACCCGGAGCCCAGCCAGTTGTAGTAAGAGTTATGTAATGTTGGGAAAAAAGGAGAAAGAAACAGAGATGGGACGTAAAGGATAAAGGCTGGACATTGGAAACATTACAGCTACGTTACACGCGTTGCTCGGGCATGTGGTGGTCGGTTTTGCTTTGGCTTTACGTTTTCTCCCGGATGATGCAACGGTAAGAAAGGATTTTTATCAATGAATGCTGCAAGCGTGAGTGGTTGCTGCAGCTTGTACTATCATCTGTCTCCATGTCTTAGCGTAGCGTTTCCCTGTCAAAGACTATTGCATGCTTTGACCCGTGGACTTTTATATAACATTTATTTTGTGTAAATTCAAATCCCTCAGAGAAAGAAGTTGTTTGCGTGTAGTTTCTGTGGCGTGGAGTTGTAACTTGGACTTAGACTGCTGTTTGGGGGAATGAAAAGAAAAGCCTTGCTGTCTTTTTTTTTTTTTTTTTTAAAGCCTGGTAACATTGGGCTTATTGTCAGCGATGGGAGAGATAACATCAGCATTCAGGGCCAGGGTCAAAGCACTCTGCAGCAGTTTGCAAATGCAGCATCACTAATTCAGAGTCAGAGCATCACCGGAGCCAAATGCAAACAGATTTTTTTTGGGGATGAAACAAGACTCGCCGTACTTTGATCACATTGTAGACTCGATAAGGACAAAGTGGACACAATAACATAAGAGGACAGCAGTCTCTCTTTGGGTTTAGCACAGCTTTACAACTGGTAACATGCTTTTTCGATTTTTAGTGCTTCAGCAGATGAGCAGGTGGCAGGTCATTGTTGTTTTTGCCTGGTCTTTCAGTGCTTAGCTCTGCTGGACATCAGGACGTCAGGTCTGGCTGCAAAAAGTGGAATTATGATCTGAGGACACGAGGGTTGTAGTCAAGTCTGAGACCAGAGTGAACCGAGACATTTGGGGTTCGAGATTGAGTCAAGACCGAGGCAAACTGTACACCAAATTAGGGCTGGGTACTGTTCAGATTTTTTCGATACCAGTTCTTAAACGATACCTAAGCAATACTTTTTCTGATACCTATGATGAGCTAATTCATCTTTTACAATCATAAAACACAATAATACTGAATAAAAGACACATTTTTGGTGCAAAATTCTTAGCTGTAATTCAAAACCAGCAGTTTGTCTGATTTATTCTGTGTTATTTATTTGATTCATGCATTCAGCTCCCACTAGGAATTGAAACTTCATTGAATAAATATATATTTTTTGATACCAGTAGTGTTGTAAGTTTTCTTTTGACACCACAAAGGCATCGTTGAACAGTCCCCAGCCTTAGCAAAGATCTGCTGAACAAAGAAGGACAGCAGTGTTGTAGTCAAGACCAAGATCCAGCCTGAAACCAGAGTGAACCGAGACCAAGACAAGGCTGAGACTTTAGGGTTTCGAGGTTAAGTTGAGACTTTTAAAGGCCGAGAACGAGTCGAAATCAAGACCAAAGCCTGTGAACGAACATTAACTCAAACAGTGGTTCAAATTAGTGCTGGGCAACGATTAAAGTTTTTAATAGCAGTCTATGGATTTTGGCTCTTTCGTCTCCTAAATGGCTCTTTATTTGACCAATTATAGATTTTAGAATTCAGCCAAAATGCAGAGAAGGTTTAGACACAGGACGGTGCGCAGCAGTAGCAGAATAATATGTGTGTGTACAGCTTTAAGTGTGAGAGATCAGGGCTCGGGTGCACCGATGTGGAGCCAAAAAACTCACCCTTTGTGCCTGTCCCATGCTTGGATAAATGGAAAGGGTTCTGTCAAAAAGGGCATGTGTGGAAAAGGAAAGGGCGCCACAGAAAATGACTTTTATTTACTTGTTGGTGTCTGAAACGTTGCTTTTTTTTTTGGCTTATTTCGTATTTTTTGTTCCTCGCAGATGTTTCCTGACTCCGGCCCAGGACTAAACTCCGCTCAAGGTCCGTCCTCTAACTTTCCCATGATGCACCTGTGAACCAGAGCAGGCAGGAAGATGCCGCGGACCAAGCAGAACAACCCCAAGAATCTAAAAGGTAGGAACGCGTTTAAAATGTTCTTTCAATGCACACTGGTTCTGCAGTCAGTGTTGGGACGGTCGGACGGTTTTGTGTCTCTGAAGTAGTTTTAGTAGTTTGTAGCTGATGGTTGCAGTAGTCTAGGCTTTGATTGGTTGACAGTGGCTGGTCTGGAAGAAAGAAGGAGGAGGACAAGAGACAGCTCAGTGTATTCTGTGTAAAAGTGAAAGGAAAAGTCCAAGTGTTTATTACTTTGATGGAATTTCCTTGTATACTTTTATTGTAAGGAAGGAAAATCTTAAAATGCACTGACCTTTTCTCCAGTGTCATCTCTGGCATTTCATATTCATTTTTATGAGTGGAGCATATTTCGAGGCAGTAAAAAATGTGTCCTTTGTGTGCATTATTTAGAAGCAGTGTTACTAACTTTTTAATGTAAGATGTAGAGGTCGACCGATGTGGTTTTTTTCTGTGGCCAGAGCAGTTTTTGCACTGATATGTAGGACACATTTTTACAAAAGTGCTATGATAAAAGACCATTCCTCCCTCTGCGTTTCCCTGTTTACTGTGCAGCCACAACTTCTTGCACCGCTCCTTGTTATTAAAGTGTAATAAGAAAAATAACACTTGTAGCAGTGATTATTAAGTGTCTGCTATAGCCGTGTTTTACTCTAAGGCTCTATTAGTTAAAGGTTCAGGGTCGTAGCATCAGGCAGTGTAGCCAGGGCAAAAGCACCGGGGCCCGGCAAGCTTAGGGGCCCCTGAGAGTGGCCCCTGTCCATTTATGGTCATTTTATATTTATCAAAGAAGAACAGCACTTTATTCCGATTTTTTCCCCCCAATGAATTACAAAATGTGAAACTAGCAATTGCAAAACATAAAAACATTTTCTTTACAAGATTTTCTTAACAATAAGATTAAATTAAGCTATTCAAATGTGCTTTAGACTAGGAGATATGGAGAAAACATGCGATATTTAATAACTATGTTGAAAATTGCGATAACGATATTATTGCGATATCTGAAAATAGAGCAACTTTTCAAACATAGTAAGTTAAATTCACTACGTTTCACAAAAATGTAAGTTCCTGTATTTACAAATCAAAACAGCGACAAAAACTTAACACAGACTAAACCAGGAATAAAACAAGGCTAAGCTGTGACTAAATTAATTAAATTACCACTAAAACTGGACTTTTTAAACATTTTTATTTAGTCACAACACATGTTCTTTTAAGGCTCTGGTGGAAAATGATTCTTCAGTGTAAATCTCTGTCAGATGAAGACCACAGCGTTATTGCGATATATTTAGATTCTTGCGATACAGATTTGCTGATATTACGATAATTTTGCGATATATTGTGCTGCCTTACTTTAGACTTTTGGGCCCCAATATGAAAACTCTGCTCTGGGGCCAATTTATTACACATTCAGTGGAAGCACTGGAAGCTAATGCTGCCGACTCTCAGCTCAAAGCGTTCAAACAAAGCCTCTTGTATCCGCTCTCTTTGGTCTTGTGTTCGCCCCAATGAGTGCCTGACCAAAAGTCACATTAAACCTCAGGCTGCCCCCTCACTGACACCACACACTTGTTGTCATCATGTGCTGCTGCCGCTGCTGCTGCTTGTGTTAAGCTGTTTTATTCTTAAGACTTACCTTCTAGATTCTGATTGGTTCACTATCAAATCTACTGCAGTTAAACAAAAAGCTCTTGTGAAATTCAATACATTTTTAAGACTTTTAATGCCACTTAGAGTAAAATTCAACTCTGAAAGTCTAATACAGGTGAAATAACTCCAGTTCTGCCTTAAAAAATCTCAACACGGACTCATAAATTTCAGTAGTGACAGCATTTACTGTATTGCGGGGACATTTTGCTGTCAAATTCACATCCAGCTCACAAAAAAGACAGACTTCTTGATCTAAAATGTGTTTTTAACACTGAAAAACTTGACTTAAATCTCCCAATTCAAGACGTAGATGAACAAATTTATTACCTGCCCAAACAATTTAATACATTTAAGGTCCTATTATTTACTAATTAGACCGGCAATACTCTCTCAGCACTCTCTTATAGCAGCCATTTTGGGCCCCGGACTTTGCTCCGTCCTCTCTGTACCTGTCTAGTTAGACTTTTGTGTGCGTGCTGAGTGTGGCTCTCCTCTGTGACGGGACGATGAGGACGTGTCGACAGCTGTGTATTTGGGGGGGGGGGGGGGGGGGCGACCTGTCCCGACATGAACCTCTCTCTCTCTCTCTCTCTCTCTCTCTCTCTCTCTCTCTCTCTCTCTCTCTCTCTCTCTCTCTCTCTCTCTCTCTCAGGCGTTCAGTGAAGCTCAAGCGTTGACCTTTCGAGACCACAGAACTCCCACGCAACTCAAAATGGCTCCCTTTTTAGGAGACTGTACTTTTCTCACAAACAAAGTTAACTTAAAGTAGAGTAAAGCAGAGCAGTTAGTACCTCTTCTCCAAACAAAGACGTGCAGGTGAACTGGAGAATCTAAGTGTCCCATAGAAATGTACTGAGATCAAACAACTTAGCATGGTTTTTTTTATTGCATTCCTTCCAAAACCATTGCTCATTTTGGTTTTAAGTGTGTCCTGTAGTCAGTCCGTTCACTGCTTACAATTTAGTTTTATTAAATTAGCTTCACATTTATGAGCTGGAGACAAAATATTACTCACTGCCAACGACTAATCCAGGAAATTGCAACCTGCTTATGGCAACAGAAGCCTGCCTTACTTCTGTAGTCTGTCCTGTGACATTTAAAATCTGCTGAGCTTTGTCTTGTGCAGGTTTCGATGTGGTCACGCTGCAGGTGTCGTCTCGTGTGTCTAAAACTATCAGCGCGCTTCATTTTTGAGCCATGTTTTTATTTATTATACAGCACTTTTCATTTTTATTTGCCTGTATATGAGTTGGATTATCTAAGTCTTCATTTAGTTTTGTTATGAGTTTTTATTTTACTTGAAGGGCACTGCTTAACCCAGTTCTACGGCACAGTTTTAGTCCTGATTTAATCCTAGTTTAATCCTGGTTTAGACACAGTTAAGTCCTGGATTTAGTCTTGTAGTTAAGTGATGCTTTTTCTGGTTCATGTCCAGTTGTAGTCCAGGTCTGTTTTGTCTTTATTTACTAATGCATTTTGCTGTTAATCCCTAATTTGTTCCTCAGTTTAGACCTGGTTTAGTCCTGGATTTAGTCCTATAGTTTACTGATGCTTTTTCTGGTTCAGGTCCAGTTGTAGTCCTGGTCTTAGTCAAGTTTTAGTCCCTGTTTTGTCCTTTTAAACATGCATTTTTTTCTGGGTTAATCCCTGTGTTGCTTTTGATGTAATGCTTTTGTCAGTTTAATCCTGGTTTAGGCATAGTTTAGTCCTGCATTTGGTCCTGGTTTAGCCTTGGTTTAGCCACATTTTAATCTTGGATTTGTCCTATAGTTTACTGATGTTTTTTTCTGCTTCTGGTCTAGTTGTCCTGGTCTTATTCCAGTTTAATCTCTGTTTTGTCTTGATTTATTAATACATTTTTTTCTGGGTTAATCCCTATTTTAATCCTTAGTTTAGTCTTGATATAGTCCTGGTTTGGTCTTGGTTTAGGCATAATTTAGTCCAGGATTAAGTCCTATAGTTCAGTGATGCTTTTTCTGGTTCGGGCCCAGGTCTTAGTCCAGGCTTAGTCTTTGTTTTGTCCTTATTTAAAAAGTTGTTTTCTTCTGGGTTAATCCCTTTTTTGATTCTCAGTTTAGGCACAGTTTAGTCCTGGATTTGGTCCTGTAGTTTAGTGATATTTTTTCTAGTTCAAGCCCAGTTCTAGTCCTGGTCCTAGTCCAATTTTGTCTGTTTTGTCCTTATGTTTTTCTATTTTGATTCTCAGTTTAGGCACAGTATAGTCCTGGATTCGGTCCTGGTATAGTCCTGGTTTTGTCCTGGTTTAGGTACAGTTTAGTCCTGGATTTGGTCCTGGTATAGTCCTGGTATAGTCCTGGTATAGGCCTGGTTTAGTCCTGGTTTAGGCACAGTTTAGTCCTGGTATAGTCCTGGTTTATTCCTGGTTTAGGCCCATTTTAGTAGGACTGGGCTGTTGTCTTGTACAGTCTTTTCAAATCCCTTTGTCGCAACTGTTTTTGTGATTTTGGCTCCGTATAAAAACACTGCACTGAAATAGAACATACATTTTTAGTCCATACATCTTTGTTCCTCGCAAACTCTGAGTAAAACCCGGTGTGAATCCTGACGGTGCCTCCGTTTGGCCCGGCCTGGTGCGATGTTGTGATCCGGCAGACTGCGGCCCACAGACGGTTCTCACAGATTGGTGAATTTTTTGCAGCGTCTCGTGCCGAGTGTGAACACATGCCGTCCCCAGCAGTCCGTCCTCACAAACAGACCCGAGAGCGGACGCTGCTGATCGTTCTGTCAACAAACAATCACTGCGAGGACACGCTTTACACGCTCGACGTTTATACAGGCCACCTTATGAATTATTGAGGCCGTTTGTCCGCGCAAAATGCATAACTTGGCTTCGTCTTGGCTGCGAGGACACCGCAGGACATGTCTCTGTGTGTTATAGACCCTTTTCACGATGACGTCAGACAACTTCCGTTTTGAGACGATGGGATGTATCTTCATTTCCAGTGCTATGGAATTTACTCGGAGTCTTAAAAATTGGCCAAATATAAGGCTACATGATGTACAGAAACTCGAAAAGGGATATACATTTTTCATTGAGGGTTGCTTATTTGATTATGAAGGTAAGTGTTTTGTCTTGTAGCTAAAGCTAGTAGTTGTTAATGCTGTAGCGTTAGCAATAGGTCTAACGGGTGTGCGATAAAACAATATTAGATTATGTTACGATCTAAATGAATGACAATCTGCTTGTCTGAAAGGCTCACTGCATAGTACTGCAATGAACTTCTAATTAGACCTGAAAAGTCTATTATTTTGTCACAGACTGATCACTACAGCAGAGTCAGTGTTCGAGCACAGAGCTTTACTAAATGAAAATATACTGTAGTACTATCCAGTGGTATTTCCTGATAAGCAGATTGTCAAATATTCAGATAAACTCAGATCATGACATGATCTAACACTGTTTTATAGCGCAGCTCTATCACTTAGCCATGTTGCTAACGCTATCTAGCTACATAACAAAGCACTCACTTCATAATCCAAGTATCCTTGGTTGAAGAATTAATATCCTTTCGCAAGTTTTGAACATTTTGTGGGTAAATATTCATTTGAAAATTGCTGTATATTGTGTAAACTTGTAAACGGCAATTTTAAAAAAGTCTGGGTGATTTTCTTATGGGAGATGAAGATACATCCCATCGTCTCAAAATGGAAGTTTTCTGACGTCATGTGAAAAGGGTCCATTTCCAGGCAGGAGGCCTAGAGGAAAGAGGAGATTTATGGGTGCAGAGAAAGAGGACGTAAGGTAAAGCTGGGGACAGGGAGGCCAGGGAGACTCACACTAACGACTGGTTTCGGCAGATTTTGTTCTGGCGACTGAAAGACTGAGGATCACACATTTAACAACTGCTCCTGTGGCTGTTCACGGGACAGGGCTCTACTGGACAGGCTGTGAACGTTTCAGAGGAGAACAGTGGGACCAAGATACACTGTAATTCCAAAAGTATTAGCTCACCACGCGATGAACTTAAGTAACATCCCATTCTTAATCTGTAGCGTTTAATATGATGTGGGCCCACCTTTTGCATACATCTACGTCAGACATCTGCGTCGACGTTGTGCAGTCTTTGCTCTAATTCATCCCAAATGTTTTCTGTCAGGTTGAGGTCAGGACTCTGTGCAGCCCAGACAACTTCTTTTTATGTAATAGGAAACAAGCGTCTGTAAATCAGTGCCTGTGTTTTTAATTTTCTACTGTGAATAAGTGCACCATGTAATCCAAACTACTTGCACCTGATAATGTTTAACTGTTACAGATATCATTGCACTTAAATGCCACACTGTTTACGACTCCTGCACTTTACATTTGATGTTTATTGTTATTTCTGCTCTTGACGTGTGCTGTTGACCTCTTGGCCAGGTCACCATGGGTTTTACCTGGTTAAATAAAGGTTAAGAAGAAGAAGAAACTCACTCATCCATGTCTTTATGGAGCGTGCTTTGTGCTCTGGTGCAGTCATGTTGGAACAGGAAGTGGCCGTCCCCAAACTGTTCCACAAAGTTGGGAGCATGGAATTGTCCTAAATCGTTCCTTTCAACCCCACACCATAATCTACATTCAGTTATTTGGGTGAGTGAGCGAATACTTTTGGAAATATAGTGTAGGTTTTGATCTGTACACAACATGATTGAATAAAAACAGTTTAAACTTTTTTGTGGTGTAATAGTGAATAAATTGTTACTAAATAAGCTGCAATAATATCACTAACATTATCTGACCTTAGCTTGTACAGATGACAGCTTCTCTGTGTAACGTTGAAGCAAAAATAATCCAGTCCATTCTTTTAATGTCATAAATAGAATACAGATCATTATTATTATGATATACCATGATACCTATGATTTTTCATAGTCTGGCTAGGGGTGCGACGTATACTCAGGTGCGACTTATATATTAAAATATTTCAGGTGTTGGTTAGAGGGCGCTCTAGGCTTGTGTACCAGCATCTGCTGCACCTGTACCACTGACAATTTAAAATGTAAACATTACCACTAACAACTTAGGCTATAAAGACAACTGAGAAAGAGCGGAATAATTGGAAATGGAACTGATGCTGAGTCTGACGACAGCCACGCAGAGGAGGAAGCGGCGCTTCGTCTACCTCCGGAGTTGGCGGAGTTGTTCAGAAGCGACACCGAGGATGAAGAATTTAAAGGATTTAGTGATTAGGAGTGAGATGGTGAGTTTGGTGAACTTGTTATATTATGTTCTTTATGCTATAGTTATGTGAATAACTGTTAATATATTACGTTAACATACGAGACACCTATTCAGTTCGTTGTTTATGCTTCATGTAGCTGAATAACCATCAATGTGTTACGTTAGCAAACCGCACACCTATTCAGCTGTTGTTCTCTATTCTATTATTACTATAACTTGCCTTTCAACATGAAATGTCTGTTCTTGGTGTCGGATTTTGTAAAATAAATTTCCCCCAAAAAATGTGACTTATAGTCCAGTGTGACTTATATACGTTTTTTTTCTTATTCATTATGCATTTTTTGGCGAGTGCCACTTATACTCCGGAGTGACTTATAGTCCAGAAAATACGGTAAATACCTCCCAGGTCTGATAGGGCTTCATTACAGAAGTTTACAGTCAGCTGACTTAGGCAAACTTTTTTTTTTTACACATATGCCAGAGTCACGTGATCATGTTTGAACACTGAGGTCTGGCTCTGAGCCTCTGCCTCTTTAAACCTCCCACACTCACACATTTCTCCCTGAGACTGGAGCTGACTGGTGCAGCACAACTGTGAATCGTGGTAAAAATCAGGCAAATGTTGCGTGTTCCCCAGCTTCAGTCGGTGCGAGAGCAGAAGACGCAGAGGCAGAGGCTTCGCGGTGGAAGCCACTAAAATGCAACAAACAAAAGGAGAAGTAGGTTTTCATTCAAAGCGCTGTACTGAGTGGAGCGTTTACTGCCCACACACAGGTAAAAAATACTAATCAAGAGTCACAGATAACATTTTTCTCTCAGTAAAAGTAAAAGTCTGCTTTAGAACAGGCTTTTCCTGGTGGTACTCAGGAGACCTTTGCAGCTCAAGACCTGGTTTAGTTTAATTTAGAGCCAGTTTTCTTTCTGTTGTAGTCCTGCTTTATTTGGGGATTAGTTTTTGTTTAGTTGTGGTTATGCCCTGGTTTAGATCTGGTTCTGTTGTGGTTTTGTCTCAGTTCAGTCCTGGCTTTTTCTGGTTTAGTCCTCTTTGTTTGGTCTAGTGCTAGTTTAGTCTTAGTTTAGCCTTCCTGGTTTAATTCTAGTTTAGTACTGGTTATCACACAGTTTAGTCCAGAATTTAGTCCTTTAGTTTAGTGATGCTTTTTTGGTTCGGGCCTAGTTTTAGTCCTGGTCTTTGTTCAGGTTTAGTCTCTGTTTTGAGCTGATGTAATAATGCATTTTTTTTCTGGGTTAATCCCTATTTTTATCCTTAGTTGAGTCTCGGTTTAGGCCAATTTTAGTGGGACTGAATGGTTGTTTTATGCTGGTTTAGTCTTGGTTTTGTCCTGGTAATACACTGTTTTTGTCCTGGCATGTGCTGGTTAAAAGTCTTAGTTTAGTCCCTGTTTAGTCTTGTGTTCATTCCGGTTTAGTCTGGATCTAGGCTTATTTTAATCCCTTAAAGATGGTCCTGGTAAATCCAAATATTTTCCGAGGTTGTGCTTGGATGTGAGAAGTTTCAGAACCACTTTATGCTCTGCAGCATGATGGCGTAAGAGGCGTTGCTTTTAAAAGGCCATGTTAAGAAAATGAAAGTTCAAACTGATCCATAATAATAACAATAATAACAGTAGTATGTTTGTGTTTTTTAAAAGGAGAACCGAAAATAAACTAAACTAAAATAGCTCATTTGTGTTGTGTAAATGTGAACTGAGGGGCAAATATCTAATGAGGAAGTAGAAGCAGAAGTGAGGGCCGGCTCCAAGAAGACTGGCGCCGACTGACTCTGACTCTGACTTAGGCGTGCGTCTGCGTAGCTTTTGACACATTTGACCCACTTTTCTTGAGCAGGATGACTGTTACAGAAGGTCAGTGTTAATAATGCATCCTGCCTACACAAACATTTGTTGCGCTTTAGACCTAAAGGAAAAGTTGTAATTTTTTAGTTTTTTTGGTCAGTATGGAGACAGCAGACCACCTGCTGGTGTTGTTAATGTACTGCAGCTAAAACTTCATGAGAGAGCTTTTTCACTAATGCTTCACTTTCTTCATTGCAGCAAACACAGAAACGACCTTTATGAAGTCATTTTTACTTCTGGGAGCTCGGTGTCAAACTGGTAAACTCAGTTTGATTTTGAATTTTATTTATAGCCCAATATCACAACAGCAGTCGCCCCAAAGGCTTAACAATTAGTTACACAACCAAATGTTGTGTAACTAATTGTTGACAACAAACAAAAGGAATGGATACAGTGTGGCATTTATGCAAAACAAAACTCCACTTCACCCAAACTACTTTCAAGCCATAAAGGGTGCACTGTTTTAACACCTGACTTTATTTATTCATACTTTGATTATAACTGATTTTAAGGTTCAATAACTACACTAAACTGGGGGCGGCAGTAGCTCAGTTGGTAGAGCCACTTCTCCACTAAGTTCAAACCCCACTCCCACCGTTGCATATTGTCGTTGTGTCCTTGGGCAAGACACTTAACCCACCTTGCCTCTGGTCTCTGCACACACTGGTGTATGAATGTGTGAGTGAATGGGTGAATGGTTCCTTGATGTAAAGTGCTTTGAGTACCCATGAAGGTAGAAAAGCGCTATATAAATGTGACCATTTATTTATTTTACTAAACTAAACAGTCCCAGGACATCCTTATTTTAAGACCCTCCTTCTCTTAAGGAAAAACTCCTAAAAAAGACAGCTATGAAAAAAAAAAAGAAACCTTATGGAGACCACATTGAAGCAGGCAAAATGTGTAGAACTGTTAAATAAAGTCCATTAGCTCATCTGTTGTAGCATAGTTCAAGTCGGTTAGCACTCTCGCCTTACAGCATGAAGGTCCCGGGTTCAATTCCTGGACCATGTGGGGTCTTTCTGTGTGGAGTTAGTATGTTCTCCCTGTGTCTTCCTTTGGGTGCTTCAGTTTCCTCCTTCAACCTAAAACACGTACAGCAGGCTAATCCTCCAGCTGTAGCTACTCCTGACCAGGATCCTGGCTCAGGTCTGGAGGAGGATCTCTGAGCGCTGCTCTGTGGTGGCCCGCCGCTCCTGACAGGTCGCCCCAGCGGCACTGAAGGACGCCGCAGAGGACAGATTTTCCTATAGGGACAGTAACGTCTACCTTACCTTACTGGACTTTCTAGGGCTGACAGTCTCTGGTCGCTACTCGAACTCTTTGCATCAATAGAACTGGTCTGATTTATTACTTGATATTTTATTTTTTTATTATAATTAAAGTTACACTGTGTAAGAAGCCCCGCTCGGAGCAACAGATCGCGCCTCAGGCCTTATAATCGCTCAAAAAATCACAAAAACAAGTCAGTATGCCCCACATATTTAGGAGAAAAGTTACACAGTGTAACTTTAAGAAAGCATAGATGATTTTTAGATAACATTATATTTTACAGCCATCTTTTCTAAATGTTTTATCACCTAACCCATGTAAAGTCACTTCCCTCCACATATACTTTGGTCAATTAAACGCTGTGCTGGGCCTAACAATTTCAAAAGCCCTAGGACTTTGACGTTTCTAATTCTCTTTTTTTAATTGGAACATTTTAGCTTCCGTAAACCGCCTTCTTCCAGCAGCCACATTCCTGTCTTATCACTCCTTTTTGCTTGTCCAAACTAAAGACAGCGATCAAAACCAAAAAACCCGCAGCATCACTTCCTTATCGTCTGATTGTAGCATGTGGAGACATTTCTCTGGCTCCCTGGCCCAGGCTTTTTGACCCTTCTCTCTCTCCGTCTGTCGGCTCACAGGAAATGCTAATTACACGGCGCGTTGTCACATGTTTTACCCCGAGCTGTGGAGAATGGCTGCTCCTGCGCACTCACACACACACACACACACACACACCACATGATGAGATATACTGAATTCATTAACATGTTTCCTGTTAAGTCATGACTATAAATATTTTCGGCGTATTAATTCTGGCATCATTTGAACACCTGCTTCTCTGGAGGGTCGTATGGAGAATCTCATTTTGTTAAACAAGATTTTGAGGTTATTAAGAGGCATGATACTGGGGCAGCAGAGAGATATTCCTCCAGCTAAGACAGGAAGATACAGCGGTGAAGTAGTGGTGTTTTGTATTGATGTGTGTATAAAACATGCAAGAAAAAGACAATTAAGAAAGTATTAGCACTACTTAAAGGTTCATATTCTGCTAAATCGCCTTTTCTGAGCTTTTAACCACGTTATAATGTTGTTTCCTCCTCAAAAACTGACCTGGAGTAGTGAGTTCTGTCCCTCTAAGGCCGCTGTAGTTTAAGTTTTGACCCTCTGAGGCTGCTGTAGTTGTAGTTCTGATCCTCTGAGGCTGCTGTAGTTTGAGTTTGTCCCTCTGAGGCCGCTGTAGTTTGAGTTTTGTCCCTCTGAGGCTGCTGTAGTTGTAGTTCTGACCCTCTGAGGCTACTGTAGTTTGAGTTTTGACCCTCTGAGCCTGCTGTAGTTGTAGTTCTGATCCTCTGAGGCTGCTGTAGTTTGAGTTTTGTCCCTCTGAGGCTGCTGTAGTTTGAGTTTTGTCCCTCTGAGGCTGCTGTAGTTTGAGTTTTGACCCTCTGAGGCTGCTGTAGTTTGAGTTCTGACCCTCTGAGGCTGCTGTAGTTTGAGTTTTGACCCTCTGAGGCTGCTGTAGTTTGAGTTCTGACCCTCTGAGGCTGCTGTAGTTGTAGTTCTGACCCTCTGAGCCTGCTGTAGTTTGAGTTCTGACCCTCTGAGGCTGCTGTAGTTTGAGTTTTGACCCTCTGAGCCTGCTGTAGTTGTAGTTTTGACCCTCTGAGGCTGCTGTAGTTGTAGTTCTGACCCTCTGAGCCTGCTGTAGTTGTAGTTCTGACCCTCTGAGCCTGCTGTAGTTTGAGTTCTGACCCTCTGAGGCTGCTGTAGTTTGAGTTCTGACCCTCTGAGGCTGCTGTAGTTGTAGTTCTGACCCTCTGAGCCTGCTGTAGTTTGAGTTTTGTCCCTCTGAGCCTGCTGTAGTTGTAGTTCTGACCCTCTGAGGCTGCTGTAGTTTAAGTTCTGACCCTCTGAGCCTGCTGTAGTTTGAGTTCTGACCCTCTGAGGCTGCTGTAGATCCTATAAAGGTCCATACAGCTTCTGCATATTTAAAATAGAGGACTCCTACTGGCTCATAGAGGTATATAATGTGACTATTCATAAAAAAATGCTTCTCTATATTGTCCATAAAATAGTTTCTTGGCAATCCTCTATTTTAAAGTGAATGGGTCCTCACTTAATCCTAATATTGTTGTAAGCGTCACTAGCTACTTAAGCCATTATTGTTATGCTTCCTTTTGCTTTGAATAGCTCTGTAATAATAATAATAAGAGCTGGGCTTAAAGCAATCACATGACGTCTCTTTATGCTGGTTTTAAAAATACCATCTCCTGCTTAATGACCCTCGCACACAGCTATAAATATTTCTCTTTTCCCCCCTCTCTCTGGTTAATGTGGCGGCGAGGCGCTGGTGGCTTCAGCTGTGAGTTTTGGCCCCAGTTCAGGGTTTCTCTGCCTCTGAGTTCTGGCAGCGAACTCAGTGTTGTACACAAAAGGAACCACGCTAACGGTCTCCCTCCCGACGAAAAGAGGGTGAAAAAAAAAACACAAAAAACTGACTTGACACACTTGGTCCTGTCACAGCCACAAAGAAAGGGCTGTTCGCGCCCCAGCTGCAGCAGAAGCAAGTGGATTTAAAGCAACACGAGCGTTTTCGAGAGAAGAGGGGAGAGGGAAAGGCCAATAATGTGATGAAAGGTGGCTACAAATTGGCCGGACCTTGTAATTATTTCACCAGGAGCAGAACAAATGGACACAGAGACAACCTCCCCTCGGTGTAGCCGGATAGACTCGCAACCAATCAGGATTCATGGCTGTACCATTTGAAAAAAACCTAACATACAACCAATCAGAAAGACAGAGCACAGCATAAAGCCCGCTGCATTTTAGATAAACACTTTTGAGATTAATGAAGGAAAATCAGGTTTCAGGGGCAGAGGTTCCTCACCCACTTCACTTTCAGATAGTTATTTTTGTTCTATAAACGCTTCCAGAGGTATTTAGAAAAGTTGTGCACGTAGCCTGGTACAGAGATTAAAGTTCTAGCCCATTCATTTTTACGAGGAAGCAAAATAAAAACATTAATTTAGACGTTTTTGGAGCAGGAATTAATGTTTGTTGCTTATATATTTATTAAAAATTACTCTGAATTGATATGACTTGCATATCAATTCAGAGTAATTAAAGTAGGAGTATACAAGGTCAAACTGTTGTGGTCCAACACATTTCTGTCACTACTTGTCCTGCGTAGCTATGCTAATTATAGACGCTACATTAAATATAACTCGCTAATGCAGGCTGTGATACTACTCACATGAGGTCGAGTGGTTGTAAGTTGTCAAAACCATCTTAATTATTTATAGTTTCAAATGTTTGGTGGCGAGCGCTAATTCCTTCATTAAAAATATATTTGTCTTTTTAACTCCTGGTACCAGTTTTGGAGCACAAACATTCTGTTTACAAAAACTAAAATGGTCTATATTTTGCCAACATTAGATTGAAAGCTCTGGGTTGCGTTGGCCTTGATCAGCAGAGGTCCCAGAGGGCTGCAGAGGAAAATATAAAAATATATCATTTTTTATTTTATCGCTATTTTTTAGTTTACTCTGATTTCTGCTGCGTCTTACCTCCATGCACTAGATTCACTCCCTCACTTTTGCATGCATCGCTAAATTAAGCTGCTAAACCTCTCCACACTGCTCAAAACACCAAATGTAATTTATTTCATCTGTGGCCAGTTAGATATATGAGCCTACAGACTGCACCACAGGTCTCGCACATCTAGCGCACGGCTTTTCTTTCACTTTCAGACTCGCTGCTTCAGTGCGCCGCTCATCGTCTCTGGGATCGTTCTCACAGCTGACGGACGCACACAGGAGACAGCAGTGTGTTGGGTTCAGACGTGAAGGGGAGACGGGACAGGTCCACGAGGAGGAGACAGAGGCGAGATGTTACCAATCAGAGGCAGAGGTCGATGCATGAAAAGCTGAATCCTGCCCTGTTTGAACGCGGTGTTAGTTTGAAATTAAGTTAAAATACTCCAAAACATACAAATAAGCTCCTATATTATGAATAAAGTGGTATGTCAGGTACTGGTCCTTGAGCGAAAAAAGTTTGGGGACCGCTGCTGTACAGGATGTGGCCCCCTCAGGCCCAAAGTAGCTGGGATAGGCTCCAGTGATCCCTGGCCCTGAACAGAAATAAGTGGAAGAAGATGAATGATTGGACATTAAAGGTCCTCTATTCTGCTAAATCAACTCTTTTTTTTCTTAGCTTTTAATCATGTTTTAATGTTGTATTAGTAGTATTTTGTTTCAGTCACATGTTTGAGTAATCCTGTATGCTGAGGCACTGCCCTTCTCCAGAGCTGAAAACGCTCGGTCTCACAGCTCTACGTAGAAACCAGGAAGTGCTCCTGCGCGTTTCTAAAACCCATGCACAGACACCGGACTCGTTCTGATCATTTCAGCCTTAAACCTCTGCCATTACGAAGCTCATTTATCTATCTGTTAGCATCATGCTGCTAATAGCCATGCTACTTAGCCATTTTATGCTCTGTCCAGTCCCCACTGTTGCCAGCAGGGGGCAACAGACACCTAATCCAAGTGTTCTCTGCAAAGTTACAGCTCCACAAAAGAAGAAGTTTTTGACATATATGTTTTTTTAAAATGCAAAGTGGTTACATTTGTCAGTTTCTATAAGATTGTACTGAAAAGTTAATACAAACAGCATTGGTTTTTTTTCTAAACAGCTAATCGTCTTTTCAGTGGAAATTGATTTGTTTTGTTTTGAATGTTGCTATATGTATATATTATGTATATATATGTGTGTATATGTGTATATTTGGGGCGATGGTGGCGCAGTGGGTTAAGCATTCGCCCAGCAACCGGCTCGAATCCCATCTGAAGCGCATACTGTCGTTGTGTCCCTGGGCAAGACACTTCACCCACCTTGCCTGTGTGAATGTGTTAGTGTGGCTGTGTTTGGTGGTGGTCGGAGGGGCCGTTGGCGCATATTGGCAGCCACGCTTCCGTCAGTCTGCCCCAGGGCAGCTGTGGCTACAGAAGTAGTTCACCACCACCGAGTGTGACTGAAGAGTGAATGAATAATAGATCAAAAATTGTAAAGCGACTTTGAGTTGTGTGAAAAGCGCTATATAAAATTGATGTATTATTAATATTATTATTATGTATGGAAGCCTTGGAGGCACACAGTCATCCATAAACGTTTAGCTAAATACACATTTTCCTGTAATTTTCTTAAACTCACCAATTAGAGTTTGTAAAATGATTCCTAAATTTGGTTATTATGAACTGAATGAACTTTATGGAAGATTATCCCATGATTAAATTCCATATTCCCGAGTGTTTTGTCGATACAGTTTAATGATTCACTCAGAAACCCCGTGAGGAATGCCCTGTGTCTCTGACCTGACTGAAGTCTGTATGCAGCGCTCTCCTCAGGTTTTTGTTCCAATGTTTCCTTTAAACTCTTACACCGCAGTCAACTATGAGTCAGTCCCAGTTTGTTGTTGACAGTGAGACAGAGACAACTTCCGCTGGAAAAGTTTTTAAAAAGCCACGACTGTACGAGGCGTTTTGTAATGCAGCCGAATAACACATTTGTAATTAAATCTCAGTATTATGAAATCCACTTTTCCAAATAGCAGAGGTCGTAAAAGCTTTTTATGTTTAGTCATGTTCCTCTATTAGGATTATTAGGTTATTTGTCTGTTATGATAGGGATTTACAACTTTAATTTTAACTTGTTGTAAGGAGATGTAGCCATTGCTGGAATAAACATTTTCACTACACTTTTGGTTAAGTGATAAGTCAGTGTTGGTCCAGCAGCCAATGGGAACATCCCTGACTCATAACCTCTGTCTGTCTGAGCATCTGATTGGTCAAAGCTTGTCAGTACGGGCTGAACATTGTCGTTTTGAAAAAATCAGTGATACGATATGGAAAAAACATGCAATATTCGATAACTGTGTTGAAAATTGCGATAACGATATTGCAATATTTGAAAAAAGAGCCTACTTTTTGAACATAGTAAGTTATATTCACTACATTTCACAAAAAATTAAAGTTTTTCGCTGTTTTGACTTGGAAAAACAGCGACAAAATCAAAACTTAACACAGACTAAACCAGGAATAAAACAAGGCTAAGCTGTGACTAAATTAATTAAATTACCACTAAAACTGGACTTTTTAAACATTTTTATTTAGTCACAACACATGTTCTTTTAAGGCTCTGGTGGAAAATGATTCTTCAGTGTAAATCTCTGTCAGATGGAAGACCGCAGCGTTATTGTGATATATTTAGATTCTTGCGATACGGGTATTGCGATAACGATAATTTTGCGATATATTATGCAGCCCACATTACATTTTAAGCAGGGGTTTAACATCAGTATGTGTAGCCGGTGCAACTGCGCTGGGGCCCATGAAGTATTAACTGGCTTTATACCGCTAGGGCCCATTCTAAAAATCTGCACTGGGACCCCTCATTACTAAGTAGTAACAGATTTTTCAGTAATTCATCTAATTAATTACAGGTTTTGTAATTAATGAATTGTGAAAAATCACATTATTTTTGTTTATATTTCATAAAAAATATCCACGTTAGCCAAGATATGATGTAAACATGTTCAAATTAAATATTAGTTTTACTGATAACAATGGTGCAGCTGATTTATTAACAATTAAAAATATATTTTACACTAGGGCCAAGTTGTTTTGTTTACATTTTTGTTTTTGTTTTAAAACTGCACCACCGATCGTCCAATCAGAACAAAGACCATTGTTTTGATTTAGACTGCAGTACTGTTTTCAAACCAGTGCATCCAGTGCTTACAATAACTTTAAATATAAATATGTATATGTCATAAATACATTATTTGAGTGTACTTGTATGTTCTGGCATATTTAAACTTACTTTCAGACTAACACCGTGTTCAAACTGGGCAGTATTCAGCGTCTGTGCAACAACCTCTGCCAAGTTAAAGTCCCAGCTCTAATTTTAAGGTCTCTTTTTTCAACAAATAATTTCTATTATGATATATCCCATAAGGTACTTAAACAGTTTTCACCACATACTAGAAAAACATACATTTAAAAGCCACTTTTCCTACAAATTAATATTGTGAACAGTTATGGAGAAAGCTAAATGCCAATTTTTCCATGTTATTCTTGCAGTTTCCTAATCAGTCTTTCTGGTGTTTTGCCATTAAACAAACTGAGCTAATCTCTATCATTTCCTCACTGTGTTTCTACTTCCTGCGGTTTGTGCCAAAACTAACGAGTGATAAGCAGCCTGCAATCTGCACCGTACTCTTCTGAATGATTTGATAATACTCAGCTGACTATAGAAAATAACACTTTCAGTTCTAGACACGAGCCTTTAAAAACATTATGTGACTAAAAGAGAACGTTTTTAATAAGTACTCTACTGGTGCCATAAAGAAACAGGAGAAGAGACCAGCAGGGGGCAGCAGAGAAAAAGAGCACTTCCCTAAACTTTTTGTCTGGTGTCATTTTACTCCAAAAGTAAAAAATGTCTGTGAGGAATCAGTGGAAACTAGGCCTGCAACCAACGATTATTTTGATAATTGATTAATCTGTCGATTTAGTTTTTTGATTAATCGATTAATCGGATAGAGAAACGTGAGTAAACTGGTTAAAAACTTGAGGTCTTTTTTATAGTTTTTGTTAAAAATTGGTGATAATGCTACTAAAAATCACTACATTTTTTACAAACTGAAATCAGACAAAGCTACAAGCTTCTTGAAGATGTTTATATAGAGCTTATTCACATAAAATATCATCTGTAATACATAAATGATATTTTTAATCAAAAACACAAAATGTACATTATTTTTAACTGTTTACTGCTCTATCCAGGTAAAAAAAAACAAAAAAAAAACTCACAAAACATGGGATGTGTCAGAGTCTATTAAATATCCCAGTTGGCAATTATTCGATTACTAAATTAGTTGACGATTATTTCAATTATAATCAATTAATCCCATTTGTTGTTGCAGCCCCCATGGAAGCAGAGCTGTACATCATTTTTTTGATAAATGAATAAGAGCAGACTGGATGTAGAGGACTTGTTGTTGATTGGTCAGTGCTTCCTGGAGTGGGTGGGGCTTCACGGAACCGAGCGTTCTGGGGCCTCTGAAACTCTGCGCCGGAGAATACAGGATAACTCAAACATGGATGAAACAAAACACAACTCCTGGTCTGTTTTTGATGAGGGAACAACATTATAACATGGGATAAAGCTCAAAAAAGTAGATTTTGCTGAATTTGGCTGCTTTAATGTTAAAGTTTTAAAGCTCATATTTAATAACAGCACATTTTTTATTATTGTGCTATTAGCCCAATGTTCAGCAATTACCTTTCGATGTTTTCCGCATGGATTGCAGCCCCACACTACTACTGTAACCACTACTTTTACAACAACTACTACTACTAATTAGGGCTGCACAGTATATTGCAAAATTATCGTTATCGCAATATCAGCAAACGCAATATCCGTATCGCAAGAATCTAAATATATCACAATAACGCTGTGGTCTTCCATCTGACAGAGATTTACACTGAAGAATCATTTTCCACCAGAGCCTTAAAAGAACATGTGTTGTGACTAAATAAAAATGTTTAAAAAGTCCAGTTTTAGTGGTAATTTAATTAATTTAGTCACAGCTTAGCCTTGTTTTATTCCTGGTTTAGTCTGTGTTAAGTTTTGATTTTGTCGCTGTTTTGACTTGTAAATACAGAAACTTACATTTTTGTGAAATGTAGTGAATTTAACTTACTATGTTCGAAAAGTAGGCTCTATTTTCAAATATCGCAATAATATCGTTATCGCAATTTTCAACATAGTTATCGAGTATCACGTGTTTTCGCCATATCGTGCAGCCCTAGATATTTAATAATAACAGCACATTTTTTAATATTGTGCTGCCCTGTTAATGGCTGTTATTAGCCCAATGTTTAACAATTACCCGCTACTACTGCAACCAGTACTTTTACAACTAGTACTAATGCCACTTACTTGCCACCAAGGTCAAAAACACTTATTTAGAAATGATAAAAAGTTCCTAAGTAAATGAGCTACTTACTTTCAACCTCTGCCTTTCAGACATACCTCAGTAGATTGTTAATTTATTGATTTTTGTCCCAAATATGCAGGGTTTTCTGAGGTTAATCTGCTGTTCTGCAACTTCCCCCTTGTTTCTCTTCTGTGGAAACCTCCCTGAATGAATCACTGCCTCGAGGGGCATTTGAGTTGTTCATTCATAAATCTGACAAGTTTACAGGATGAGTTAAGTGACTGTGAACTGTCTTTGTGTTTGTGTTTGTGTTTGTGTTTGTGTGTTTGTGCAGCAGGTGGATCTCTGCCTGGTTTAACAGCCCTGTGTTTTTTTTTTGTGTGTGTGTGTTTCTGTTTGTGCGTTGGGCGTGTGAGTGTACGAGAGCCGGGACCGATGACGCATTTCGTGGGAGAAGCGGCAGGAAGTCGGGAACTCCTCCAACCTCTGTGTTTACCTTTTTTATAAGCAGCTGCTCCGAACGGCTCACTGTGGTTTCCCTCCCGCTGCAGAAACACACACTTTTATACTGAGAGAGAGAGAGACAAAGCCCAGCACTTCCTCAAATAAATCCACGTCAGGTCGAACTAAACTGGACAAAGTCAAATCGGAGCTAAACCGAAAAGCCCTTGTATGTTGAGGAAAACTAGATCAGAGTAAAAACAAAAAGAAAATGAATGGTGAAGCATTTTAGAACATTTATTTGCACGTTTTCTGTTCTCCCACTATGGAAACAAACAAATCCTAAATCTTAAATCATGCAAAACTCCATAGCTTTCCACTGAAAATAAAGTGTGTTTTGTGCCAGATACAATACTTAATACATAATGGGGAATGCCAGTGACTGTAGTTTACATATTTAATAAAAACTTTATTTTTTTTAGGGCTGGGACTTTAATTATGCTGAAATAATTACAGAAAAATTAATTCTTTAAAAAATAAATGCATTTAGTAAGAGGTCGACCCATATGTGTTTTTCTATGGCCGATGGTGATACCTATTTTTAAATAATCATTTATAGTAATAGTTGTAGTCATAGTAGTAGTAGTCAGGGCTGGGCGATATGGCTAAAAAAATTAAATCTTTACGTCAATTTACGATTTTAATCATTTTTTTCCTCTTGTTGGCTAAAAAAAGTTTTTAAATGTAGGTTTATTGTGCTGCCTTGTCGCGCTGTTCGCTTTGGCTGCTGCCACATCTAAATGAAGGCATTTCTAAAGTAAAGGGATGCCTCTCTCTGTGATTATTTGTGTTTTTAGTGTCTGTAGAGTCTCCACTGTCAGAATATAAAGTGGAACTCAGTAACTCGCTTGTTTCTTCGCTCTTTTTGCCTTATTTTCCTCTATAGAGCTCCCCCTACAGTTCGGAGTAAAGCACTATCGTAAATACTCACAAGCCCAGTTGACTCCTGTGTGATCCCTCGCTTGTCTTTACTTTTGTTTTCCCTTCCGTGTATCTGTACAAAGTTTTTTTCTTCCATTTGGCCGCTCTGGCACGACGAAAATCGAGAAATAAAGCCACCGCTAGCTTGTTGTTTCGCTAACCGCAATGTGCCGCTTCCTGAGACTTCTGTGACTCCGGGTCGACGGCGCTCACTGTTGCAAGTGTCACTTTCACCCCTCAGCAACTCATTTAACCATCATACGGACTCCGAAACAGTTTATATGAAGCAAAAAAGTTACTGAGTTCTGCTTTAAACTGCTCTGGTCACTAGCAGCAGCATTAGCCACAACTTTGTGAATAGCTGCAGCTCTTGGAGGACTGCTATTTCTGCTAAATTCGACTTTAAAGATTGCTTCTTTTTGACATTTCAAAATTAAAATGTTGTAGCAATGTATTCTAACCATGTTTCTTGCGCTTTGGCTGATCAGTCAAATAACTCTCCTCAACATCTTTGCCTTGTTGCTGCCTGACTCACTCTCCGTCTTATCGGGACATAAACACAGATGTCTGATTGTTGGCCCTCTTCAGTCCCCTGTAGGCATGTGACGGTGCATTCCTGGACTCCTTTAAACTCTCCTGCTGCAGCCCCAGAGCGGTGCGCTGATGAATAACGCCGAAAAGAGGTGAAAAGAAGCGAGAGGGGCCAACGTTTTTTTTTTTTTTTTTTTACAAGGTGGAAAGAGTGGAAGGCTTTAAACTTCTGGAGGAGTCTGGAGTTTCCATCTTAACTCTGCTGACTGGACAGGAAGCACAGACGGGAATAACTTCAGGAGATTTTGGGCAGCTACTGTCTGTTAGAGCTAACACAGAAGAGGAAACGTTTCAAAATACTGACTCCAGCCACAAGGGGTCAGTAAAGGAACGGGTGGTGAGTTTTAGTACAGTAGTTCTCAAACTGTGGTAGGTGTACCAGAGGTGGTACGCGGGCTTCCTCTGGTCGTACTTAGGAGGAGTCTTTCACAGAATGAGTCCAGATTTGGTTTAGTTTTAGCCCTGCTTTGCTTGCTCTGGTAGGGCTTAAATTTAAGGTTTGTTCTTGGTTTGGTCCTGGTTTAGTCCTGGTTTGTTCTTGTTTAGTCCTGGTTTAGTCTTGGTTTAGACCTGGTTTGTTCTTGGTTTTAGCTTGGTTTGTTCTTGGTTTTAGCTTGGTTTAGTCCTGGTTTTTTCTTGGTTTAGTCCTGGTTTAGTCTTGGTTTGGACCTGGTTTAGTCCTGGTTTGATCTTGAGTTTAGTTTTGGTTTAGACCTGGTTTAGTCCTGGTTTAGTCTTGGTTTAGTCCTGGTTTAGTCTTGGTTTGGACCTGGTTTAGTCCTGGTTTGATCTTGAGTTTAGTTTTGGTTTAGACCTGGTTTAGTCCTGGTTTGTTCTTGGTTTAGTCCTGGTTTAGTCTTGAGTTTAGTTTTGGTTTAGACCTGGTTTAGATCTAGTTAAGTCCTGGTTTGTTCTTGGTTTTAGCTTGGTTTAGTCCTGGTTTGATCTTGAGTTTAGTTTTGGTTTAGACCTGGTTTAGTCCTGGTTTGTTCTTGGTTTAGTCCTGGTTTAGTCTTGAGTTTAGTTTTGGTTTAGACCTGGTTTAGATCTAGTTAAGTCCTGGTTTGTTCTTGGTTTTAGCTTGGTTTAGTCTTGGTTTGTTCTTGGTTTAGTCCTGGTTTAGTCCTGTTTTTTCTTGGTTTAGTCCTGGTTTAGTCTTGGTTTGGACCTGGTTTAGTCCTGGTTTGTTCTTGGTTTTGGCTTGGTTTAGACTAGACCTGGTTTAGTCCTGGTTTGTTCTTGATTTAGTCCCGAAATACTTGTAAATCCAAATATTTTCTGCGGTGGCACTTCGTGTGGAAAACGTCAGTATAACTTTATAAAAAATAAGCAACTATGCGTTACAATGATCAGAGCATTTACCCCTGAACTATACGACCACCGGTTTGAGTCCAGGTCTTGGCGCCGTATCTTTACCATTGCGAGACAGGGACAGTGGCTTGAAGGAACACTGTGCTTTCATAGTGCTTCCAGTTTCTGGCCTCCGTCAATGATTAGCAGAGCGTCTGACCCTGACGCAGACAAACACCACAGAAGTTCACTTTGTGTCATAGAAAAAAAAAGAAACATTTTCACAAAGTCCATGTTAGAGCTGCTTTTGAGCCACAAATATCTCATAAAGTTGACTTGAATTAGGGATTTTTAATGGAGCCAGAAAATTAGTGTGATAATTAAATGGGCTTTTTACATTGGTTCAAATGAATGAGCTTTCTTTGTTCACTGACATTTTGAATAGAGATGCTTCCATATTAAAACTGAACTTTTTTACCTTAAAGGTATTAGGGAGGATCTTTATAAACTCATTTTTTGCAATATTTATTAAAACTACCTTCATTGCCCTGTATAAGGCTTATAATTGGTGTATTAGAAAATATAATAATAATATTAATAAACTGTGGACTCTGTGGGACTTAAAAAACCTCATCCAATCATTTTCATCATGAGTACGTTAACCATTGTTCCACGGACTCGCCAATCATTCTGACTTCCTGGTTTCAGTGATAGTGCGCGTTCTTGTGCCTGAGCATGCGTATACACTATGTTTATGTAGTCCGGCATTAGCGCCGCTGTTAGCAGCGTTAACATCGTAGCGCGGACAGCCTGACTTCGAAGAGCACAATGGCTGAGGAAAACCGTGAACCGGGCGGTCACAAAAGGAAAACTGTTTTTGAAGTGAACCAGAGGAGGAGGAGAAAAACTGTAGAAGAGCAGAATAAAACCTGTGTAGTTATTGGCGATTCCTTCAAAGGACGGCGTGCGCTGTAGGAACAGAAAGGGCTTCAGACGATGCATTGGTCGCCAAGTTTCTGCGGGACAGGTAACGTTTATCTTATCGTTTGAAAAAAATGCCTTTTTTCTTTATCTGTTGAACCTTTTCATCTGCACAGCACGTCAGTTTGCTAATGCTACCAACAGCAGGAGGACACTATATTTTTGCTCACATTTAGGGACTGTGCATGTGACTGGGTCTGTGTGGGGAACTAGGTCAAAGGTCGAGCAGACAAACAATGCAGGTCTAGGTTTAGGTGACTCTCTGCTGATGCCGGCTGTAAACAAAGCACTCGTGTTCCAACGCTCGTGCACGTCGCTGTGGAGGAGTTCCTGGGAAAGGAACAGTGAAGGGCGGGGCCTGACGCATGCACGTTATTCAAAAAAGGACAAACAGTCGCTGGTTTCTCTGCAGTCGAAAAAAATCCTCCCTAATATCTGTTAAATAAACAGTTTCATAGTCCGGACTTGTGAGTATTTATGATTCGCACTTTACTCCGAAATGTAGGGGGCGCTGCAGAGAGGAGAATGAGGCAGAAACGGCGAAGAAATGAGCAAACTGCTTTAAAGTTGAAATGTTTTGTGAATTAAAAGCATCCTGGTGAATGGGAATTGCATGTGAACTAATTTAAGTCCCTTTAGCTTTATGCTCACTAAACCCTCTGTATTAGGTGAGTATTGGTCCAGTCGTACAAATACTGGTCTGCAGGAGGTTCGGGTTTTTGCCTCACGGCGAGGGGATTCCCAGGCCGTCACCGACACCCTCGGCATGTGCACGTCTCGTGTTACTGTGGGGTTCTCTTCTGTTCCTCCCACCTCTGTCCGAAAACGTGCATGTGCAGGAGAGCTGGAGACGTCCCGTGGTGAATGAACGCGAGAGTGAATGTCTGTGTTTGTGTCTGTGGGATGTCCCAGATCAGACCCACGGTTGCTTGAATAGGCGCTAGTCACCCTCAGCCTCTAATTTCAATGAGCGGTAACTAAATTTTGTATTTGTGGACGTGTTGTTTTTTACGATATGCTTACAATAACAATACTTAGAGGCGGGAATCTCATGATGCAATTCATTTTTGATTCAGAGGCCCACGATTTGATTCAAACGCGATGCATCAGACGCGTTTCTGGTTCGTGTCAGTATTAATTCTTTAACAACACGTTTATTTTGTTGAATATTTCTACATATGGCTTTACGTATTACCACTAAACTATATTTTGATGTACTACTGCTAAGGTTAATAAACGCTTCAATAGTACTAAGAATGTTTTGATTCTAAAAGGATGTTTTTCTCCTTTCACTCAAAAGGTTACACTCTGCGATTACGTGCATTGTGCATTTGCAAAAGTGCACAATAATGAGCTGGTTACAAAGTTAGGAAACTCCAGGTTACAGGTGGGGGCTCCCTGCCGCTGCGTGGGACGCTCCTGAAGATAACGAAGATTACGCACCGCAGTAATGAGAACTCTGTGGCCTGGTCTCGAGTTTCTTGAAGAATACATTTTAATGATATGCAGAAATCGTCATACATTGTCATACATAGTATAAAAACTGTGATCACTCCTTTTTGGCTGGCCCACCCTCTCCCTTTCAGCGGGGCCTGCTGTTGTTACCTTACCTGTGTGATACTAAAATAAACCTTCTGACTTGATTATACTTCTGAATCATCGTCCTCTTTGATGCTTACACCCAAAATGAACAATCCTAATAATTTTATATCTGAAACACTTTCTCCTTTAAAAACCAAAACAAGAGAGCTAATAATTGATATATTGCTAGGAGCAAATTCTGTTTGTTTTTGCCAGAGCTTTGCAACCCAGGAGCATAAGATTTATATTGGACAGAGCCTTCTTTAATTATTTATAGACTTCAGAATCTTTTTAAAGAAACAATCAATGCTTTGGAAAAAAATATTTTAACAATACTTAAAGTTTCCTTTCCATTCAGCTTTTCTCCTCTGGTGTCGCCACAGTAAATCATCTGCCTTCTTTATGCGGTGATAGTATTTATTTCTTCCTGATGCAACCCTCTTGCTATTTATCTGTGCTTGGAACTGGCAACAAGTAGTGATGGGAAATCCGACTCATTTTAGTGAGCGGGATCATTTGGTTTAGCTTCACCAAAAAGAGCTTTTGGCTCCCAGATGGCTTTACATTTGACCTCCAATACCTTTTATTTATATTTTTAGCCAGATTCAACACAGTTTTAACAAATGAGCTGCGTTGTGTACTCATCTGTAACTCAAACACATGGATTATGATGAAGAACTCAAAAGTTCTGATGCTTTGAAACCACAAAATGAACTGACTGCTTATAGAACCACTCTACTACACAAAACCTATAATTAAGCATAAAAATAAAAAAGGACAGTTTTTTTATTTATTTAAACACACACCCCCCTAACAAAAGCAAGACTTTATTATTATTTTTAGATAGATAGATAGATAGAGTTTATTCAGACGTACTCATTTATATTTGACAGACGTATAACAAAATTAGTCATTCTATAAATCAAAACCATTTCAATTGTCAACAAACTATCACCAATATAAATAAGTAAATAATTAAATATATATATTGTCTTGAAAAGAAATAACTTTGTATTTTCCACGTCTGAATAGGAGCGGGACGAAGCAAAAAACTTATTTAATCCCACCCCTCTTCACAAATCCTTCACTAAACAAAAATTAATTCAACTTCCTTTTAACATTAATTTTCTACATCGCTCACTCCGTGCCCATGAACTCCCAATGCTCAATTTATTTTATCCACACACTTAGCAAAAATCATTTCTTATATCTGTTTTTAAACTGCTTCATATTTGGACGTTGTTTCAATTCATGATTCAAGTCGTTCCATTTTTTTACCCCACAAACGGAAACACAGAAACTCTTCTTAGTCGTGCAAACTCTTTTTGTTTTACAATGATTCTTAAATTGTGACACACTTTTCTTTCAATAAACAATCACTGGATTTGTTGGTAATTGCTTGTTTTTAGCCTTAAACAGTGTTTGTACTGTATTTTGTAGTAAAAACAACACTTTAAAGAGTGTACCGGCTCAGAGTTACAGCCTGCAGACCATGTTCCTTCTCAGTTAGCCCCAACTTCCACAGGTGGTACTTTTACTGCAGGTTAAAGAGCTTCATGTGACAAAATGGAAATGTGTGGTTAGTGGTCTCCAAAAAACTTTCCTCTGCCAGGATCGCGGTCAGAGCTGAAGGATTTTAGGTTGAAACAAAGCCACACAGAAAGCCCCCCCCCACACACACACACGATCTGGGAATCAAACTCGCCACCTTCTTGCTGTGAGGCGAGAGAGTGCTAACCACTTTGCCACCTGCTGCTGTAGATGAAGCAGTTTATCAAGGCATACGTTTTAGGCGTTCGCTTCTATCTCTGTGCTCTTGTGTGTTGTTCCAAAGTCCATTTTCGGACATTTTTTTTTTTTTTTTTACACAGAACTGAGTTTAGACGTGCGACTGTTCTCTTCAGTGTCTCCTTGAGTGACGTTTTCAGCCGTTCTTGATAGATTTGCGAGAATATTTTGCCCCGCTACGTTAACTTTCCAGCTGTTTTTGCTCCGTGCTCTGTTGTTGCAGGGAAGGAGTTAAAGTCTGAGCTGTAACTGAGTGGATTTTTACATGTCGTGTCATGCCGCTGCAGCCTGGTGTTTTCCGGACAGTCCCTCTGTAACGACACACACACACGCACATGCACACGCACACACACATGCACGCGCTCAGAGGGAACTTCTCTCCCCCGAGGCCCTGATTCAACCCTGCTTTTAGCAACAGTATCTACAACAAACGCGTCCAAACCAGTTCAGAACGGCTGCTTTAAAAAAAAAAAAACGGTGGTAACCTCAGAGCGGCTTCCACTGTACACAGATGAGCCGGGCCTGGCAACACCGGAGACTTTTATGACTGTAATTTATCTGTGGCTGAAAGAGAATCTGTGCGGTGTTTCCTTTGTCAGACATAGGTTAACGTCTTTTACTTGTGTTTGGGAAAGACAGGTGTCAGCGCTGTGCAAAAGGCATTGAAGAAAGAAAAGCGTGTCAATGTAGAAAAAACAAAATGAACATGCAGGACCAGATGAAAAATGAAATTAAAGATGGTTAAAAACTTTATTCACTAAAACGTCTGTGCAGTTTTTTTTGTATTGTGTGACTTGGAGCAGTGACAGAGTGGGCTTTGGTCTAAAGTCTGGCCTGGAGGTGAAATGAGGGAACCTCCTTACAGCTGGAAACATCTGGTTTACAGGAAAATCATTTGTCAGTGGATAATTGGGAGCAGACAGAGGCTTGTCAGTTTATTACTGTTATTATGTGACATGGTTTTGTGGCATGGATTGGCAGAGTTGAATAGAGTTTATTGTTAATGACCTGCAGTCATAGTTAACACTGTTGCTTCAGCTCACACTTGGTGCGTTGGTGTTTTTATCAGGAACTGACTGTAATTAGTTTCAAACTAGGCCTGAACAATTAAATCAAATCGAAATTGCAATATGAATTGTCACATTTTGCAAATCGCAAAGGCTGCAGTTTTTTAGGTGATGTAATGTCCTCTGCAGAGAACAAAATATCCTGTCCCTACATAGTTCTCTGTGTAAACTGTGCCACAGACCTGATCTGAAAGACATTATTAGTTTAACAGTTCATATTTAGTGTTTTCCAAGTGTCAGTGTTCCATTACATGCTTAAAATGTATTCTGTGAACTGAACTAGGGCTGCGCAATATATCGCAAAATTATCGTTATCGCAATATCAGCAAACGCAGTATCCGTATCGCAAGAATCTAAATATATCACAATAATGCTGTGGTCTTCATCTGACAGAGATTTACACTGAAGAATCATTTTCCACCAGAGCCTTAAAAGAACATGTGTTGTGACTAAATAAAAATGTTTAAAAAGTCCAGTTTTAGTGGTAATTTAATTAATTTAGTCACAGCTTAGCCTTGTTTTATTCCTGGTTTAGTCTGAGTTAAGTTTTGATTTTGTTGCTGTTTTGACTTGTAAATACAGGAACTTACATTTTTGTGAAACGTAGTGAATTTAACTTACTATGTTCTAAAAGTAGGCTCTATTTTCAAATATCGCAGTAAAATTGTTATCGCAATATTCGACATAGTTATCGAATATCGCATGTTTTTGCCGTATCGTGCAGCCCTAAACTGAACATTGATATTAAAAAATATATATCACAAATGTCAGTGTCAGAAAAATTGCAATTAGATATTTTTTTCAAAATTTCAAACAGCAGATAAAACATTTAGGTGCCATGGGACTAAAATAACTAACCACTGTATGTACGCACATCACATTCAGCCGCTTCAGGAATAAACAGCCCCTCGCGACAATTACAGCTGCTTTGCTAACTTTTTCTGAGCAAACTCTCCTCTGCTGGGAGGATTTATCAGATCATTCTCTGTTTGAGTTTAGCCCAGCGTTCGCTTTTCTGTTTAGTGTGTAATGGGGGCAGTCGAGATATGACTTGAGAGATATATTTTTTTGAAAACACAAATAAAAGTGTTGGGATGGTGTGATGAAGCTAGGGCTGGCAGTCTCTGGTCTCTGGCTCTCAGTGGATTATTCGATCAGTGAGGTCCTTGTCGACTGAAATTGTTTAAATAAAGCTGATCTAATTTATTCCCTGATTTTAACTTTTCAATTTTTCATTTTATTTAAGAAAGCATAGATGATTTTTAGCTGACCTCACCTAATTCATATGAAGTCACTTGTTTGTTAAGTCCCTCCTCATGTTTTTCGGTCGATTAATTGCTGTACTGGGCTTAATTTCCGTCGTCTAACAACTTCTTTGGTCGACTACAGCCCAAGAAGAAAGAACGTTGGAGGGATTTGTGGTGAAGTGGGCGCGCAGAGAAACCCCGCTACACTAAAGGTGGAGTTTCAGAAGTGCTGGTACTCCATATACGAACGCCACTTCTGGTTTGCAAAAACCCTCCTGAGATTTTTAACTTGACTGCAGCAGCTGCTGTGATCCTCCCCCGTCTCCAGCATTTTCCTACAACCTTTTATGATTTGTCCTCTTCCTCGATCACTAAGCCTTTTGCCCATTTAGCCAGCATTGGTCAAGTCTTTAGGCAGGCAGTTTTAAAATTGGACTGAGCGCTGACCTTCATCCTCTCCGTGTGGACTCCCCCCGGACTCCCTGAACAGGTGAGCGTCTCTCTTCCCGGAAACTTCGATATGAGTGGCATTATAACGTTGGCAGGTCCTGAAGGTGAGCGCGGGCGTTGTGTGTGAGAGATGACGAGGGGGGAAAAGCTCTGAGGGGCTTCGCTGACGTCAGAACGGAGAGAAAATCTGAGGAGTGGAAGGATTTGCGGAGTGGAAACGCGGGAGGAAGGGGACCGGGATGTGACAGGTTTTGGCCTGGTTCCCACAAACTGGACCAGCTCTTTTCTACAGTGCCATTTTGTTTGCATTTTAGCACAATTAGGTTGGAAACTAACTCAGAGCAGAGTGATTTCTCAGCATATTTAGAGAGATTTTTGTATGATCCTTTACATTTACAAAACCATTTTAGTACTTTAAAGGAAATATATTCTGCAAAATCAACTTTTCCTCTCTTTCTCCCATCTCCCATCTTATAATGTTGTTCTGTCATCAAAAACATACTTAGAATTGTGTTTTGTTACATTCACCCCTGTATTCTCTGGTGCTAAGTTTCTGAGACCTGAAAACGCTTGGTTTCACTGACCTCCGCCTCTCCTACGAAGCTCCGCCCACTCCAGAAAGCACTGACCAATCAACAACAAGCCCTCTACATCCAGTCTGCTCTCATTCATTTATCAAAAAAAAAGAAAAATCTCGTTATAACTTTCTCATTTTCCCGAGATAACAACATACCGTATTTTCCGCACTATAAGGCGCATCGGATTATAAGGCGCACCTTCAATTAATGGCCTATTTTAATCCACTAGATGGCGCTGCGCTAAAGGGAATGTCAATAAAACAGTCAGATAAGTCAGTCAGTCAAACTTTATTAATAGAATACAAACCAGCGTTCTTACAACTCCCTCGTTGAAAACAATGTATTTCCAACTCCATTTGTCACAGTTCAAAGCTACATGAACAGCGTTCGAGCGCTCAGTTTTCTGTCCCCTCAATGTCGCAACTCTTCTACTGAGATGGAGCAAAGGCCGCGCCTCCTTGTTCTTTTGCGGCAGGATCCATAAACACGCCTATGGCACACATGAACAGCTGGGACTGGAATTCCCCTTTACCGTTTTTACCGCTGTCACTTTGGCGACGCCCCCTGAATACGGTAGCCATAATTAACCAACACTGATCCATATATAAGGCACATCGGATTATAAGGCGCACTGTCGGTTTTTGAGAAAATTAAAGGCTTTTAGGTGCGCCTTATAGTGCGGAAAATACGGTAATTTTCTTGTTGTTCCCGAGAAAATGGCTTAACACCTTGTTCTCTTGTTATAACTAGAAAATTAAGCCATTATCAGTTGTAAAAAAAAGAAAAAAAAAGTTATGAATCTATGGTAGTTTACACTGATTCCTCGCAGACATTTTTCAATTTGGAGAAAAATGGCTTCATACAAAAAGTTTAAGGAAACTCTCTGCTGCCCTCTGCTGGTCTCTTCACCTGTTCCTTTATGGCACCAGTAGAGAAAATAATGCTTTCTTTTAGTCACATAATGTTTTTAAAGGCGGTAAAACGTGCTGCTGTTCTAGAGGTGACCAAGATTGTTTTAAAAATATGAATAAAAGCCCAATATATCCCCTTTAAAATAAAAGAAATGTGTCATAATTTTGGCTCACCTCTTTGAGGTGATAAAAAAAACAGCAAAACATTTTCTCCAGCGCATGTAGACTGCACACAGAGGCCCATTGTCCCACTGAGAAGTTTTTTGGGTCCACTTTTTATGAGGAAAACATGACGTGAGTAAAATCCACAAGAGTTTATGAATGAAAAGAAGTCACCTCAGTAAAATGGAGAGGAAGCCCTTATATGGTCGTGTATGGGGGCGCCTCCTGGTGTTGTTGCTGCAGCGTGCGACGGCGACAGACCAGAGAAGAAGAAGAGGAGGAGGAGGGGGTTACCATGGAAACAGGGGAGCAGTGCAGGTGCAGAGAGTGAAAGGGTGAAGTGGGGGGGGGGGGTGTAATGGCAGCGGAGTCATGTGTTTAGGCTAGGGGGCAGTGTAGGAAGTGATAACTATCCTGCAGATACCAATGAGGAGTTTTTAAGGCCAATAATAATGAAGTCAAAGATGTACGACACTGCCAGCCACAAGCCAGTGTGTAGTCTTTGTGCCAGCCCCAAGCTTGAATAAATGGAAAGGGCGGTGTCAGGAATCTGGCATAATTTACTTTGCGTTTACTCGACAATAACAGGTGAGCACCAAGGTTTTAAAAGTATTAAAAAGGCGAAATCAAGGCCTTAAAAGTATTAGATCAAATCAGTAAATATGACACTTTGTTTAACCACATTGTCAAAGTTTTTATATCATTTTTTAGATTACCATCCACCACAATAACAGTATCAACAGTATACTATTTAAGAAATGTTAAATTGTGTGTTTTTTTTATTTTTTTATGCAGCTCTGGAGTTATTCATCTATATTTTACATGTAATTATTTTTTGTTTGTTGACACTGTTGGTATTAACTTTCATTATAAATGGTGTTAAAAAGTCTTAAAAACATTTTCTTACATTTCACCTGGAGTTGCCCTGAATAAATAGTTGATATAGAAGTCAAGGTACAAGTCCCCTTAATCTCAGTCAAATGGTGTTACCTTTTAGAGAAGGTGAGCTGCAGAGAACATGTGTGGCAGAGTGGTTAGCACTTTCACCTCACAGCTGGAAGGTTCCTGAACCACGCAGGGCCTTTCTGTGTGGAGTCTGCATGTTCTCCCTGTGTTGGGTTGCTCTGGTTTCCTCCATCAACCTAAAAAAAACGTGCACATGAGGCTAATCCTGCAGCTAGGTCCAGGATCCTGGCTCAGATCTAGGGAAGATAATAAATAAAGTCTACCTTAATGTAAGATGTTGAAGGGAGCGCCTTAAATTAGAGTTGTGACAGCGTCTCGTGATCTCGCAAGATCAAAATGTTACAAGAAAATCAGCCGCGTGATCTCAGGATCGGGTTCTTTTTGCACTTTCTACAGAGGAGAAGCTGACAGTTGAGTTTGGGGCAAAACGTTTGGCAGAGTGTGTTCTGCTGCTGCGTATCATTCAAATATAGGAAGAAAATATCATTCATTACAAGTAGGGCAGCACAATATATCGCAAAATTATCGTTATCGCAAAATCAGCAAACGCAATATCCGCATCGCAAGAATCTAAATATATCGCAATAACGCTGTGGTCTTCCATCTGACAGAGATTTACACTGAAGAATCATTTTCCACCAGAGCCTTAAAAGAACATGTGTTGTGACTAAATAAAAATGTTTAAAAAGTCCAGTTTTAGTGGTAATTTAATTAATTTAGTCACAGCTTAGCCTTGTTTTATTCCTGGTTTAGTCTGTGTTAAGTTTTGATTTTGTCGCTGTTTTGACTTGTAAATACAGGAACTTATATTTTTGTGAAATGTAGTGAATTTAACTTACTAACTACTAACTAACTAACTAACTTATTTTCAGATGATATCGCAATAATATCGTTATCGCAGTTTTCAACATAGTTATTGAATATCGCATGTTTTCTCCATATCGTGCAGCCCTAATTACAAGTTGATTTTAAAAATGCACCTAAATACTTTTGGGTTTTTTGATTTTCAGGTGAATAATTTACACTTTTCATTTGCATAAAATACATATTTCAATAGTGTTATAATCTTGTCTTGTGTCTTGTCTCGTCCTCTGTGGGATTTGTTTATGTTTTGTCACATCTTTACTTAAAATCTTTGCATTTCTTCTGTTTCCGTTAACATATAGTGCTAACGTACAAATATAACTTGATCTTAGCCTTAAATAAATGTACTCTTTGTCTTGTGGTCTGTAGCTGGGAGATTTCCAGAAAAATAGCTTCAAATTTTGGCATTTAAACACAGTAAAATTGGGGCCTAACAACAAGCTAACGAAGATGAAAACCAAGCTCTCTTTATGGCCGCTGTTAGGGAACAGCATTGTTGTTTGCCTTTGACTGCATCCGGAGTCACGCCACCTCACCAGCTTCGAGTGAAAAGCATAAACATTTTCCAAGACGGCGGACGAGTGACACCGAAACTCCCGAAGCAGGACGAGTCTCGGAGCGGGACGGAGATGTGACGGAGACAAACCCGATGTGTGGATGTCACTTTGAATCAGAGAGGGAAAAAAAACAACAAAACCCTGCGTTTGTCTGCCTTTGGCTCCAGACTGTGAGTGACGAGCCCCGAGGTGCAGCCAGACATCTCCCCAGACGCTTCGCACACACACCATGCGTTTCTCTGTGGATCCCCGCGTCCAGTCATCACTTTTCCGCTGAATTCACTCTGATGTAATTTCATAGAGACAGCAGCTGACTCTTATTCACTGTAGAAACTTCGGAGACATGTGTTACAGACAGACAGCTGCGCAGAACTTTCATCATCTGTGGACCAGTGACTAATTTTAAGATGGCCGTTTACATTTATTCGACTTATCCGGACAGATAAAGTTGATATAGTGGCTGCATTTGTATCATTTATTTCAATTGTTGTTAAGGGTTCCGTTTAATTGACTCTTAGCCCTGTAACTGAATGTTAAAAGCCTACTATGGGAGTTTTTGAGTTTTCTCTTGTTTCTGTCTCTGTTTTTCTGCTGTTTTGTGGTGTGAGCAGACGGAGCCAGCGCTGAAATTGGTCTCTTTCCAGTCAGACTTTGTCCGCCTCCGTTACTTTGGTGAATAAAGACAAAGTGCACGAGCTTGGACTCAACCAAACCAGACCAAAAATCCCTCTACAGTGCACTCTGTAGTGGTCACGCCATTTTTGTAGTGGTGTCCGAATGTCTAATGGATAAAAAAACAGTGCACTCAAAATTCCCACAGTGCATTTTGAAAAGTAGTGGACATCGATGGTCACTAGAGGTCAGTATAGACCAGAATGCTTTGCGAGTTTCGGAGGAGAATAGCGGGACCTGCGACAGGACTTTAAACCCAACACAACACGTCTGAATCAAACCAGTTAGAAACAGCTTCTTTTTTTTACTTCTGTCACGTCGTAATCAGAAATAAAAGCTCTTAAATAAACCGCTGCAGTGTAAAATTGCTAACGTTAGCTTAGCCAGCGTTCAGCCTCCCCACGTAAGGCACAGAGCTGCAATAATCCACTCTGTTTTATTCATTACAGCGATAATTCATGTTAAATATCACACGTATGACTATTATTTATCTATAAATACTAAAACATCAAGTGAGTGTGGTCGGGCTTTATCGCCAAACTTTTTTTTACACAGACGCCAGAGTCACATGATCAACGGTGAGAGAAAAATAGTGTGTGAGTGTCTGAATCATTCACAAAAAGAGTCCGCTGTACAGTGCTGGACTATATAGTGATTGAGGGGTTAGGGGCTAGGGATGACGTTCGGACAAAGACAGTGTCAGTCCCTGCTCTAGGTCCTTCTCTGTCAGAAACAAAGCCCAGATGAGGTCTCAGTCTCATTTTTCTGTTATACTTCTGACCGAATAATTAGTTTTCCTCAAATACAAGGGAAAAATCAGCTAGTGCTTCTCTTCTCTAACCCTTGTGTCACTCAGATCCACTTCATCTCGCCCTGTCCTGCCTCCCTCCAGCCCCTCCTCGCTGTGTGACGTCCCTCCTCTGCAGATGTTGTGTTCGTGTCGGAGGCAACACACTTTTGAGGTCTTTCTGCGGGCTGTTCTCACCGTCACTGCCTCTCCCTCGCTGCTTCTTCTTCTTCTTCTGCTGCTGCTGCTGCGTGGGCCGTATGCCATCATCATCATCATCATCATCACGGCTGAACCGGCCAATCGGAGCGCAGCGCTGCCTCCTGCTGAAGTCACGTGTGTTTGGGCTGAGGATGACTAACAGAGCTCCCCACGGGAACATCGTGACAGAGGGACCTCCTCAGTAAATGTCAGGCTTTCCTCGTGTACCGCTGCTATTTTTAACTCGGTACAGAGGAGTAAAGGTGCAGACGAGAGGTTTCTAGGAACGTGGACGTGTAGGATTTAAAGGTTTTGGTCTAAACGTGATGTGAGTCCGTGCGTTGTAAGCTTTGATTTGCTTTTTAGAGGCCCAGTTTTACAATTACCTGAATGTGTAACAGATATTTCTTCGAAGCAGTGGAAACTATAATGAGTTCTTTCTTTTTACATTTTTATTAGATATGGGCACTCTTAGTATCTTTCCAGTTGGACTTGACTTTCTATGTTCTGTAATTATTGGAAATGTTTTTTTTTTAGTCTCGTAATGTCTTTAAAGGTTGTAAAAATGTGCTGCTGCTCTAGAGGCGACCAAGATTGGTTAAAAAATATGAATAAAAGCAAAATACAGCACCTGAAGGGAGACTATGAGTAGGGATTTTTTTTTAAACAGATATCTATGTGAAGGTCTGTAGATCACTCACCAAAATAAAAGAAAAGTATTGCAAGTTTTGAGTCATTTCATGTTTTCATATGAAAATAAGGCGTTATATATCCATAAAGTCACAAATTTTCACTTTTAAAAGTCGGAATATTGGACAGAGCCAGGTGTAAAATTCTTTTTTTGTCAGCATGTTCCATAAAAAGACTTTTACTGAGGGGATTATGGAGATCTGATTTAGCCTTTCAGTAAACTAGAAAATAACTGACAATAGCCTTAAAAAAACAAACAACAACAAACTATTTCTGTGAAATCCTGCAAAAATATTGTGACGTATGTAAGAGTGGACATTTTGGTGCTTGTAGGAGCTGCTAAACATGAGACTTCTGACCCAGAACAGCCTTGAAATTAATATTTTCAATACAAATACTAAAACTAAACTCATGTTAAAGGACTGGCCCAAAACCTCACATTATAAATATATATATAAAAAAAGGGTTTTGCCTGTAGCTACAGCAGAACACATAAACCAAAGATTGTCATGTTTTTCTTTTAAAAACTGTATTATGTGCATTATGCGTCAAATACAATTTAGATTTTGTTCTCCAAAAGGTGTTGATTGATTTAATATCTATACAAAATTATTTAACCGACCGAACATTTCAGAAATGTAAAGGAGGATTCACATTCAGTATAAAACTTAATTTGAAATTGAAATATATATAGTCAGAATAAGTATTTTGTGGTGTTTTTGATGGAAGTCAGTGACGTTTCCTCACCGTCTGTGCAGATAAAGTGCACCGGTTCGTGAAGTACAAACTCAGCCTGGAGCTCTCTGGGACTCGTCAGCAGAACGTCAGCAGCTGAATAATGAAAGTTAGTGCGGACGGGGCGTGGGCGTTTTACTGGCATCTCCGGACCCTCCTCAAAATACCTCCCCACTGAGAAACCCCTTGTAAAACTACAGGGACCAGCCCGGACACAGCGCTCATTCATAAAGTCATACTGTTCTTCTGCTTCCAGCCTTGGGCGGAGAGAGAGCAGCTGAGTCAGAGGTGGGCTGTTTGATATGAGGAGAAAGTTATTCGCCGAGTGGATGGGTCACAAAAGGACAGGAAGTTATTTTTCTCCCAAGAAGCAAAATAATTTCTTTTTAGTCAGACAGTAGAGGTAGGAGTGATGTTTCCTTTACCATGACATGTTCTGAGCTGCAGTCGTCCTCAGAAAAACATGTCTAGGTAAAGGAAACATCTCTCCTACCTGTATTTTCTGACTAAAAAGTAATTAAATATTATTGTGAAAGAAGACAAAATTAACTCGTTTGAGATTTTTGTGATATATTTTGTTGATATATTGTCATCTTAATAGTCTAAAGGTGTCCAAATTGTTTTACTGAGGTCCATATACTGAAAAATGTATGCAGAAGACTCATTGGAGGTGAAGCATTTCGACTCCGACAGTAAGAAGTACTACCTGTTGCACTTGGCCCAGAGATTACGTTAATCGAGAATTTTCCGTCATTTACCGATTATTTATAGCTGTGATGGAAAATTCTGAAGGCCGTCCGTCATTTTGACAGAATAAAATGAAGGAAGGTGGAGTTGCAATTCCCATTTCTGTCCAGGAGATGGCAACAATGCAAGTTCATTAAATACGCATCTGTCATAGTTTTTGTCTCAACTTCATACGCTTCTTGGACTGGACTTATCCGTGTGTGGGTGCCAGGCTGAATCACGCTAAAAGTTAAACACCCTAAAACACTGTGGACTGAGTGCAGACAGCGCTCTGCAGCCTGTGGTCTGCACAGTCTGGAAATGGGCACAAAACAGTGGTGCAAGGTTCCAATAAACACTTCTTTTTAGTGACTACCATGGAGCGCGCAGTCTTCTCCACATAAAACGAGTTCCTGGCTCTCATCCTGTGACCCTCAGCGCATTAGCTTTAGCTTCAATACACATTTAAGTAAAAGAACAAACCGCCATGACTTGTGTCCCATGCGCTCTGGGGAGACAGAGGGGAAATAAAGCGGCACATTCAGGGCACGTCACGTAAAGTCCTCTCTGCATAACCAAAGTCAGATATGGACACCCTTCCAGTCCTCGCTATAAGCAGGAGCGATTGCAAATACACATGCCGCTATGGCTCAGTGCGCAATGGGAATTTAAAGGGGAACATCTAAAGGTAGGCCACGCACAGTGCGTACAGCCGCACAGTACAGCTGCAGACACCGCTGGTCTGAGGCAGTGTACCCTGCAGCTCAGTGAGCAGAGGAAAGAGTGTGTAGAGTTTGTATTTTGGCGTATTCAAGGTTTACCAGGCTGCATCAGGGGGAGAGCTGCGTTTTTCTGCTGCTGCTAAGTGACTGAGAGGAGCACAAGCGTCCAATAGGCTGCTGTATTTTAGACCGTTCAGGACACATGTATTAATTCAAAGAACAGTAAATGAGTAAAAGTATTGTTTTGGCATATGCATATTTAGTATTCTTATTAATAAAATTGTACTGCGATCATTATAAGCCCATATTAATATTAATATTCACATAAATAATGACGGGCAAAATAGCTCATGATGGAATTTTTTCGACTCGGGCCGTCAAAATCACTAGTGTAACTTCTGCTTGGAAACCCCTAGGCCCCATGCTGTGCGTCAGCACAGACAGTAATCTTACAAGGATTCAAGGCACGCTTTCTGTTTTCTTTTAATCTTTTGGCTGCTCTCTTTTTAGTTAAGGGTTGCCACAGTGATTTGGCAGGTTTTTATGCTGGATGCCCTTCCTGTTAAAACCAGCCACAAACTGTGACTGTGAGTGGGCGAAGTGGGTGAAGGACACAACAACAGAGTGTGCTCAGAAGGATTAAACCAGAGTACTGTCAAATATAGTACAGTATGTATATATATTTGTTTTCAAGGTTTGAAGGCGTGTCAACTTTTGGATGGTGATGCATTTACATTTACATTTAGCAAGTTGGCAGGTCTGACACTTCTGTTATTTAGGGTGAACTTACAATCCTAAAGTTAGGGAATCTTGAAATCTTGAAACTGGGTATTGTTTTCCATGTGTTGCTTTGTGATAACCAGTTAAAATAACGTGTCTAGCATGTCCATCTTTTCTACCAGGCCTAAACAATGGCAGAAATGCTTGAAAATTCATATGAAAAGCACTTTGGAATTTTGTTTTGAATCTGGTACACAGTAGGGATCCTGAACAGTGAATAAAATGGGCCAAAGGTTTTTAGGCAGTGAGGATGTTGTGCAGAGTGTAAAATGTTGTCTGAAGAAAGCCATGTCCTCTGGAGTTAACATGGCTGTTTAAAGACAGAGAGGAGGAGGAAGAGCTTCATCCTGTTGCATAACTGTGCAGGACTCCTGCTGCTGTTGCCATGGGGAAACTGTAAAAAAAAAACGTGAGGGCAGGAGGCAAGAGGGGAGGGTTATGGTGGTAAATGGGACGGTGGAGTTAAACGCAGGGACAGGGGACGCTCCGGCTGTGACAATCTGACTTCCTTCTGCAACATCCAGAGAACAACAAGCTCTTCTACGGCTAAGAAGTTCATGTTTATACAGATACAGTACACATATTTTCTTAATATCAGGGCGACCTAAGTGTCTTACCTTTACCTTTGTTCATAGTACCATCAGAGGGACAGCTCATGCGAGAGGTTTTTTGGAGATAAAGTTTCCAGACGGAGATGATTTGGACATGTACAGAGGAGGGACACTGAATATATGAGGAGAAGGATCCTGTGATTAGATCTGGAGGCTTAGAGGAAGACCAGAGAGGAGATTTATGGATGTAGTGAAAGATGGCATGAAGCTAGAGGTGATGTCAAGCCAACCAGACAAATTTGGACCAATCAAGACTTCATGCAGTATTCAGCCTCTCTGATTGTTTGTCTCTTAAGTTTGCACCACCGCCAGTAACAGCCCTGCTTAAGCCCTGTTCGTCGAGCTGAATATTCGTTATTGTATCGTGACTGTGCGAAACAACAACACCTAAAGTTACAGCCTTCCCCCGGGGACACCGTTGGACATTGTCAACAAAGCAAACACGAGGAAGTGAAGCTGTGGGAACCTCTCCGTTGGTTGTTGAGTGACTCAGTCCTCAGAGTCTCGTAAACTCAGATCCAGGTTCTGTTTTTGGCCTGAGCCGTTGTTTTTGTGAGAGCGCTGAGGTGTGAGTAATGCTGAGTCTCAGGTGTGTGTGTCTCAGGTGTGTGTGTGTGTCTCAGGTGTGTGGACAGGTGTCTGTGTCTCACTCGGCATCAACAGCAGGTCTGTGATGGATTATTCAGTGACTGTTCCCTATAAAAGAGATGTGTAAAGTTTAAGATTAGTCAGATGTTAATGCTCTTGTCAAACCTGCAGAGGAGGAAGATGTACTCCACATCTGTCAAGTTAAAATATTGTTACTTAGGGATGTCCCGATCCAGGAATTTTGAAATGATGTGATTGGATCAGATTAAAACACCTGATCTGGCAGATTTTGTGTTTTATGTCTGTCCCAAACCAAAATACAAACTGTCGCAACGTGACTGAACATGTCTGCTGTAATTCCATTAATTTATGTTTTTAATTTTGGACGATGTCAAAAGAGGCTCTAATAATCAACTTCAGTGAAAATAACGTCCTCCAAGAGCTGCAGCTGTTCACAGAGTTGTGGCTAATGCTACTGCTAGCTCCCAGAGCAGATTAAATACTGACTGTGGAGAGTCTGCAGATGCTAAAAACACAAATAATGGTAAAGAAAGAAGACATTTTACCTCTGTAATTTAGATGTGGCAACAGTTTGGCAAAGATGAAGAGCGTAGGGTGAAGTGCAGCCTTCAGCGCTAACTTTATGTGTCTTTTTTATGTTTGCTAATCAGCCACATGCTCTGCTGAGCTCTTTTCACAGGTCTCATATGTTGTGTGTAAATGATAACAGACCTGGCCTTTAGAAGCAGAGAGGGCTTAAACTAAAACACATCTTCACTGTGAGAGTAATGCACACTGCTGCTGTTTTGTACAGACATTTAGCATAAAAACATAGCTGTGCAGTATGTTAGCTGTTATTACAAAATGCAAAAAATAATAATGAAAAAGATTGATATCAGGACTGGGATCTGCCAAAACTAAACACGAAATGATCGGTATCAGATCAGGAGCCAAAAAAAGTTGATTGGGACGTCCCGAGATACTTCAAAATAATATTACTCAACATTCTTACTACGTTGTATGTAGAAAGTATCGAGTGTACAAATTGCTTTTGAGAGGTATTTGTAGTTGCACAGCTACAGCTACTACTCCTACTACTGCTACTTTACTCCTACTTTTATTACTACTATTACTACTACTACCATGACTTACCCAAACTTGAACCTAGTGCTCGAACCTAGGACCATCTCACTGCAAGGTGAACACTTGACCCACTTTTTTACTGAGGTCAGAAAACACTTTTACTCATTTAGACATTTTAATTTTTCATCCTCTAAACTTAAGTCAAGTAAAAGTACTGTATGTTGTAGAAAACATACTTTCTGTGATAATACTTTGTAGGTCAAATGATTCATCGAAATTAAGACAGGCGTGAGTGGGGCTTGTGTCCGAGCAGCTCAGGACTGTCCCAGTTTCCTGAGTCATTTGTGGTGTAAACTGGTGACCTTCTGGTTTAAAAGTCTGTAATGTCAACTCGGCTGCAGCAACTAGATTACACATGGGTTTTCCCAATAGTAAGTTTAAGCATTTATTCAAACCACAGAAGTTTTAATCTGAGCACAACCTCCAACTGAGAGACCACAGGCACGATATAAACAGGACGGCTGACCAAGATGATTGTGACAAAAAAAGGTGAAATTATACAGCAATAATCACAACACAAATCACACTTTTGACCGGTGGCTTTTGCAAATCAGTAATTGGATCTGTGACAGGGAATAATGAATTTAACTGATCTCTGCCTCAATGCACGGATGTTGGGAAATTGACAATCCTGCACTTTATCATACAGCCGACATATTACTTGTGTGGTGAGTACAGCTGCATACAAGGTATTATTACTTATTATTATACTCCGTGGTCCAGTAGGTCTCCAGACTTTATGGTTTATGTTAGTTTTGCGAGGAATCCAGTGTCGTTTCTTGTCACGTGACCAGAACAAAGCACGTCAGTGGTCAAAAGGTTACTGCTCTTGCTCAGTTGGTGAATCATGATCTTACGTTAACTGGCAGCTGTTGCGGTGAAACCCAGAGAATATCTGAAGATAAACAACAAATCAATGACTAAAATTACTAATTAAAATAATGGGTGATGCATGCAAATATTTCTGATTTGTCAGTACTTTGTAGTCAGGATTATTCACATGTTTATAAGGTCTGATGCCCAAAGTCAGGCACGACTGTGTTTTAAAACAGTCCTCTTCTGCTAAATTGACTTTTTTGAGCTTTTAACCATGTTATAATCTCTACACACGAAATACACTGTCACTGGACTCTTTCTGATAACTTATGCGCTTAAAACGTCATCACTATGAAGCAGTCAGCTCATTTATCTATCTGTTAGCCTCATGTTGCTAACAGCTGTGTTTATTGGCCTATTTATGCTCTGTCCAGTCCCCATTGTTGACAGACAATCCAAGTGTTCTCTGCAAAGTCAAAAGAAAACATTTTTCACACATATTCATTATTTTAAGTTAGAAAACATAAAAAGTCCAACACTATTTGAAAAAGACTGAAAAAAACAAACAAAATGGAGGACCTCTAAAGCATAGGTCTGGATTAAAAGAATCATTTGTGGATTAATCTGTCAAATGTATTGCTTGTTTTTATGGAATAATGTGGAGGAAAATGGTTATATAACAAGTCGCAATCTCAATATTGATGAAAAACAAGAACAACAAAAAAAAAAGATTTCCCAAATCTTTCAGCCCTAATCATTTTCTTTTATATAATAGTAAGGCCTCTACAATCACACTAACACATTCATACATAGGCAAGGTGGCCGAAGTGTCTTGCTTAAGGACACAACAGCAGCAGCACGAACTGGGGAGAGTGGGATTAGAACCGCTAACCTTCCAGTTATTGGACGACCACATAGTTGGTAACACACTTGACATAACTTAGCTTCCTGTTGATTGTTTAAATAAATAAGTACAATGACACAATAAATATAAAGTAGTTATGTATGAATTATTATTGGTGTTATTGTTATTATTATTATTATTACTATTATTATTGTTATTATTATTACTTTCCCAGCTTTGCGAGTGTTTGCGTGCATTTTTCCAGTCTCACAAACATAATTCCCGTAACTTTCTCACTGTCGCCCCCTTTGGCCAAAGTTGGTAACGCACTTGACATAACTTAGCTTCATGTTGATTGTTTAAATAAATAAGTACAATGACACAATAAATATAAAGTAGTTATGTATGAATTATTATTGGTGTTATTGTTATTATTATTTTTATTTTTATTGGACAGATTATTACATTATTATGGATATGATATCTTGTGTATGTGCGCTAATTATTTCTGAAACTTCTCACATTATAATCCTTTACTTTCCCAGCTTTGTGAGTGTTTACGTGCATTTTTCATGTCTCACTACATAATTCAAGCCCCCTTTGGCCATAGTTGGTAACACACTTGACATAACTTAGCTTCATGTTGATTGTTTAAATAAATAAGTACAATGACACGATAAATATAAAGTAGTTATGTATGAATTATTATTGGTGTTATTGTTATTATTATTACTATTATTATTATTGTTATTATTATTACTTTCCCAGCTTTGCGAGTGTTTGCGTGCATTTTTCCAGTCTCACAAACATAATTCCCGTAACTTTCTCACTGTCGCCCCCTTTGGCCATAGTTGGTAACACACTTGACATAACTTAGCTTCATGTTGATTGTTTAAATAAATGAGTACAATGACACGATGAATATAAAGTAGTTATGTATGAATTATTATTGGTGTTATTGTTATTATTTTTATTTTATTGTACTTTCCCAGCTTTGCGAGTGTTTATGTGCATTTTTCATGTCTCACTACATAATTCAAGCAATTTTCTCACTGTCGCCCCCTTTGGCCAAAGTTGGTAACGCACTTGACATAACTTAGCTTCATGTTGATTGTTTAAATAAATAAGTACAATGACATGATAAATATAAATGTATGAATTATTATTGGTGTTTTTGTTATTATTATTTTTATTTTATTGTACTTTCCCAGCTTTGTGAGTGTTTACGTGCATTTTTCATGTCTCACAACATAATTCCTGTAACTTTCTCACACCACATGACACATGACCTTCTCGTGTCTCCAGCCATTACCATGAAGTATCTCCTCTGAGACCACTTCTCTTGCATAATTCCTCTTTTCTCTCCCGTCCCCTGAGTATCTCGGCCTCTCGCTGTTCCCCGGCTGCCGTCTGTCCCGCACATGATCTGCCCTGCGCTCTCGTTATTAGCTCACTCATTAGCCTCACTGTTACAGCTCGTCTCTGTCTCCCTGTGTAGATCGGATCACTGACAATGCCAGTGGACAGAGAGATATTTTTAGCCCCCCGTATGTGCGCGGCGGCGGTTCCAGTGCCACAAGTAGGTTAGCGCCTAATCTGCTGCAGACTATAGCTTCACACAGGAATTAGGAGCTGTGCTTTTTTTTTTTTTTTTTAGATGCTTTGTTTTGCTCCGAGTGCGCAAGAGAGGGCTTTCCCTGAGTTGGAAATGGGAGGAGAAGAAGAGCGCTAAGAAAGGGAGGAGAGGAAAGGGAGGGAGGGAGGAGGAAAAAGCGCGGTTGCTACATTGACAGTGCACAGAAGTGAGAAGTGAGATTGTAGCGCACAGAAACCAGGCTGCACCGGGGGGTTTTCTCCAGTTCGAGCGCACTTTTTTCATTGGGGAAAAAAAGAAGGAACTAGGAAAGGAGACGGCATTGGCTGGAGGAGTGAGCGGGGAGCGTCAGGTGTTCCCCGAGCGAGTGTTGAAACGGCGAAGGGGGAAGGCAGCGAGCGGTGGCAGCAGCGGCTCTGAGGGACTGGAGAGGAGTTAAAGGTAACGCTCAGTTCATGTGTTGTGTGTTTTTGGTGAAGGCATTCCTCTCACGTCATTACATCATCCACTGTACTCTGGATTAAGTGCTTATTTGTTGTTGTAAACCTTGTTTTAAAGTGTGGAAGCTTAATGACACAGATTTCCACTTTGGTATCTTGTCAGACTTTGATTTATGGCAGTTCAGTAAACTTGTTTTTGTGCAGAAATGTCTTTATTTTAACAATATGTAGGGCTTTGTTTGACATACATTTTCTCTTTGGCGGCAGACTATTTTGGACTTGTTGTAATTTAGTTTTTTATTGACGTCTTTATTTAGCTCAGCTCTAAATAAGTTACAGTTAAACAATACGTTTGTGGTATTGAAAGAAAAGTTACAGTACTACTGGTACCGAAAAAATAATTTTATTCAATACCAAGTTTCAATCCCTAGTGGGACCTTTAATGTCCCTTTGCATGAATCAAATAAATAACACAAAATAAATCATACAAACTACTGGTTTTGCTCCAAAAATGTATTTTTTTATTCAGCATTATTGTGTTTTATGATTGTAGAAGATGAAGTAGCTCACCAAAGGTATCAGAAAAAGTATCGCTCAGGTATCGGTATCAAAAACCAGGTATTATTTAAGAACTGGTATCAAAAAACTCTGAACTGTACCCAGCCCTAGCTCTTAGTACACAGTGATAAGATGGCCCTAAAATTCATTACATCTGCCGCTGTTTTATTTGTATGAATGTGTCAGTGTTTTTGTGTGTTGCGGAGGTGGACGGAGAGGCCATAGCCGCAGATTGGCAGCCACACTTCCGTCAGTCTGCCCCAGGACAGCTGTGTGAATGAAGCAGAGTTTAAAGCTACTCTGAGTGTCTAGAAAATGATTATTATTACTATTTTAAGAGTGGAAATTTGCATCTCTCTCAGCATTTCTGCTTTTAGCCTCACCTGAGAATGGAAAAATCCTGCTAACGCGGCGTGGCATAGTCGTGTGACTCTTAAAAAATATGAAAAGTAAGTTCCGTGCATAAAACAGCGCTGTGTGTCCTCTCTGCAGCATCATTTCTCGTCTCTCTTATGGCATTACATCACCCGCTGCAGGGACTGGTGCTGTGTTGAAATGCTTCTGAGTTATTAACAGTTGTTTAAGTTTGCAAGAATGACAATTTATCTGCTTTCCAAAGCGTTTTTACCTCATCTAATCTGTATTTTGCGTCACTTTTAACTAAAAATATAACAAACAGCTTTTGTGCTGCTTACTACTGGCTTTTGTCTGAGTCCAGCATGTTTTTTCATTTCTCATTTTCCATTACCTCAGCCACAATTTAGATTTTGGGGAAGTTTTAAATGCACGTCCTATTTTGTTTGTTTGTATGAAGAGCAATGTGTTTAAACAACAGAAGACTGAGCACCTTTGCATTTCAGCTTCTGCTGTGAATTGTCTTGTCTTGCTGCGGTCTATACATTGAAAAATCTCTATTTGCTGACTTAAATGCACTTTTGAGACATACATGCAGCTTAGTTTTGGTCTCGTCTCTGATTAGATGGCACTGCAAGTCGTTAAATTAGCCAAGAATGGGAATTTGTCCATATGGCTTCAGAGTCTTGCAGTCTAAAATAGTCTTGTGTCGTGTCTGCAGGCTGGGCTGTGTCTAACATGTTTTCTTGCTCATCCTATGGCATTACGTCACCCACTACAGTGACTTATGCAGTGTTAAAATGCTCAGTTGTCACCTATTGCTTACATTTTTCAGAATGTGATTCGCTGACAACTTAATAAATTAATTTAGCTTTGTATAGGCTTCATAGAAATGTCTTGTGGCTTTTTTTTCACGCTTTGTTTTGCTCTTACCTCATTCCTTCTTTTGGAAGTCAGAGTTAGCCTTTTCAGTTTTGTCCATTGTTTGTGTTGGAAGGAAGAAAGTCGTTAACATTTTGTCAGTTCTCTGCAAAACTACACGTGTTGAGCTGCTTTGCATTTTTAAATTAGAAATTTGTTAATGCTGTTTTGACTTTTCTCTCACAATAGCTGTCTGACTCAGTTTGCTTATTGGTAACTCTGTAATGAATGCTGTCAACTGTCAATCATTTTATGCGTAACCTGCAAAATAAGTGGGTAAAACTTTATAAAAATGCACTTTATAAAGTTAAAGCGGAACCATGCAACTGTTTTGGTTGCATTTTTCTCTATAGGGCACCCTCTATAAAGCACTATGACTCCTGTGTGACCCTGGTGTGACCCCTCCTCGTATTCGTACAAAGGTTTCCTCTGCCTTTTTGTCGCTCTGCCGTGACCAATATCTAAGAAATAAAGCCATCTCTGGTTTGTTGTTGTGGCTGAACCAGGACCAGATGCTTTCTCTCGAGAACTGAGACCATTAAGTAATCTGTTTTTAGTGTTCAGCTAAAATGGGGGGCGAAAAAAATGCTGGAAAAGCTTTTGAGTGGAATCTGAATCAGTGCCATTGTGTAATACGTTACAGAAAAAGGTTTAGTGTAAAGCAAAACAAACATCTGTGTTCATTAGTACAAAGACATTTTAACTTACTCCATTGTATTTTTCTTTTAGACTAAAATTCAACATAAAAAAATAAATACGAACATAACAATATGCAAAAAAGTTAAGTAAAAAAAGCCTTTAATTCATGTGGCTGTATGATTATATAAAATCTTTGAAAAACTTTAAAAACATGCTGAGTTGTACTTAGACCTACGCGTAGCCTTCTGCAGGGAGGCATTTCCAGCACTCGCTTTTTAAAGTTTTTCAAAGATATAGCCACATGAAACTTTTTATACTTGGCTTTTATTCACTTCTTAGCAGGTTTTTTGTTCCCAAGCACCAAAGAGCAGCCTCAATACAGAATATTTATTTGAGAAAAACTTCCTGAGCACTTTGGACTTCTTCTGTGGAGATACAGCAATATAAACTATTACATATTTTACTATCAAACAACATATAATAAAAAATATTCTTTAGCTGTTTCACTTCCATTTCATTTCACACACATGAGCTTGTCTTTCATAAGTTTTTCAATATGAAACATCACTAATATTTTCCTGTTAAACCCTGATTAGAAAGCCTGAAAGTTTAATATTTAATATTTTTTTCCCAGGTATCTTAATAGAAAAGTTACATAAAGTTAGTAATCCTGTATAATTAAGTAAAACTAGCTTTTCTTTAGTAAATAACTAAGAAATATAAAGTAAGTTTAATATTTCATTTTCAGTAAATATACTCTTTAGTGTTTAGTAATTTTAGTTAAACGTATGTAGTATTGTTTAGGGCTGCACGATATGGAGGAAACATATATTCGATATTTGATAACTATGTTGAAAATTGCGATAACGATATTATTGCGATATTTGAAAATAGAGCCTACTTTTCGAACATAGTAAGTAAATTCACTACGTTTCACAAAAATGTAAGTTCCTGTATTTACAAGTCAAAACAGCGGCAAAATCAAAACTTAACTCAGACTAAACCAGGAATAAAACAAGGCTAAGCTGTGACTAAATTAATTAAATTACCACTAAAACTGGACTTTTTAAACATTTTTATTTAGTCACAACACATGTTCTTTTAAGGCTCTGGTGGAAAATGATTCTTCAGTGTAAATCTCATTATTGTGATATATTTAGATTCTTGCGATACGGATATTGCATTTGCTGATATTGCGATAACGATAATTTTGCGATTATATTGTTCAGCCCTAGTATTGTTCCAGTTTAATTAACTGTGATGTATTTATTTCTACAAACATAATTTATACTTTTAGTCTTGAAGCAATATTAATCTTCCATTTTAGGCTATGGTAACTTAAAATAATACGTGCAGTTGGTTTCCAAAGTTTTCTTAAGTAAAGTGAACATGTTTTTAGGAATAACTGAAATACAGAAGTATGGAACTTCCACTTATTTTTTAATAAACAGAACCCAATAGACCAGCCGTTCCCAAAGTCAAGACTGTTGCGGCCCACTTAAACTTCTAAAATTCCCACACGGACCCCCACCTGTAAAAATTCCTTCTCTTCAAATGACTAATTCATGTTTTTCTCTGTAGATTTCTATAAAAAGCTCTCAAAAAACACTGACTGTTGACTAAAAATTGTTTTAAACTCTAATTTTTAACCAAGTGTATAACTAATAAAGCAAGTAATTCATTTCAAACTCAATTTATTTTTATGTACTTAACTTAGACAGCCTCTGGGGGCTCCCTACAGTACCTTCATGGACCCCCAGGGGGCCCCTGACCCCACTTTGGGAACCATTGCGATAGACAATGTTATAGTTTTTATAGTACCACCAGAACTAATGCTGTAAATCACCACTGCTGACATCAAACTTATAGAAATAATTACAAAATGCTCGGAGTCCCTGTGCCCCTGGTTGGGAAACACTGCTTTAGGGGCCACAGACACTCGCAGGCTGGATGTTGGTCATGAGGTTATCCTGGCAGTAGTCCGCTCCGTCAGCTTTATCCCGGGACATTATGCAACTCACCGGTCCACAGATAGACTCTTGTTCCCCAAACTGTGATCTCATCAGCGCTCTCTCTAAGAACAGCTCCGCAGACTCGCGCCAGGTTCGTTTGCAGTATCCTTCGTCCGCTAATTCATTTGTCTTTTTAATGTCCTTAGGTGTTTAGCAGGAAGGATCCACCTCCAGACCTTAATCCTCTGTTGGAAAATTCACACAGGTTTTTTTTTTGGAAGGTGCTGCTTGGCTCAAGGCCGCGGCAATTAGACAGCGTTGGAAAGAAAAGTGCTCTGTGGAACGATTTGAAGAGTTTTTGGTGAATGAAAAGTTTATTTGGAGATGGAAAAATCTGTGTTTGTAACGAGAGCTGAATGGAGTTATTTATGTAACGGTGTGTAGACTCATCATAGGTTATAGAAATGTTGTTTTTAATCCATCACAGTGTCACAGCATTTACATAGAAAAAGGAAAAACAAAACTCATAGGGGCTTTACCACTTTCCAAGTAGCTCCCCAAAGACTTTATGCTTTCCACATAAGTTTATTACTCGACTATTGGCAAACCGACTTGTGTATGTATCCAGTCAAATTCATAGGTACTGGCCTCTTTTGTTTATTTTTTTGAGTTTAGGTGATAGAGTTTTATTTCAAAGTAAATGGGGAAATAAATATTTTTGTTGTTTTAATTAGGGCTGCACGATATGGAGAAAACATGCGATATTCGATAACTATGTTGAAAATTGAGATAACGATATTATTGCGATATTTGAAAATAGAGCCTACTTTTTGAACATAGTAAGTTAAATTCACTACATTTCACAAAAATGTAAGTTCCTGTATTTACAAGTCAAAACAGCGACAAAATCAAAACTTAACACAGACTAAACCAGGAATAAAACAAGGCTAAGCTGGGACTAAATTAATTAAATTACCACTAAAACTGGACTTTTTAAACATTTTTATTTAGTCACAACACATGTTCTTTTAAGGCTCTGGTGGAAAATGATTCTTCAGTGTAAATCTCTGTCAGATGGAAGACCACAGCGTTATTGCGATATATTTAGATTCTTGCGATATTGCGTTTGCTGATATTGCGATAACGATAATTTGGCGATATATTGTGCAGCCCTAGTTTTAATGTAAAATGTAATTCGCGGACATCAACATTTTGTTCACCTTCAGGGAAAACAAAATTCATTTTCTTTGGGTTGAAAATGTCAACCACTGTCTAGTGTCTACCTAAGGCCCATAGTTACTGGAATAGACTGGAATAGGAAGAAGTTGAATGAATAAATGATACAAAGCATGAGTAGCTCTCTGCCATTTTCATTTTTATAAAAGTAGCTCTCAGGGGAAAAAGGTTGAAAGGTTGGCTATATTCTGCTTTATTCATATTTTTAAACTAATCTTGGTCACCTCTAGCAACGCGTTTAACAACCTTTAAAAACATTATCTGACAAAAAATAGATATATTTTGAACATTAGCAGAGAAAAAATGCTGTTTCCTTCCTTAAACCTTTTGTCCCATGCTATTTTATTACAAAATAAACAATGTCTGTGAGGAATCAGTGGAAAAAGAGCTGTACACTGTAGAGGGCTTGTTGGGGATTGGTCAGTGCTTCCTGGAGTGGGCGGGGATTCACGGAACCGAACATTTTGAAGCCTCAAAAACTCAGCGCCAGAGAATACAGGATTACTCAAACAGGCGTGAATGAAACAAAAACACAACTCCAGGTTTGTTTTTGATAAGGGAACGACATTATAACACGGGAGACAGAGAGGAAAAGTTAATTTTGCATCACAGGGGACACAACTTGCAACCTACTCGCTCAACTGGTGGGCCAGGGCCTAAACGTGGGTCGCAGGAATGAGTACGAACTTTAATAATCGTAATCAAGCTTTCATTATGTGTAATATTGATTAAAGGTCACTCTGCCCCGGCCTTAACCTCCTACAACACGGATTATTTGCCGTTTTACAGCAGTGCCCTTTTCACCGTCTCAGAAGGTCAGGACACTCCGATCTCTTATAAAAAGGAACGGTAATTACACAAATGCTCTGGGTCAAAAACGCCAATATTTTAAACACAGATAATGTTAAAAGTCAAGAGCTCATTAAACCAGGAGCAAGACAAATGTCTGACTGATGGGAAGAGAGTTCAAGAATATTTAATAGCAACCTTTCTTGGAACTGGACCAATTATCCACCGCAAAATACTAATACATGACATTAAACTGTATTGAAGTTTAGAGCTGACCTTAAAACTCTTAGCTTTAGACCGATGTTATCCTGCAGTTATGTCAATCTCAGCAGTTGTTTCTTTGATATAGGAAAGGACTGTTAGCGGCCAAAAAAACAAGACTTTAAAGGTCCCTTATTGTGCTAAACTGTCTTTTTTGAGCTTTTAAATCAAATCATATTTATTTATAATGTACATTTAAAAACAGCCAGAGCTCACCAAAGTGCTGTACAGACAGAACTGGACAAAATACAATTAAAGCAATGAAACACAACAGTTTAAAGATATAAAATGATGAAGCGATTAAAAGTCAAAATTGGATAAAAGTGGCCGAAAATGGAAAAAAGGCCAAGTTGTCTCTGTCCAACTTGTGCCAAACGCCAAAAATGAATGTTGCGTTTTTAACCCCCTCAACACATACCTGGAGTAGTATTCTATTTGAGTAATCCTGTATGCTGCAGCGCTGCCCTTCTCCAGAGCTGAAAACGCTCGGTCTCAGGGCTCTATGTAGACACGTGAAACCACAAAGTGCTCCTCTGCGTTTCTAAAGCCCATACGCCGTCACCGGACTCGTTCTGATCATTTCCCTCAGCTCATTTATCTATCTGTTAGCATCATGTCGCTAACAGCTGTGCTAATTAGCCATTTTGTGCTCTGTCCAGTGCCCACTGTTGCCAGCAGGGGGCCCAGAAGAATTTCCAAGAGTTTTCCATACATATACATTATTTAAGTTATAAAACATGAAATACTAATGCAAAGGTGTCCAACACTGTTTCAAAAAGCCTGAAAAATAATAATTTACAACATTTAAGATGTATATTTAGACTTAATAGTCTTTGATTTTAATACAGGGTTTGACAGCAAGCTTTGACCAATCACATGCTAACATGCAAAGTGTCTGCTCCTGTTGGAATAAGAGAAGCTCACATTGACTGTCAGTCTACACAAATGTATTGGCATGTGTGTTTTTCGAAGTGGAGATCTAAACGATAATGCGAAAAATAACATGTTTTAACTTGAACTCAGAGCAAGTAACAAGTATGTAAGTATTTTGCAGTGGAAAGTTGATTTAGTTTCACTTTAATAACATGGAAAAGCAGGTTGTTATGTTGTTGTGGGTGTTGGGCGTTTAAGGGAAATGGGTTTTGTACAGCACAGCTTTAAATTGCTATTTTTAAAAACACCAATTACATGCACACAGCTGACTAGGTTTTACAGAAAACCGCTGCGTTGCTGCTGTTGTTGTTGTTGTGGTGGTGCGTTGGAGACGAAGGAGTGGGCGGCCCGGGCGGGTGGAGACTGTGATGGGCACAGACAGATAGTACAGGGGTATGTGAGACTGTGAGGTAAGCCTGTATTTGGAGTTGTGTTATGTAAGTCACCCACAGCTGCTGCTGCTGCTGGAGGAGGGACTGCAGAGAGGAGGCAGAGAGGAGGCAGAGAGGAGGCAGACAGGAGGCAGAGTGGAGGTAGAGAGGAGGTAGAGAGGAGGCAGAGAGGAGGCAGAGAGGAGGCAGAGAGGAGGCAGAGAGGAGGCAGAGAGGAGGCAGACGGAGGCAGAGAGGAGGCAGAGAGGAGGCAGAGAGGAGGCAGAGAGGAGGCAGACGGAGGTAGAGAGGAGGCAGACGGAGGCAGAGAGGAGGCAGAGAGGAGGCAGACAGGAGGCAGACAGGAGGTAGAGAGGAGGTAGAGAGGAGGCAGACGGAGGTAGAGAGGAGGCAGACGGAGGCAGAGAGGAGGCAGAGAGGAGGCAGACGGAGGCAGACAGGAGGCAGACAGGAGGCAGAGAGGAGGTAGAGAGGAGGCAGACGGAGGCAGAGAGGAGGTAGAGAGGAGGTAGAGAGGAGGCAGAGAGGAGGTAGAGAGGAGGTAGAGAGGAGGCAGAGAGGAGGCAGAGAGGAGGTAGAGAGGAGGTAGAGAGGAGGCAGAGAGGAGGCAGAGAGGAGGCAGAGAGGAGGCAGAGAGGAGGTAGAGAGGAGGCAGACGGAGGCAGAGAGGAGGCAGAGAGGAGGTAGAGAGGAGGCAGACGGAGGCAGACAGGAGGCAGACAGGAGGCAGAGAGGAGGTAGAGAGGAGGCAGACGGAGGTAGAGAGGAGGCAGACGGAGGCAGAGAGGAGGCAGAGAGGAGGCAGAGAGGAGGCAGACAGGAGGCAGACAGGAGGTAGAGAGGAGGTAGAGAGGAGGCAGACGGAGGCAGAGAGGAGGCAGACAGGAGGCAGAGAGGAGGCAGACAGGAGGCAGAGAGGAGGCAGAGAGGAGGCAGAGAGGAGGCAGAGAGGCGGCAGAGAGGCGGCAGAGAGGCGGCAGAGAGGAGGCAGAGAGGAGGCAGAGAGGAGGCAGAGAGGAGGCAGAGAGGAGGCAGAGAGGAGGCTTCGTCACCTGTTGGTTCTGCTGAAGTCCTCGTTGTTGTTCAGTCCTCTGTGGGATTTTTGTCTTCGTCCTGTTTCCATTTTAACAACAGTAAAGTCCCTCTGACGTCCCACGTAATGACCACATTCAAACAAACCCACTTTATCCACTTTATCGTTGTACAACTGGCTTTTGCTGCTGTCCCCGTTCATAAATACACTATATTGCCAAAAGTATTTGCTCACTCATCCAAATATCTGGATTCAGGTGTTCCAGTCACTTCCATGGCCACAGGTGAATAAAATCAAGCACCTAGGCTGCAGCTTTGTGGTAAACTTTGCGGGAACAGTTTGGGGATGGCCACTTCCTGTTCCAACATGACTGCACCAGAGCACAAAGCACGGTCCATAAAGACATGGATGAGTGAGTTTGGTGTGGAAGAACTTGACCTCAACCTGACAGAACACCTTTGGGATGAATTAGAGCGAAGACTGCGAGCCAGGACTTCTCTACAACATCAGTGTCTGACCTCACAAATGCGCTTCTGGAAGAATGATCAAAAAGTCCCATAAACACTTTTGAACCTTGTGGAAAGTTTTTTCAGAAGAGTTGAAGCTGTTATAGATGCAAAGGGTGGGCCTGTGTTATATTAAACCCTATGGATTAAGAAATATGTTCATATGCAAGTAAAGGCAGGTGAGCTAATATTTTCCACACTATAGGGCGCTCTGGATTATAAGGCGCACTGTCATTGAATGGTCTATTTTCAAACGTTTTTCACATATAAAGCACTCCGGACTAAAAGGTGAAACAAAACAGTCAGATAAGTCAGTCAGTCAAACTTTATTCAACGCGTTCACCATAACTCCCAAACTTGTTCAGTTGTAACGCGTGAATAAAAAACACAATCTGAGACCGCAAAATCAAACGATAGCGAATTCACAATAACTCAAAACTGTTCAGTTAACGTTATAACAAAATACAACACAATACACTCACTTTTCACTTCATTCCTCCTCCACAAATCCCTCAAATTCTTCATCTTCAGTGTCCAAGTTAAACAGTTGGGCGATTATGGCAATATTATAGTGAAGCACAGTATGTATTACTCCGCGATGCTCCTGACTACGGTAGCTGTAAATAAATTCATATATAAGGCGCTCTGGATTATAAAGCGCACTGTCGTTTTTTGAGAAGATTAAAGGCTTTTAAGTACGTCCTATAGTGCGGAAAATATGGTACTTTAGGAAATATAGCTGCTCTGAATATTATTATTCTGGTGTTTTTTGGCAAAAACGGCAAACCGCCATGTTTGTTTGGGTCAGAGGTGCACTGCTTACATCCCGCCATTCTTTTCTCTGATTCCGCCTGTCATCATTCTGACATAGAAACAAAATTTAAGCGACGGCCAGAATGTAGGAAACTGGTCCATCTTTCTTCATTTTTTTTATTTGTATTATCTTATTCTTCTACTGTGTACTGCAGCTATAATTCCAGCCTGCCATAAGGATTTATTTCATATTATAATTATTAGAAAAGATTATGGAAAGACAACTTATCTTGTAGCAGACATTGTTCTCCTTCAGTGGAAACATAAGTCTCATTGGGGGTCGCCTGAAATCTGGCTTAACACATTGCTAACGGTCTCTCCTCATTCATCCTGTCCAAGGTTAACTCTCCGCTGTCTCCGCTGCTCTCTCGGCTGTGTGCGGTCCGTCTGCTCAGAGACATGTCCCCGGTGTTTACACACAGCACCGGCAGCCTCTGTACCCGAGCAAGCTATATGTGCTAAATGAGCTATAAAAGCAGATGGTCGTCCGGAGGCTAACGGAGAGAGTGTGGAGACCCGGAGCAGCTGCAGGAGAAACCCCAGAGAAGACGGACGGACAGAGAGAGGAAGAAGCGACGGAGGACAGAACAGCAGAGTTAGAGCTTCATACGTGTCATGGAAAAACTGGAATAGCTGATTTTTCTACTCATGGAAAACTGAAGATAGATGGGACGAAGAGAAAAATGTCCTGGAAGGTTTTCTGGTGATTTGACCAAACTGAAAGAAGTGAAATTTTGTATGGTAAAGGTTAAGGCGTACCGTGCTGCTTTACGTTTGTGATAACATTTACAGTGAAGCCCGAAATTATTCATACTTAAAGTTACTTTCATTCAACCAACAAGTTGTTTTTTTTTTACCAGAAATGACACAGGCTTCTCCCAAAAGATAATAATACGATGTTTTTCTCAGCTTTTTTTTACATTTGAACAAAAAGTTGGTTGAATGAAAGTAACTTTAAGTCAGAATTTGCCAGGGGTATGAATAATTTCACTGTATTTAGCTTTCTTCTAGTGTTATTTGAAGACTACAAAAATGTCTTACATGATGACACTGCATTACAAAAAAAAAACTATTATCTTTAAAGTCTGAAAAGAGAAGTATGCTCAGCCTCATCCTTCTCCTCATATATTCACTGTCCCTCCTCTGCCCAAACCATCTCAGTGTGGAAACTTTATCTCCAAAACATCTCGCATGAGCCGTCCCTCTGATGGATTCTTTCCTAATCCGATCCATCTTCATCTGTACCAAAAGTTCGTGATAATTTTTTTTTCTCCAGTCCTCCAGAAAATTGCATGCCCTTCGTGTAGTTTTCTAACTTGACTGATGCCCCCCTTGTTTCCGTTCTGCCTCTGTTTCTTTATTGCGCTCTCCTCGTGAGCTGCAGATGTCATTATGAGTCGTCTCTGTTCTGCTGGCGAGGATGGCACAGGTTCACACACACACACACACACACACACTCAGAGGGAAACAGCTGCAGACGAGTGGAAGTTGAGGCTGAACTGTATTAGATTTCCCTGAATACGCCAGAGTGACACTAATGCCAGATTTATGAATGGGTTTAGAGGAACATTACTCACACAAGAGCTTTCCATTCATTACAGCTTCTGATTGTTGCATTTTCTAACTTTTTTTAAACTTGTGTGATTGTTTCTTATGTTGTTTTTTTATTTCTTTTTAATTAAAATTAAATTGTGAGGATACTAGGCAGTAGGCGCAAGAAGATCTGTACCTCTAAGTCCACAGTTGGCTTTTTTAGTGGCGTATTACACTTCGTATCAGGATTGCAAGGCTACCATTACCAAAATATCTTTGTATGCCGCCATATTTTAAAGAACACGTTGAAATGCATAATGTTGTAATAATAAATAGGGATCACTAATAATTAGGGGTGTAACGATATAGTAACTGATACAACTACATACTACATACTACACATGACCTTGTATTAAATCGTATCATTTTCTAGGAAGTGAATATCGATACACATGAAGTACCGATCGATAATAACGGAAATATCAAAATTAGAAATTTGTATGTTAAAATAAAACTAGATATGCCTTTTTGGAGATACATTTTGTGTTTTTAATTAAATAAAATGTTATATTCAACTTTTCTTCACTCTCTGTCTGCTGGACATAATCAACCCCAGCTGCGGTGAGAGTAAACTTTTATGATTTTTGGCAAAAAGTTGCTGTATTGATTATCGATATGAAGACGTTGAATCGTATCAAATCGTATCGTTCCAAATTAGCCAATATCGTTCTTGAATTGTATTCAAACACTTCTAATCAATACACTATCGTATCGTTACAAAATTTTATCATTACACCCCTGCTAATAATGGACAAGGCACGGGACACAGTGGCAGAGTGGTTCGGTGTGCTCCTGGCTCCCAGCATGAAGGTTGTGGGTTCAGTCCCCAGGCCAACACACAGTCTCTTGGATCTAGGACATGCACACAGATGAAAGGGTGACTCTAAATTGGCTCTAAGGTGTCTGTCCTACGGTTGGGTTAAGTCCAGTCACCTGCGTCCCGACAGGAAGACAGCGGAAGAATATGAACGAGTCCTGAAGAGAAAGTAGAAAAGTTTTGTGGCTGTTATTGCAAGTAATCATCGCTCATAACATAAGTGAAAGCTGGGTATTTTGCTTGAACACGGCGCTTACAGAGTATTAAGTTTTATCCCCGAGCCTCCCAGTCTGTCAGCACAGACCCCTCTCAGTACTTTTCCAACTGTCTTCTGGTGTTTTCTGTTTGCGCTGTAATGATAGACCTTTGCTTGTCGTGTTTTTGTGTTTGCGGTTTTGCAGTGACACAGCACTCACAGCTCGGTCTCTCTCAGTTGTTGCCTCTGCTTCATTTGTGGTAAAAGTAAGACTCGGGGCAGAAATCCCCAAAACACTCACACAGCACTGACTGTGGGCTTCCTCTTTTCTGTAGTTTCTAATTGAGCAGGTTTTTAAACACAGACTTGGACCAATGCTTCTTTAGTCTCTCTTCAGACTCCTACAACAACATAGCAACCTGCTGCTTTTGTTATCAACAAAATCCCCAACAGTTTTTAGCTGCATTCACTTTTGCTTCCCTTTTCTGTGCTTATGTTTGTCTTTTGTGCTGTTTTTCCATGTATTATTTTTTATTTTTATTTATAATCAGTGTTGACGAGCCATGTAGCAGCTAACAGCTAATGCTAATAGTTTTAAAAAGACCGTCACTGTAAATAGTTTGGACAAATTCTATTGTTTTTTCGCTTTGGGGATTAAGTAATCCAGCTACAAGGGGTCGCAAGTCGCTGTACTCCTGGTGTCAGTCCAAAGCCTGGATAAATAGAGACTGGGTTTTGTCATCTGTTAACAGTAAAAGTAGGAGGCAGGTGATTTTTCTGTGGCGACCAAAGAAGGGAAAAGCCAAAAGCAAAAAAGAGGAAGGTCTTGGATTGAAATACTTACACAAAATTAACTATAACTAATATAGAAACAGGATTATAAAAAACTGTGCTGCATGTTTTTACTCTAAGTCTGTGATTGTAGCATATTGACGAGGGTTTTTAACTTAGAAATTTTGGACATTTTAGCCAAATTCCTATGTAATGCTATGGTAAGGGTTTGTTTTTCATGATCAAATTGGTCTAGCATTTTTACGTTCACACTGTTCTTCAGTTCAAAATGAAATATTACAAATGTGTGCACTGTGCCAGAGTGGTTAATGCTCTTACCTCCCAGCAAAGAGGTTTGGGGATCAATCCCGGGGAGGGGGGGGCAGCTGCGGTCTATAGTGAACCAAATCCTCACTTGTGTGTTGCCGTGTTTATTTATAGCACTGCCATATTTATTATTATGAACTGTCTTTTACTACTGCTGCTTTTACTTTTTTACTATAGCGGTTTTGTTGCTTTTTGTGTGATTGTGGAGCTCTGAGCAGCTTTAATTTCCTTCAGGATTAATAAAACCTACTAAGGCTGTGCAGTTAATCAAATTTCAATTTCATTTATTACTCCCAATGATCAGAAAAATTATATAATCAAGAAAATTTGAAAGAGTGTTTTGAATGTGCACACTCGCTCTGCCCCTCCCTCCCAAAACTTCCGCTCTGATAAGCTTCGTGTGGAGAGTTGTTAGCGGAAAGAGAACAGGAGAAACTCTTACTTAGCCGAAAAGGCGAGAGAAATTCTGTTTGGCAGCACTTTGGGTTTGAAGAACAGCCGAACAGTTTATGATGAGATTATAACAAACTTGGTTTATTTTATATTTTGCCCCTGATCTTATAAAAAGAGAGATTCAATTTAAGAACAACAAGGTCAGGTCTGTATTCCTTTGTAAAATGAAGAATAAATATTTGTGGACGTCCCATCTTGATAGGTTGGATGTATTGTGTTGCTGCCTCTGTGTTTTAGGTTTTCCTGGAGCTGTGAGCTGGGGTTGGTGCAGAATTGTTTTGAGAAATTCAGACTGAGAGACTTTACTTTGCAAAATGTGTGTGTTTGGGATTAAAACAGCACATCATATGTTTTATAGGCCCTAAACTGTAGTAACTTGAATCTCAGTAAGCGGGTAAAGCTTTATTTCACAACTTTTTTTCTTCATTTAAGCTTTGGACTTGGATTTAAACAATGCCTAAACAAAGCTTGTCAGAAACATTGTGCTGTGTTGGGAGTGTAAGGATCTCCTGGAGCAGCCGAGCCGGTTTTTCCTGACGTCACCTCTTCTCTCTCTCTGCTCTGAGTCTGTGTTCAGGACAGGAATTCCCCCACGTCATGTTTTTCTGAGGAAACACTGGCCCCGCCCCCCGACTGTAAATCCAACACAGCTGATTGGACGCAGACTCGCAGAGAGAGCCGCAGCTGATTGGACGAAAACAATCTTCTCTGACTGAGCTGGTGTTGACACTAATGCAGGACAGCTTGTTCTGGAAGTGACCCGAGTGTAGCTGCAAAAATAATGTGCTGCAGACAGAGACTAATAAGCAAACAATGAGAGATTTTTCTGCATTTTAGCCCAGTATCACCATAAAAGGTTAATTCAGTCTTAGAGCTTAGACCTCAGAGTTTAGAAAACAAAATGAGCACAAGACAGGTTTAGAGTTGTGGTTCTGGTGGTACTCAGGAGTCTTTGGTGCAGTTTAAGTCCTAATTTTGTTTTAGCCCTGTTTTAGTTGGGGCTAGTTCTGGTTTAGACCTGGTTTAGTTCTGGATGTGTGCTGGTTTAGACCTGGTTTAGACCTGGTTTTGTCCTGGTTTTGACTCAGATTAGTCCTGGTTTAAGCCTTGTTTAGTTCTGGTTTAGACTCAGATTAGTCCTGGTTTAAGCCTTGTTTAGTTCTGGTTTAGACTTTGTTTAGACATGGATTAGTCCTGATTTAGAGCTAGTTTAGTCCTGTTTTAGGCCTGGCTTTGTCCTGTTTTTGTCCTGGTTTAGACCTGGTTTAGTCCTGGTTTAGATCTGGCTTAGTCCTGGTTTAGATCTGGTTTAGTCCTGGTTTAGACCTGGATTAGTCCTGATTTAGACCTAGTTTAGTCCTGTTTTAGGCCTGGCTTTGTCCTGTTTTTGTCCTGGTTTAGACCTGGTTTAGTCCTGGTTTAGACCTGGATTAGTCCTGATTTAGACCTAATTAAGTCCTGTTTTAGTCCTGGTTTAGTCCTGGTTTAGACCTGGATTAGTCCTGATTTAGAGCTAGTTTAGTCCTGTTTTAGGCCTGGTTTTGTCCTGTTTTTGTCCTGGTTTAGTCCCAGTTTTCACCTTTTTTTGTAATGTTTTAGACCTGAATTAGTCCTGGTTTAGACCTGGATTAGTCCTGGTTTAGACCTGGATTAGTCCTGGTTTAATTCTGGTTCAGTCCCAGTTTAGTTCTGGTTTAAACCTAATTTAGTCTTGGTTTAGTTGTGGTTTACACCCAGACTAGTCATCTGGTTTAGATCTGGTTTAGTACTGCTATAGACCTAGTTTAGTCCTAGTTTTGTAATGGTTAAGTCTTGATTTAGTCATAGTTTAGACCTAGTTTAGTCCTGGTATAGACCTGCTTTTGTCCTGTCATAGTATAGCATGATCAAGACTTTGTTTAGTCCCAGTTTAGTCCTGGTTTAAGCTCATTTTAGCCCATTACAGCTGGCATTCCTTGGTGTGAGAACTTTGAGAACCTCAGGCCTGAATCCCTGTAGCAGCAGTTTCGTCCTGCTTTGGCTCTATTTTAGTCCTTTTGTTTCTGTGTAAGTCAGTAAAGTCACGCTCTGCACAGTGTTAGGTGAAGGTTGCACGTGACAGAGCTGACCTGGAGACTGTAACAATTACTTTGGGCGTTTGGCGGGAACACCCTGGACAACAATCAGTCATTAGCCTTAGACAAACACGCAGACAAAAAAACTATTCACTCTCACATTCTTTCACCGTGGGGCATTTAGATTCTGCTGCTCACCTGCACACGCATGAGTTTGGAGCAATGCATCCCAGAAAGACAGATATTTAAAAGATAAACCCCTAAATCTACAACAAAAGGGGAATTAAAATGAGTGTTGCCAGGTTTAAATCATGGGGCAACAGATACTGAAGTTACATGGGGGGTGGAAGTAACAAATATTTGAGAAAAGTTCATTTAAATTAAATACTGGCCAGTGTAAAATTAATCAAATTGATAAAAATGAGTGTGATTTAAATATGAGTGATAAAACTTAATGTGATTTATTAAAAGTGTAAGTTAGTTTTTTATTAAATTGCAAGCACATTTATTAAGTCACTACCGCTTTCATCAGATCAACTTAATAAAGTCGCAGCCGTTTTTATTAAATTGCGTTGTTGAATTTTTGTTACTTTCGGTTAGATCCACACAGTCCAGAGGTGACTTCTGCTCACAGCTTGTAAGCTAATAAAAAATGTTTTATTAAATCACATGAAGTTTTCATGTTCTCATATATTTAAATCACACTCATTTTTATCAATTTGACGAATTTTACACTGGCCAGTATTTAATTCAAATGTACTTTTATCAAAAAAAGTCTTACTTACAGCCCCCATAAAGTTAAACCATGACCTAAAATGTTAATGTTTAATGTTTTTTAAACCACTTTTGGCCGCTTTTAGAACAGCAGCGCATTTTACAAACTTTAAAAACATTACATGACTAAAAGAAAGTGTCTCCAATAATTACTTTACTACTGCCATGGAAAATAAAAAAAACTGTCTGTGAGGAATCAGTGGAAACAGAGTGAGAGCAGACTGGATGTAGAGGGGGGCTTGCTGATTGGTCAGTGCTTCCTGGAGTGGGCGGGGCTTCGTGAGAGAGGAACTGAGCATTTTGAGGCCTCTGAAACTCAATGCCAGAGAAAATAGGATTACTCAAACAGACGTGAAATAAACCAAAACATAACTCCAGACATGTTTTTGATAACAGCTCTAAAAAGTCAATTTTCCATACTATAGACAATGTAATAGTTGAAAAAAAAAACGTGTTATGCTGCAGCTAATTTATATTTATATTCATATACTATTTACAAATAAACTGGCGGAAATATAATAATAATAATAATAATTCATCGAATTTATATAGCGCTTTTTTGGACACTCAAAGACGCTTTACAATTGATCAATTATTCATTCACTCCTCAGTCACACTTGGTGGTGGTGAGCTACTTCTGTAGCCACAGCTGCCCTGGGGCAGACTGACGGAAGCGTGGCTGCCAATCTGCGCCAACGGCCCCTCCGACCACCACCAAACACAGCCACACTAACACATTCACACAGGCAAGGTGGGTGAAGTGTCTTGCCCAGGGACACAACGACAGTATGCGCTTCAGATGGGATTCGAACCGGCTACCCTCCGATTGCTGGGCGAATGCTTAACCCACTGCGCCACCATCGCTCTATGGCTCTAGTGTTCACAGATTTCTTCTTTCATTTGGGATTTTTCTCTCTGGAATCAAATCATCTGCCTCCCAGCGTGTGCAGTGGCTCACATATTGATTTGACCTCAGTTTTACACAGGATGCCCTTCCTGACGCAACCCTCTACATTCATCTTTGCTTGGAACTAGCACAAGCTAACTTTTTCCTTCTTTCCTTCGGTCTTTTCCTTTCTCCACAGCGGTCTCCTTGTGATTCCTTGCCTTGAGTTTCACACGATGTGGCCCTTCCAGACACAACCCTCTAGATTTATCTGGTCAGGGCGCCGGCACAAAGACGACGCTTGAGCCTTTTGTAGCTGGTTTTGCTTACCGCGGCTGAAAGGTGTGCGGTTGGTGAACAGCTGATTGGACAAAGACACAGGGCTGACTCACGGATTACTCTGAGCTCACAGCTGTTTCTGAAAACTCCTTTTGTGTTCAGGACAAAAGACTCCTCTCGTCAGGTTCAGATAACCGTCAGCCCGGTTCGCGGTACGAGGCAGAAGTGAACATTCAGTCCACATACCTTAACACACCCACATTAATGACATGGTTAAAGGTAAATATTTTCAACAGGACAACTTGGCTTACTGCTGTTACTGGAAATTAATGTTACTCAAGTAGAAGCAAAATGACTCAACAAAAGTACTGAAGCCCCTGCGGCGTTGACGGACGGTTAAAATACAAATTATCGTTATCTCAATATCACCAAATGCAATATCCGTATCGCAATAATCTAAATATATCACAATAACGCTATGGTCTTCCATTTGACAGAGATTTACACTGAAGAATCATTTTCCACCAGAGCCTTAAAAGGAAATGTGTTGTGACTAAATAAAAATGTGGTGGTAATTTCTTTAATTTAGTCACAGTTTTGCCTTGTTTTATTCCTGGTTTAGTCTGGGTTAAGTTTTGGCTTGTAATACAGGGACTTAAATTGTTGTTTTAAGTAAATTTAACTTTTATGTCAGAAAAGTTGGCCCTATTTTAAAATATCACCAAAATATCGCCATCGCAACATTCAACATAGTTATCGAATATCACGTTATTATATAATTATAATGTTATATAATAAAACTACTATTACTACTAAAAAATATATACTTTGACTCATTTAGTGATACTTGAGCAAAAGTATTTTTCCCTCAAGTAAAATAAGTTATTTTCCTCATCTGCATTCATTGTAGTTTTGATGAACTAAAATCCTCTTTGCAGTGACATGTCTCCATCAGCTGCGTGGGACAGGTCTGGTTCCTGACTTTATGTTGACATCAAACCGATGTTTTCACTTTCAGTCTTACTACATTTCCTGTAAAAGTATGAGCCAATAATGTTTTGGTTGCTAAGAATCATGCAGGCAAAGATAATCAGATTATCTCTTCATTGTGGCGCCTGTTGGACTCCGCAAGGCTAATGTGGTTTAGTTTAGAGCAGTGGTTACAAACCTTTTTGGTTTTATTTACCCCCAGGACCGGGCTGGCTTAGTCCTGGTTTGGACCTGGTTTAGTCCTGGTTTGGACCTGGCTTAGTCCTGGTTTAACCTGGTGTAGACCTAGTTCATTTGTGGTTCAGACCTAGTTTATTCCTGGTTTAGTTCTGGTTTTAAACATGTTATTTCCTAGTTTAGTTCTGGTTTTAGGCTTGGTTTTTCCTGGTTTAGTTCTGGTTTTAGGCCTGGTTTAGTTCTGGTTTTAGACATGTTTTTTCCTGGTTTAGTTCTGGTCTTAGGCCTGGTTTAGTTCTGGTCTTAGGCCTGGTTTAGTTCTGGTTTTAGGCCTGGTTTAGTTCTGGTTTTAGGCCTGGTTTAGTTCGGGTTTTAGGCCTGGTTTAGTTCTGGTTTTTGACATGTTTTTGCCTGGTTTAGTTCTGGTTTTAGGCCTGATTTAGTTCTGGTTTTAAACATGTTATTTCCTAGTTTAGTTCTGGTTTTAGGCTTGGTTTTTCCTGGTTTAGTTCTGTCTTAGGCCTGGTTTAGTTCTGGTTTTTGACATGTTTTTTCCTGGTTTAGGTCTGGTTTTGGGCCTGGTTTATTTCTGGTTTTAGGCCTGGTTTAGTTCTGGTTTTAGGCCTGGTTAAGTTCAGGTTTTAGGCCTGGTTTAGTTCTGGTTTTAGGCCTGGTTTAGTTCTGGTTTTAGACATGTTTAGTCCTGGTTTAGTTCTGGTTTAGTCCCTTCTTCTTTAGCATTGCATTTTTTCCGTTAACCCCTGTTTTGTCCTTCAGCATAGTCCTGGGTTAGTCCAGATTTAGGTTCATTGTAGTCTTTGACAGCCAAATATTTTCTGAAATGTTCTATAAATGATCTCCGCATACCCCTGGTTGGGAAACACTGGTTTAGAGCATAAAAGAAACATTAAAAAGTCAAAATACAGTCACTTTTATACCATTAGAGACACATTTGATCTTATTTTAGAGCTTATCGACAGCTCCCCATTAGAAGTATGTGGTGGATGAAGCAGTATTAATGAGGAGAATGGACTCCCGCTGAGCTCTGACGCCCGACTCTGTGAACCACCGAATTATTTTATTACAAATGAAAATGGTCTTTAAAGACTTCACACCTCAGATCTGTACGTGTGAAAAGGAAACTATTACTTAGAGCGGGCTGGTGGCTGAGGGGAGGGTTAGGAGGAAACTTGAGGTAACACTGAGTAACTTTTTTTATTTAAGGGCTAGTCCAGTGTTTGGTAAAAGCTTGCTCATGAGGTATGTAAAGATATGTAAGTTGTTCCCTACATTACGTAATCGTCAGCATGCTTCCAGTTTGGAGAAGCAGACTGAAGGAATGGAATGATTCTGACTTGTATTTCTGCTAATAATGTCAGTTAGTGATGCACTAAACTTCTGCTTCTACAACGTCAAAACTTCCTTCAGTGCATGTGTTAAGAGATATGAGTAATTTTCTAAAACTAGCGCTGCTGTTAGGTGGCACTTTCAGAGGCCTTGCAGCGGGGTAAGTACATAGGATGCAGAAATAGTAGCTGATGAAATGTATGCGTGTATGTTTTTTTGCAAAGAGAGATAACCACAGCTAATATTATTGTTGTATAAAGGCAACGCATGGGAAAAAATAGCAGCAAAGTTGCATTTATTTTGTTTTTTTGCATGTATGAGTTTGCTAACTTTAAGTAACTTGCATCTTCTCCAACCAGGAACATTCCTATATTGTAAGCAAATCAGAAAAATGGCTGTAACCCTTTATGTTTTTTCTGAATTAAATTAATTTGGGAAGAAACTTAATGTTATGATGCACGAGACATCACAAATTTGCAATAAAACTATATATTTATGAATGTGTAATGATAATAATAATCAGTTGGATATATCTGTTACATTAGTTCATTACTTCACTCCTCTCCTCACTCCTCAGTCTCACTCTGTGGTGGGGGTGAGCGACCTCTGTAGCCACATATGCTCTGGGGCAGACTGACTGTGATGTGGCAGCTGTACTGTGGCAATGGCGTCTCTGACTACCATCAATCACACAATCACATTAACACATTCACACACCAGTGCCAGAAACAGTGAAGGCAAGGTTTGTGTATGGACTGAGAAAGCAGGAACAGAATCACCATCCTTTTTGTTTTGTTGACGAATGGCTCTACCTACTGAGCTACTGCCGCCCCCTCTTTTTGTTCTCTTCATTATTTCATGGTCACTTCGATCGATTAACTTCTTTAGGAAATATTGATATCAGGTTTAGCTTGTATTAGACACCTAGACCTCTGCGTGCAACAGAGCCACACACCACAATCTCTACTCTTTGTTGGGCACTTGTTCTTCACAACAAACTATAACAGTGCAGTTGTAATTAGAGCCCAACCGATATATCGGAACGCCAATAATATTGGCTGATATAGCCCATTAGAAAATCGTCGGGTATCGGACGAAATCTGGCCGATATCTGCTGATATAAACAGTATTATTTTTACTTTGTGCTGGAATAAGACCTGTTTACTTGCAAATGATGGCCTTCTGCCATTTGTCCATTAGAGGGCGCTGGTGTTTCCAAACAGTTCTGCAGTTCATAGGAAACTCTCCAAATCGCCTTCCCATGGCCTGAAAAGCTCAAAAGGCAATAAAAATATTTTGCTAATTTCTCTGCCATAAAACCTCAGAACAAAAATTCATTTTTTCATGCATTTTGTATTCCCCCCCATGCTCTACTCGCAGAGCAAGTTTAAATGAAATTTAAGTTAAACAAATTTAATTAAAGCGAAATAAAATAAATATAATACATAATAATGCACCCCACACCAATGCCCACTACAACCTAAATAACAAGCAGCATAAAGAACAATAAGCAGCTTTCTGCAACATTTTAAAAATAAGTTTAGTTTAATAAAGTGGCCTGGGGTGTACACAACAAACAACAAGAAAAATGCTTTAAAATACTTTTTCCTACCATATATCGGCTGATGTATTGGATATCGGTATCTTTTTGTTACCTAATATTAGTATCAGCATCAGCCTCAAAAAAACCCATATTGGTCGGGCTCTAGTTGTAATATTTTCTCAAGTTCAGTTTGCATTTTTTACCAAACCACACTTTGCTTTAGTGATAAAAGACAAACTCTACCTGCCTCAAACTCATTCAGATCTATTTCTGTTCTCTATCCAAACCTGTACAAACCCCGCTGCTCATGTCTTCCTCTGTTTGCTGCATTATCCCAGCAGCCCCAGCTCTGGCAGCAGCCCACACTTCTTCTTCTTCTTCTTCTTCTCCTCTCCCACCACCACCACCAGCAGCAGCAGCAGCACGCTTCTCGTTATATCCATTTTTCACATGGCGCCCACGCAGTCCCGATAATCACTGTCCTCCACGGCTGCCGCTCCACCTACAGCTTCCCCAACAACGCTGGCTTCTCCTGTCCAAACCACAGAGCCCCGCACCGTCAATATTTCATGTGTTTTCTGTCTGTTTGCTGCAAAAATATTAGGACTGAAAGCGCCGTACCTCTCTGTCTAACGGCGCACGCTGTTATTCAAATTAATGTGGGCAATATGGATGCTAATTTTGGTGGCACAATAGTCGCATAACAGTGTTTTTTGGGGAGAAATATTAGTATTCAAAGCACGCAAACGTCTTTTTCTGGTTTTGCCTTGCTCCGCGGAGAGTAAACAGTGAATCTATGTAAAGGTTTAAGAGTTGGTGGAGACATGTTTAGCAGTCAGATCGGTTTCTGCTGCAGCACGTACAAAGACAAAAAAAGAGTTCTGGGGGCTGAATTTCAATGTGTTTTTTGATGAAGTGGTCAAGGTTGGTTCAGTCACATCTATTATTTAACTGTACGCTCCTGAGCACACACAGGGTTGGAATTTACTTCTTGCTGGATATGCAAAACAATATTTATTCATCTTCCGCTTGTTCCTGTTAGGGGGCATGGGCGACTGGAGCCTATGCCAGCAACTATGGGGCTTAGGCGGGGTACAGAAGTTAAAAAAGAAACCATGTCGAGCCAAACAATAAGTTAAAGATGCATTATCTGACTTTTTTTTCCCTCTGTATTTAAAGAAAACTAATTGTTTAGTCAACAGCAGCATAACAGAAGTCATCTCTGAAAAATGAGACAGAAACAAAGCAAGAGAAACAAAGCGCAACTCTGACAATGGACAAAATTAAAAGTGAATAAACTGTACAAGATGTTAATATAATGTATGCATATTTATAAATGCAGTTTTTTTCCACAATCAAGATGGTAAGGTTCATTTTGCATTTCATTGCAAGTTTATTAACATTGTATGTGACAAATAAACCTATCAATGTAGCTCAGAGAAAAGAGGAGAGTTTTGTTTTTTTTACTTAAAATCAAAACTAACTTTTTTCATATTCCAAAATCTCGAGTAGCGTGCCTTTAAAGGTACTGTAAGCAGCAGCGCTCTACTGATTTGAAAATGGTACTGCAGTCTAAAACAAAACAATGTTTATTGGGTTGCCAGTCTTTCCTCTTTTCTGATTGGACAATAAGCAATGCAGTTTTAGAATCAAAACAAAAATGTAACAACAACTTGGTCATTATGTAAAATATAATTTTAACAGTTAATAAATCAGCTGTACCATTGTCATCTAAAACTAATATTTGATTTAAACATGTTTATCTGGGGACGCATGTGGGTCATTTTTTATGAAATATAAAAAAATATACTGCTCATTAACCTGTTAAGCTCTGAGGCCTTTTTCCCGAAAATTCTATATCTACATTTATTAAAGTTTTACTTAGCATTTACTAGGTGTACATAGCTAACCTTGGTAGCAAATTAATTGGTGGACTTTGGGGATTACTGTGGAAGAGAAATAATATTAATAAATTATATTGTTTGACCATAAATTGAGGTTGAAATGGATTATTCTAATTTCCGCCTGAAAAAAAAACACATATTTCCCTCCAAAAAAGCCTTTTTCCTTCCTGTAGTGAAGCAAATAACAACATAAATTGAAAATTTCACATATCTTGGTCTACTGCAGCAAAATTTGTGCCAAATAAACAAAGTAATGGAAAGATAAACATGTTTTATTTTTAAAAAATCCAGGCGGAATCCAACTGTTGAATAGAAATTGAAGTAGATAGTTTTGTTGCCATGAATTGTCCGAACACGAGGATGTCAAACATGTGTGTGTCAGCCGCTGTATCTCCCCGCTATGGTCCCCGTCGGGCTCTGTTCGGGTTTAAGAGGTTAAGTAAAAAAAACTAAGTGGCTACCGTTAGTGGCCTTTTTGCTAATCTTGTATTAATGATGAGCTACAGCTCTGTATGGAAACATCAAACCAAAGTTTAGATCTTGTCTTCTTGGTGAGATCCTGCAGTTTTCTCTTTCTCTTTAAGCAAAATTTAGCAAAATCAAAAATATTTGAGTCATTAATGTCACCTTACACTGCTTTAGAAATTAAGGGAATCCTGCAAATTGCCACTAAAATAAACCCAAGAAATCCCAGGACAGACTGACTCCATCAATCTTCATCAGCCTCAGAGCACACAGTCACTCCACTCTCCTCACGCCTTACCCACTATCAAACCAAACCCACTTTAACAAATTCAATCAGAGGCTTCGCTGTGGAGGAAGAGCCAGCAGATAACACAGACCCATTACAATAATAACTGGAGACACAGACACCTGTAGATCCTGAAGCATAAGGATCGTTTTTAAAAGTCTGTTCTCTTCTCATCCATCAACGTCAATATAAAACTACAGCATTAGCCACTTAAGCTCGCTCCGGCTCAGATACGGTAGGCCAGATAAATCCTGCATGTGCTATTAGGCCAATTCAAGTCTCGGAGGCGACTGGAGAAGACGAATGATCCGAGTTACTGCACTTAGTCTGGGGCCTAAACGCATCGTCTTAATGTGCGCTGGATAAAAGGCAGGGTTTTGTGTTCCTCTCTCTGTGAAGGAGGATGGTTTTTACAGTGAGATGAGAAATTTCAGGTCCTTTTTTGGGTGGATTCCCTAAATGGAGAAGGAGAAAAGCCATTTTCCTTGCAATGAAACTCCACTTTGTACATTCTGAGTCAGTGCAACGTAAGTTAAACAAATGCACTGTGATAATAGTTAGGTTTCCTTAACTTTTATTGTTATGTTGTGGCTATTTCAGAATTTAAGAGTGTATCTTTTGCGTAGTACACACAATATAAATGCAAATTAAATGCATTTTATATGGACATTCTGTCAGGGGTTATCACTGGGAATTATTATCATGGGTACTTTTTTTACGCCAAGTGCCATTCCTCACTCTTCGTTTATCTGGCCTTGGGGCTGGCACAAAGTGTGTGGCTGGGGCTTTTGGGTCTCCAGGTCAGGGAGTCAAACCCCTGACCTCCTGCTCCAAAGACGGGAGAACTACTCACTTTACAAACGCCAAGCCAGATGCAGTTAACAGTCTACTTTTATAATATTCTAATTTTAACTTTTAAAGCGAAAGCAACAAAAACAGTATAGGGCCTAAAGTGGATCAAATTTTGGCTTTTTAGCTGAGATCAAGAACACAAGCTGCTCATTGAACATGCAGTCCACTGTCCCTGGGACTTTAAGCTGAACTCAGTGACTCAGTTAAGCGCTATTGTAAATAACAAATCACAAGTAGGGCTGGGTACTGTTAAGTGATGACCTTTGTAGTGTCAAAAGAAAAGTTATGATACTACCGGTATCAATACCAAGTTTTTTTTTTACCTAGTGGGACCTTTAATGTTACTTTGCATGAATCAAACAAATAACACAAAAATTTAGCTCCAAAAATTGGCCTTTTATTCCATTTTATTGTGTTTTATGATTGTTGAAGATGAATTAGCTCCCCATAGGTATCAGAAAAAGTATCGCTCAGGCACCAGTATCGAAAACCAGGTATCGTTTAAGAACTGGTATTGAAAAAATCTGAACGTACTTTGGTTTTCTCCTTCTCATATCCGTACTAAGTTTTTTCTGCCATTTGACGGCTCTTCCACGACAAAAACAACAACTCACTTAACCCTAACCCAGACTTCGAAACAGTTTATTCAAGGTAAAACATTTTCTGAGTACTGCTTTAATGCTTACAGCCATGCAATGTTGTGTGTCCAGCATTATTTTTAAGCTTTAAGTCATTTTTATTGAACTACAGTAATGGTCATAGGTGATGTCTTTGGCCTTGTACGGTAGGAGTTTATAGGTTATATAATCTTCCTCACTGTTGTTTAAACAGACAGACCGTGAGGATGGAGGCAGCTGCTGACTCAGATCCATCAAACTTCATCTGTCCAGGCCTGTTTCTTTATGTGGCCTCATCCTTCGACCTCCTTTGTACCGGCTTGACATAGTAAACCCAACAAATCCATCTAACCACTATTCTGGTATCAGAATTTACCGTTGTTATTTCACGGCAAGAAGAAGGGCCTAGTTTATTTTCCTAATCCACTGGCAAATCCAAACAGTATGCACTTTGACCACCAGATGTCACCAAAAAGATCTCTTCACAGAAATTCACCCATTTTTTTTTTTTTAGCGTTATTCTCTTTTGTTCAGTTTGTCTGTGTAACATTGTACACAAAGGCATGACGTTGCATACTCCGATACAGTAGGTGGCAGCGTGTACATCTTTACGTTTGTTTGTAGTTTGCCAGAAAACCTCAGAGTAGAAGAAGTTCAAATTGTCTCCCCATTTGTGAAGAGGTCAGTTCTCCCGCATAATGATGCTGCAAGAGGTCAGGGGTTTGATTCCCTCACATGGAGACAAAAGCACAATAGAGTGAGTGCGATCAGGAAGGTTACGTCTCAGTTTTGCTTGTAATGATTTAATAATGGGTTAGTAACTAGGGATGAACGATTTTGGGAAAATATCTAATTGACATTTTTCTGACAGAAATTGCAGTTGTGATATATTTTTTAATATCAGCGTTCAGTTCCAGTTTACATTTTAAGCATGAAATATTCACTCTAAACTAATACAAGGAATCACATTCCTCTCAGATCAGGTCTGTAGAGGTCTGAAGTAGGGATTCACCGATACCACTTTTTTTCAAACCGATACGAGTACGAGTACTTCCATTTGAGTACTCGCCGATACCGAGTACCGATACGAGTACTTATATAGGGGTTACTTTATAGTTTATACAGTCACACTGCTGTATCTCATTCATCCCATACTGTGTCGTCTCTTTGCCGTCTATCCCCGCTCTGCGATGCTAAGTTATTTTTACAACAGAGTGGTTTGAACACAGCTAACCATGGCTAAACTTTGCTCAATATGGACACGTTATACCTCATTTTAAAGCTTAGATTCTCATCTATTCAGTCGCTAAAATCATTTTAAAGACAGATTGAGCATCTGCGCATAACCAGCGGAGATTCGCCAAGACATACAGCAGCTAACACAGCAGCTAACACAATTAGCAACGGTACTTCTTAAGCTTTATCAGACAACTGCTTCGCGCTTATATAATTTTCGGGACAACTAGGACAACAAAAGGACAACAGTTTAAGTTTTAAAACTCACGTATGATTTGGGATAAGTCTGGTTGAGGAGAATGTAAACTCAGCTTTGCTTTTATCTCCATACAGTTCACTTTGAAATCCAACCACAGGTTTCTCACTCCTCAGCTGAGAGAGGAAGGTCACGTGCCAGCGCTGTACAGTGGTATCGGTTGTTGGTATCGGGCCACTTTTATGAATACGAGTACGAGTACTTGGACATGGTATCGGTACTGATACCCGATACTGGTATCGGTATCGGTGCACCCCTAGTCTGAAGTACAGCTGTAGCAAGATTTATACACATTAAGACCCTTTTGAGATGGGATATTTTGTTCTCTGCAAAGGACTACATCACCTAAATAATTGCAGCCTTTGTAATTTGCTAATTGTGACAATTAAACTTGCGATTTCTATTTGATTTCAATTAATTGTTCAGCCCTATTAGTAACCAAATGATATACCACAATACTTACTTGCTTCTCCCCAACCCTCAGACATTATTTTAGCTAAAACCCTCACCCTCTGATGATGAGCCCATGACGTGGTGCATATGGCCTGTCACTAAAGCTGCCACTGTCTGCCATTTGGGCTCAAGCTGGGCCCAGCAGGACTCTGGGAAACGTGTTAGCGGCTAACGGAGGCTAGCGCAGTGTGTGACAGCTTTTGAACAGGTGTTTGGGGAAGTCCCAGGGAAGTGACAGAGAGTGGAAAATCCTCTCCACAGATGGTTCAGATGGACAGGGAGGCTCCAGTATAATGGACATTGTATTATTATCTTTCAGTCTAGCAATTCTGATAATAATAAAGTTATTTGTTTCTTCAGCCAGGGGTGTTATGTTTTTGTAGGCAGACATGGTTAGACTCACATAAAACTTGCAGAAAAGGTCAGTAACAGGCCAAGAATCAAATGAATCATCAAGATCAATGGCTGGATCCAGGGTAGAAATGAAATGCCATAGTTTTAATGTTATAGATTTTAGATCGAACCTGTTTGGGATGTTGTTTTTGTAATATATCATAAGAGAAATCTTCTAAATGTTCCTAAATAAGTCCTGTCTTTTTACATAGGAAGTCTTGTTACACTGTGCGACCTCTGACCACCATATCCACATTTCCAAAACCTGTGAACTGATTATTGATTTTAGTTGGTGAAATAATAATTTGCCGATTGTAATTTATGATTCAGAGGTACAAATTGTTGATAAATGTAAGTTTTTGGGTGTGACTTCCTCAAATGATCTGAGCTGGCATTCAAACATTAGTAACATTGCTAAAAAGGCTCGTCAGCGTCTCTTCTTTTTACAAAAACTAAGTGAATTCACTCAAAGCAAACTTTTATTGGTGAGGTATTGAAAGTTTTCCCACCAGCTCTATTACTGTGTGGTTTTGTAATCTCACTGCGAAAGCAAAGATAACCTTAAACAAAGTGGTTTGCTCTGCTCGCAGGACAATAGGCTGTGACCTCCCAGTCCTGGAGACTATTTACAAATCTAGACTTTTAACCAGAGTTTTCCAGATCATCAGGGATCCCTCTGGTCACTTTACAGATGTTTGACCTCCTTCCTTTAGGGAAACGATATCGCTCTATTAAATGCACTACATCTCGTCTTGCTAAAAGTTTTTAGCACTTTCAAATACCGCAGGCATGCACTTTATTGTTATAATTACCTTTTATTGCTATTTATTTATAGTGTTTTTATAGTTTTTTAGCATTTATGTGTAGGATTTGTCCATGTATTGTTTTTTAGGCTTGTGTTTTTATGTTTTGTCTGTTTAAATGTTAAATGTCCTGCAACTTTTTTCCAATGTATTTTTTTTAAACTACAAATGGCAAATAAACTGAACTGATTTTAAAAGATAAACTATTTCTCCTTAAACTGGATTCATTGTACGTCATTATACGTCACCACTTTTTGTTTGCAAGAACAGTCCTGGTTGGTTTGACACAACAGCCTCTGGTGGTTGCTTAGTCAGACATAACAGATGATTTTTAGATAATATATTTTACAGCCATCTTCAGTTAATATTGTACGTGAAGTTAGTTGTTTGTGTAAAGCTACAAGTAAGTCCCCTCATGCCCTTTGGTTGCTTTCAGTCAATTAATAACTTCAGTCGACTAACGATTTCTTTGGTCGACTACAGCCCTAGACACAGCTAACAATCTCGTGCTGGTCTGAAAACGGTACTGCAATCTAAATCAAAATGATGGTCTGCAGATTGCCAGCCTTTCTGCTTTTCCGATTTGACGATCGACAATGCAGTTTTAGAACCAAAACAAAAAATTTAAACAAAAACAACTTGGTCATTATGTAAAATATATATTTTAATTGTTAATAAATCAGCTGCACCATTGTTGTCAGTAAAAATAACATTTGATTTAAACATGTTTGCATCATATCTGGGGACACTTGTGGGTCATTTTTATGAAATATAAAAAATATAAATACTGCTGTAGTTGTGAGGGTTAAGACTGTAGTTGTATGCATTTCCAATAGATGGCGCTGCTGTAGTGGAGATAAGATAAACATTGGCGTTTACTTTGGATTTTTTAAAAATATTTGTTTATAATGTTGTAGTCTGTATTTGTTCGTGTATATAAGTGTAAGGGTGTATGTTTATGAGTTAAGGCTGTTGAGTAATTTTGGGGACGCGTTAGTTCTCGCGTATATAACTTCCGGTCTTCCGGGTTTGCAAGCGAGAGCTCCGGTACGACAGACCCAACAAAGAAAATCTCAAGAGATGAGGCAAAGTTATAACGCTCAATTCTCCAGCCTTTTGATCATAAGCAGGCCAAAGTGGTATGTGTTTTGTTTGTAAATTCTTGGTTATATTATGTTTGTATCGTGTATAATATTATGTTGTATTGTGTTTTGTTTGTTAGTTCTACGGTGAAATGTGGGTGCTCATTAAACATCAGTGAAAAGAACTCTTGTCTTCGCGTTGTGATAAAGGCCGGCCCAACTGCTCAGAGCACCTTTAACCAAAAATATAGTTTTTATCAGTAAAGTAAAAAGTACAGTATGACAGAGTGGATGCAGTATACGTTATTGATCACCATTTTGAGACCATCATTTTTTATTTACTATAGAATTTTACTATAGAATTGTGTCATGCTTTTTTGGCATCAGAATGAATCCTAATAGGAGAACACTGCAAAATGATCCGTTTTTTCAGGTTTTGTTCTTTTAAGTGCAGTACAGTGAACTGATGAGATGGAGCCTCTGTTTGTCAACGGTAATGAAGTGGTGCCTCGAGGCTTCCGTCTGTCACACGATCAATCTCAGAGAAACGTGATTGGCTTTAATCTTCCTCATTCACACCGAGCAACAATGTCTACTTTTAAACTTGCGTCATTAGTCCCATCTTCAGCCCCCTGACTTTTCTTCTCGCCTCATTACCGCAAGTTTAAATCTACGTCCATTAGCGCCACATCTCCCCTGATCGCTGCCTGACGGACATCTCACTGCCCCTCCGGCTCATCAGTCGGGGTGTAAATTCTCCTCAGGTGGGCGCACGGACGCAGCGGTGACGTCAGATGGGGCCCTTAATCACTTTTTTTCCCATTCGCAGCAGCGCACACGACGTAGAGAGGAGTGGGCTGGAAATGTTCAGGGAAGGGGGGGAGTTTTAAAGATTGGTGGTTGTCATGACAGCGAGGAGAGAGGGAGCCCACAAAAGGCCGTCCTAATTGGGATGCACCTCCCACACAGGCCCCCTCCCTGCACTCAGATGTACACAGATGTATCAGTGGAATGTGTAACCTGCAGAGGAAGAGGAGTTTTATTTTGTCCTAGTAAAACCACTGCCTGTTGTAATAACACTGTCCCACTCCCCACAGTGATGGTCTGGATGGGTTTGTTTAAATGCACAGCTAATCAAAGAATTAGCTGATCTTATGCAGAGTTCCTGTAGGTATCATAAGTCTGATTTAATGCTTTTACTGCCATTTTTAATGCCACAAACATAAATGGTGGCAGCTTAAATTGTCAAAATGTATTTGCAAGTATTGTAAAATACAGTTCATAAAGCACCAATGATGTTGAAAGTCAAATATCGGCTGTCTGGGTAATTTGGTCCCACTAGAAGCAAACTCGTTCCGCCTGTATCACTCTCCTGTAGGCCAAAAAAAATTGTAAAAATATTAAATTATTATTAATAAATACTAGGGCCTTTCAGATTTTTTCAATATCAGTTCTTAAATGATGCCTGGTTTTCAATACCAGTACCTGAGCAATACTTTTTGTGATACCTATGGTGAGCTAATTCATCTTCTGCGATCATAAACCAGAATAATATTGAATACAAGACCAATTTTAAAGCAAAATTCTTAGCTGTAAGTTAAAACCAGTAGTTTGTATGATTTATTCAGTGTTATTTATTTGATTCATGCTATGGAACATTAAAGGTCCCAATAAATATTGAAACTTGGTATTGATTAAAAATATTTTTTCGATAGTATTGTAACTTTTCTTTCAGTACCACAAAGGTATTGTTTAACTTTACACAGCCCTAATAAATATATATTTATATTCACAAATAAATAATAATATCAGCAAATTTAGTTCAAAATTATTTAAACGTTTTGATGCATATTTTTATCAAATTTAAAGCTTTTTCATGCCACTTAAAGCCTCAATTTTTGTAAAATCAATTTAATGACTTTTAAAGCTTCCTAATGCCCTGGTCAGTGCCGTTTATGGGCTTCTGCTGACGTCTGTCTATAGCAGTCTCTGTGTGAGTGCAAGCACATACGACACATGCGAAGAGTAGACCCGCTCAAAGACAGAGACCTGCAGCCTGTGACCTGTGTAAGGTTTAGTATGAAGTGTGGTTAAAGAGAAGAGCATGCACAGCTCTGTAAAGTCTGTAGTCTGTTTTTTACTTTTTTACCACAGAGCAGAGGGTTAGAATTAGCTCCATATTAAAGTAAATGAACACACACACTCCACTTTCTCTTTCTCAAACCCAAACTGCCCGAAACAACATAATTTGTTCTACCTCGTCTTGACACTATCGATCACGCTTCAAGTAGCTTTGCTGCAGGTTTTTGGAGGTGCAGAGCAAGTGTGTTTGTCATTCAGAACTAATTAACATTGTTTTCTCAATAATGTAGATTTTGTCACTGTTGGGAGCCTAAAATGTAAATGTTATTAACCGCACAGCCATAGTTGAATGGTCTGTCAGTCAGCTGTGTTTTTGGCCAATATATTTTATCTTAAGTAACAGTAGGCTTTACTCTCTTCCATAAACTCAACCATATGGAGTCCTTATGGAGTAATCTTATATTGCCAGATTTTCCTCACCACAAGCCACTTCTTATAATTGGTATAATTGCTTGTGTCTGTAACGTAAACACTATTAAAGATATACATTACTTGGGTTGCTTTTTTCCCCCATTTGCTGGCTGACCTCACGGCCGTCACTGGTGATGTGTTTCTGGTTGTGGTTTATGTAACAGTGAAATCCGATCCGTGTAGTTTAAACTCTTCTCTTTGGTCGTGCACCACACGCTAATGGGATTGTGTTGGGCAGTAATCACTCGGGCTTTGGATTTCCAGAGCTGCCTAACTCGAGACATGTGGAGGGAATAAGGAAACGATGAAGTCAGGGGAATCCAGCTCGAAATGAACCTAAACCACTAACATAAGCTTTTATTATGTCAAATTGGTCTGAAATAACACAGGCCGGCAGATTAGGAAGTGTAAGCTGTACAGAGATGTTTTCATTTTCTTTGGTTTGCTGCTAAATGGTTCTACAAAATACTGGTTACATAGGACAATAAACTACAGTACATTTAGGTGATTTGACATGAGTTTGGTGTAATCAGTGTTTGGCTTATGTGTGTGTTTTTTTTTATTTATTTAACAGAAGCAATGTTGCCATAGAGGCTCATAGTAAACACTCAAAAAGTACTATTTTATTATATGCAATTTATTGAGTTGGCTCATAACTGGTGTTTTCCTTAATTAAGTAATAATGAGCCTATTTTCAGCATCAGATGTGTGTCCAAAATGTGTGCATTTGTAAATATGCAATCTACCACATTTTGTATTGTCTGATCTGGGGATTTCTTCTCAAATAACAAGTAGCAAGACTAGTAGGCAATTGTCAGTGTGCCATATAGCTTGGGAATATTGGTGACAATCTTGAGAGTTTTCTCTTATTATTTTGCTTTCCTTACCTTATATCTTATAAGTGACCTTAACCCTTGTGCCCCAATAAAGACAATATTTCAAGTTTTATTTTGTTGATACCTTTGCAGTGGTTCATACCTTTTTGATGACTAGCTCAGGTGTGTATTTTATCACTAATGTTGATATTCTGAACACAAATCCAATATTACTTCATTTTTACACTGTCCAACCTAATTTGTTACCTTGCTCCCATTGTATACATTAATTGTTTTCTTACTTTTTTTTTATAAATCTCTTAATCACCTTCTGCCCTGACCATAAATATGAAATATTTCATTATTTTCAGAATTTAGTAATAGTAATAATAATAGAAATATTCTCAAAGTGTATTTTTCTAGGGGGTTTATTACAGCTCGAAGTATGTCAGCGATTACGAACAATATTGATTCAGATGGATGGTATGTTGTTACTGTTAAGTGACCGAAGTGTCCCAGTAGCAAAACATTTTTTTTGTCTGTGACCCATTTTCAGAGCTCTCTAACAGAGTGGAAACATGGTGTGACTTGTTACACTGCATATGGAGGTGTGTTAGCTCAGTAGGTTAGGTTAGGTTCTGTCCTGTGTTTCCTTTAAGTGTGCGCGCTTCAGTGTTTCCATGCCCTCTCCTTGATTACTCTATTTTCCGTGATGGAAACGTGAGCAGTGGAAGAACGTCTGTTTTTCATTGGAAAGACCGACAGCATCCACTGTGTCTTCCGCTTCATTCACTCTACTATATTATATTCTGTTAGATATGAGGTATTGCACTATCTTCTAAAACCATTTTTCTCTTTTATTATCTTGCAGATAAAATCGAAGAAGCACAAAAGGAGCTGAAAGAACCCAAAAGCTCTCAGAAAGGTAAGAGATTTAAACTTTATGTTACACAGTGAATGTAAACCAAACAACTTATAGTCCAATGGTTAATGAAAACAGTAAATATCCCTGTCACGAGTTACAGCAGGTAAAATTATTACTAAACAAGTCACCATTTTTCTGTACAAAAATATTTCTGACGTGGCTGGTTTATGGTGGAATAATGTTCTTTCCACTTTTGGCCCCAACAGAGCTCACTGGGACATTCAGAAGTTTAGAAATCCTACTGTAAACAAAGCCATCACCATGTTTTGCAACAAAGCAAAGGTCCTGAGAGAGTTCTGTGCTTTTGGCCTTCATGACTAGGGCTGTGTACTAAACAATCATACCTTGTGGTAAATTTTATTTATTTACATATTGTTTTGGTACCAAGTTTTGGGTCCAGTGACAGCGCCACATTCATCTTAAGTCTTAGGTAATGTAAACAGCATGCACTCGTTCTGGTTTGAAAACAGTACTGCAGGCCAAGACAAAACAATGGTCTATGGGTTGCCAGTCTTTACTCTTTTTTGATTGAACAATTGGCAATGCAGGGTTTTAGAACCAAAACAAAAAATGTAAACATAAACAACTTGGCCATTATGTTCAATATTTTTTATTGTGTTTAACTTACCTGTGCCATTGTTATCAGTGAAACTAATATTTGATTTAAGCATGTTTATCTCATAACTTGGACATTTGTGGGTAATTTTTATGAAATATAAAAAACAAATACCGCCTATAGCCCCTTTGAGCACTGGTGATTACAGAGACAGGACATCATTTTTGTCCAGCGCACAGACAGAAGCCGCAGCAGCCCTGCTCTCTGCTTCAGACCTCAGTTGTTTGTTGTTTTGTAGGAAAGAGAAAAAAGACGTGAAAGATCAACAAATGAAAGAGCGCTCACTCTGCAACTAACTATCGCTAACTCCAAATACCGTACAAAGATCTTTAAAAACTATGGATCTTTTATTAACTTATTCAAATGACTAATCTTATGAATTATTTTTGTCTTTAAGCTAAAGACATCACAGTAGGCTAAAGCATTGTTAAATGCCATAATTAATTCACTATTATAATATATTTGTTGAAAAAAGAGGTAACATGTTCAATACTTATTTTACCCGCTGTGTAAAGCTTTGTGTGGCCATTGTCAGCTTAATATGGCTTCAGTTGTCCACTAACATTAGCATGTAATTAATTAAGCTAATGTAATGGTTGTCATTAAGTCACTGCAGCAAGACTCAATTTAAAATGAAACAATATGTGGCAATAATTAACACGGTGATAATTATGCAATTTTGCAGTCTTGTCAAACAAAGAGCTATGATTCTTTAGTTTCTTTTTTTTTTTTTTTGCCACATCGCCCAGTTTCAAGTCATACTCACACCTTTGGATATTTTACGATGCACCCAGTGTGTGCTTTACAACAGTTTACCTTTTGGACTTTATGTCACAAGAAGGTGCAATTTTTTTTTTGTATTTGGGGTCAATGGTCTAGAGCAATGGAGAGTTTGGAAAAGCGGTGATAAGATGTGTGCAGCAGGTTGAAATGGGTGGAGAAAAATGTCAGGTTTGGTGTGTTGTAAAGGTTTCAGCAAGATTGAAAGGAAAAGCGAACAAGACAGTGGTAGGATCAGAAATGTTGTACGGTTTCGCTGAGGAGCCAGAGCTGAAGATGTTGAGGTTTTCTCTTTTCGTGACAAGGATGGATAGGATTAGGGATTAGTCCATCAGAGGGACACCTAATGTTGGACGTTATGGAGATAAAGTCAGACCGGAGAGGAGATTTATGGACGTAATGAAAGAGGACATGAAGTTAGTTGGTGTGAGAGAAGAGGATGCAGAAGATAAAGTTAGATGGAGGCAGGTGATTCGCTGTGGTGACCTCTAAGGGAACAGCTGAAAGGAAAAAAAGTTTTGTTGGCGCTAAGTCAAAGGCTTTAATATAATGTTGTGACTTAAGATTGTCCGAACACATAAAGAAAAAATGGATTTATGAATCTAAACTCTATACGTCTTACAGGGTTTCTGCGGCATCTTAAACAGTCTAAAAGAAGTCTCAAAAAGGTCTTAAATTTGCAGAGATTCTTAGTATTAGGTCCTAAATATGTCACATACATTTACTGCATCTACCTGTATTTACTGGCTTATTCTGAAATCCTCAAAGGTGTATTAACGTTGCTGATATGAGACCTCAGAGCTTACCAAGACTAAAATGCTTCGTGCAGCTCACTGTCGTAAATGGACGCAAGTAAACGGCACAGACACGTTTACGACTCAGCCTAATAAACAACTGACTGACTGAGAATTTGGTCTGTTTTGTTCATTTTTTTACACTGCATGCTTATGAAATAGGTCCTAATTTTCTTCAATAATGGTCTAAAAAAGGTCTAAGAAAAGTCAACTTGTTGAACCTTATGGAAACATTTCTCAAATTATTCATTGCATTACAAAATAGGATGCTTTTGTGTTGAATAGTTATGGTTTTCTTTTCCCCACAACTAAATATTAAACCTGTCCGAATCATTAGTACATTATCTTTGTGATTGACCAAGTGACACTGAAACCCCAGGACGACTGTACCTTCCATTCAAAAGCAGCAGGTTGTTATGTAAGCAGCCCTAATCCTGTTTGTTTAATCCGACGCAGTGTCGTAAAGTGCTGCCAGTTTAAACCCGGTTTGAGAATTAGCCATCTCCGAGCCTATACCTCATCGCTGTCGTCCCTTGGAAAAGATCTTATTATGACACACGAGAGCTTTGAGTGAATCATCCTGGGTTAAATGAGATTGTGTGTGTGTGGGACAGTGAATAGAAAATCTCAATCCCTGTGATGACTTACAACCGTGACAGACAACAGCTAATCTCTCAATACGGCTGTGGAGTCAATAAAGCTTTTGAATGATTAATAATGCATTGTTAATAGTATTAGAGATAGACAGTGTTTTTAGATAATACAAAATGACAATAAAAATGAACCTAAATATTGTAATTGTATTTTATAAACCCTTGTGTATCCTTAGAAAACACTACCCCTATAATAGATGAATATTTTCATCAATTTTTTTTGCTCAAATCTGTTAATCTTCGTTGTGCTTAAAACTACAAAAGTTGAAAAGAAATTCTAAAATTATACTAATTATACTTTAATTGCCAATTTTGTAAGCAAAGTCACTGATGTGGGTAAAACACACACACACACACAAAATGGCCTGTTTTCCATATAAAAAGTGATGCTGAGCTGGATTTTTTTAGTTAGATTTTTATGAGCAACGTTGACTCTGATGAATTTTTATTTTTTGTGTAGCAGATTTTATTTTGAAGTGGAGGATTTTGCCCCATTGCCCTAAGTTTTTACTTGTAATTAGCCAATGTCAGCAATGCAGTTTCAACTCATAGCCCTTGATTAAACCTGGAACTCACTCCCAAGTTTGTTTGTAGAGACTCCCCTTAAATTTATTTTATTTTAAACCTGAATGGCAGATGATACCTAAACATGTGATAGTGCAAAGCAGCATGTAAATTGCAGCCACAGACAGGAGTTGCTCAGTTTAGAAACATATATTGGTTTGGTTTATACCAAAGACACTATCATTGCATTATTAAAATATAAGAATCTTTTATTTTTAGGTGAATGCAATTTGATTTGACACTAATATGAAAGGTAATTATATAAAAATCAAATCATAGCAAAGAAAAGACATATTTTTCTACAGAGGCAGGACAATGTTGAAGCATCTCCTCCATAGGAAATACATGAAGTGCAATGTATATAGTGCAAGTATTGTGTGAAATTTAACATAAATAGGTGCAAAATGGTCTAGTACAAAAGTTAAAATGTGTTTTTATTATAGAAATTAGCAAAGAGGCTGGATTTTTGCATTGAGCTTTTGTAGAAATCTGTTGAGCAATGTTTTTATTTTTGCTTCTAGCATATTCAGAGCCACTCATTTTTAAGCAGCCAAGTGCTAGCTTTGAGTGCATTCTCCTCTAACTTTGACTCTCTAAAAAAGGAGCGTTGGCTGCGTGTTTGTTTGCAGAGTGGATTAGTTATGTAAAAGCCAAGGCGTTCCTCAATCTAATTCTGCCTGTGGCTCTGGAGGGAACCCTGACCTCATCTCGGGAAATACCTCCTCCATCCAGGAAACTGTGACAGGGCAGAGCTTATGCAACACACTTTAAAATCCCCAGGCCCGCTAACACAGGGCCATTATGGGACAGCCCTCTATGGGTGCGCCCCGCTTTAAAGAGAACGCCTTTGTTACTGGAAATGCAGAAGTTAGCGTGCATGTACTTTGCACAGATGAAGTTAAGCAATATTAAAAGAGAAACTGGTTGTTATTTAACTGCTGTTGTGTTGTATTTTTTATTCTAATGCAAAAGTCTAGGTTTGAACTTTATATTGTTGAGGACTTCACTGTCTTGTTTTGCAGACTAAATTAAGGGGTGTTGGCTTGTTGTGTCTTGTTGACAGGAAAATAAAAAACACATTGTTGAGTGCTATTTATTTTAAGTGGTTTGAGGCAAACATGCATTCTTGTTGTTTTTTTTCTTCTTTTCTTTACATAAACTAAACACAGGATGACTGCAACCAGGCCTTAGAGGTTTAATACTTAAACTTATAAATAATGCAGTTGAGAATTTCGCCTACTTGTCTGTAAAGGACATCCTTGGAAAAGAGATTGTCAATCTCAATTGATTTTTCCTGGTTAAATAAAGATTTTTTTTTGTTTTTTTTTTAGCACATCGGAACATAAATCACAGCAACAGCATAAATACTGCAATATAATGTATGCGGTTTATTACAATATGGAATAAATATCCAGTCCTTAAATGGGACAACAATAACTATTCTTCCTCTACATATCTGGTAGGATTTATTTAGAATAATCTCAAATGCTTGCAACCAGTTCAAAGTACAATAAGTGACAAAGATATACACCTGAATTTCTTTCAGGCTCAATAAAGAATCCATCTGGTCTTATCCTTCTTTATCTTTAATTCCACATTTAGCATACAGAATGTCCCATGTTATGTTGTACTTTTATCAAAATTAGCATAACATAAATATAAATGAGTGGTTTAATTTTGGAACTATTACTGTACATTACATTACATTGTACTACTCACAGTGTCTTCTCCATCTGAGAAAAAGAATAATTTTAAAATGTTGTTAAGTTTGACATTACTTAAGATATTTTTTTTTTCCTTTCTCTTTTCCCACAGGTGTCTCTGAAAGCACCCGGAGAAATGTCGACAAATCCCAGGGACTAAAGAGGAAGAAAGTGGTCGCTGGGAACCAACTCAAGAAAATCCCCAAATCTCCTGTGAAAAAGCCCCTACAGTCAAAGCCATCTGAATCTGCTGCCCACGAATCGCCATCAGACAAAACTACACCTCTGTGCTCTTCCTCCTCGTCCAATAGTCCTGCCCACAACCCACCATCGCCAACTAGTGGACAGAGGGACTCTCAATATGTCCAAACAAGTACAAACTCCCTAAAAGAAGGGGTCCCGGACCAAGAACGAATAAAGCAAGAGGAAAAACCACCATCAATTGAATCTTATGATGTTGAGGAAGCATCTTTGAATACTCCTCAAGCACCTCCGCCTGAGATTTGCAAGACCCAATCTCCCAAACTGGAGGAAGAGCCTTACCACAGCAGTGCCCCGCTTGATGTTTTACTAAAAGCTATGGAGCCCGATTTCAGTACCTTAGCTGAAAGGAAGAGTCATCTAATTGAGAAAATTAACACACAAGCAAGTGTTGGTGAGGTTCCAGCTATGCCAGCGCTCAATGTCGGGCTCCCGTCTTCGCATATGCAGACTTACTACATCGATAAACAAGGCAATTTTATTGGCATTGCGGCACCAATACAAGGGGCAGTGCAAGCGACAACACAACCTTTGCAAAACGCTCCACATTTTATGCCTGTTGCGTCAAATCAAGAAAAGCCAAGGTTGCAAATGAGTTTCAATGCGGGACCAGTGGCTATAACGCATGCACCAGTACCCACAGGTTCGAATTCACTGCCGCAAAGCCAGCCTCCCATTGTGCAAACATGCCAATCCCTATCTGCAAGTGTTCCAAGTTCAATTCAGGTTCCAGTAACACCAGGAAGCAACCAAGTTCAAATGACAACCGTAATGAATTTTGGTAGTGAGCTGATCTCCAAAGACCAAAAGCCGAAAAAGCCGGGGAAGTATGTCTGCGAATATTGCAATCGGGCTTGTGCCAAACCTAGCGTGCTGCTTAAACATATCAGATCCCATACTGGAGAGAGGCCATATCCGTGCGTGACTTGTGGATTCTCATTTAAAACTAAAAGCAACTTGTACAAGCACAAAAAATCGCACGCACACGCCATAAAACTGGGACTGATGTCGCGCTCCGAATCAGGAGGTGGGTCGTTGTCCCAGGAATCGGAAAAAGGTTTAGGGACGCATTCAGAGGCAGAAGACACGGGGGATAGTGATGAAGAGGGTAGTAACGCAGAACTTGAGCAAGATTTGTCGCAAAGCAGTGTGGTAGCGATATCGGAAAGTAGTTTACAAAATGCAAGTGTGAACCAAACCTGTCAAGGAGAAGCAGAGCAATCAGCTGGGGGTGAATCTTGCAAAATGGCGCCAAGTCAGAAATCCCTTGAACCGCAAGTCACAGCGGCGCTTCCGAAAGTTGTTGTCTATCCAGTTAATGTGTCCCCACTGAGAGCAGACAGTCCGAGAGTTACAATGGCAGCCCCAGAGCAAGCTGCGGCACGTCAGCGGGAATTTCAATCGGCAAGTTTACGATCTAGTGTCACGGTATTGTCATCTTTAAAAGAAGTTGATGGTACAAATGCCTCATTAGATGTGAGCGAAGATGAGGACCAGCAATGCAAGTCTCCATTGTTGGGTGGACATGCACAACTTCAGAGGCAGCAAGCCACTGATTTTTCCCAACAACAGCAACCTAAATGTCTCCTAAGTCCTAGAAGTTTGGGCAGCACAGATTCTGGTTACTTCTCCCGTTCGGAAAGTGCAGATCAAGCCATGAGTCCGCCAAGTCCTTTTGTAAAAATAACCCCGCCAGTGGAAATGGACAAGAATACGCTTCCCAATATCCCTCCCATTGTTGCAACAGTGATGCATGTGCAAAATGAGCAAAAACCAAGGCAAATAGAGGGACAAATGCGACCGCCGCTAGAACCAAAAGCACTATCATTGGAAGAACGCATTTCAAAGTTGATTTCTGACAATGAAGCAGTGGTTGACAACAAACAACTGGACAGTGTCAAACCGAGACGGACCTCACTATCAAGGCGAGGTAGTATAGACTCTCCCAAATCATATATATTCAAAGACTCTTTTCAGTTCGATCTCAAGCCAATTGGGAGAAGGTCTAGCTCTAGTTCAGACATCCCTAAGTCGCCATTTACTCCCACTGATAAATCAAAGCCAGTATTCTTACTATCTGTACCTTCTCAATACCCACCAATGGATTGTTTGCCAATAACTAGAAGCAACTCAATGCCAACTACGCCGGGTCACTCTGCCATGCCAGTCAATGTTCCACCGCTTCCTCATCCATTACGTATTTGCCAGTCTTTTGACGAGAAAATTGGTACCCTTAATGATGACGTGTTTTCGTCAGCACCAACAACACCAAATCCGGCAATGCATTCACGTACGCTGGTAAGGCAAGTAGCAGTGGAGGACTTTTCAACAAGCCACGAAGGGCATGGGCTACCCACTGTGCGTTCAATGGATGAGGGATATCAGGGACCTCCAAGTAATTTGACAGAGTTGATGCAACGCAGTAGATCTTTCGAACACAACCAGGACAAACACCGGAAGCCATTGCAAAATAAGGGCACAATGTACGAATGTGAAACCTGTCGAAACCGATACAGAAAGTTGGAGAATTTTGAAACTCACAAGAAGTTTTATTGCTCCGAATTGCACGGCCCGAAAAACAAGCCAACAGCAGTAAAGGAAGTGGAACAAGATGTTTTTCATGTACATATGCAACAGCCATTAGCCCCTAGATTGGCCACTGGCTCAGGAATAATTGACCAACAAACATCTTTCAGAAAACGACGTATGAAAATGAAAAGTGTGGGGGATGAGGATGACCAGTCGCCAACGGATACAGTTCCACCTTGTTCGGTTAGTTTTGATTCGGGACAGCTACCAGCAGCTTTGGCAAATCGTTCATTTTCTCCCCATGCAGTAATAGTAGACATTCAACCCAAGAATAACCAGACCAAACTACCTCAAATTCAACTTGTAGCAAGAGGTATAAGTACTTCAGATGCTAGACTTTCACCTATTCGTGAGACGCAGATTGCAAATAAAGGTGAACTGCAAAGACAAGGAAGTGGTACGTCTGTTATTAGGCACACCAATTCTTTAAGTAGACCCAATTCGTTTGAGACAGAATCAATGGAAAGAGCATCTCCGGTTGATAGTATGGAAAAAGATCCTTTAAACAAGCCCAAAGCAGACCAAGTAGCAACTCTTGCAATAGACAGCTGTCATGAAATCAAGTCCAAAAGTGTGGAGTTCAGCAAACAAAGAATCCAACAATATGGTGAAGGAGAAAGTGGCGAAAACTCTAGCACACCTGTCCATCAATCTCGACTTGTTCGACAAAACAACATACAAGTCCCTGAAATACTTGTAACGGAGGAACCGGATCGAGAACTTGAATCGCAAGCTGTAGATTTGGCAGACAAGCCAGCGGATCAGTTTAGCTGGCCACAAAGAAGTGAAAGCTTGTCCAAGTTACCAGCAGAAAAATTACCTCCTAAAAAGAAGAGGATACGCCTTGCACAAATGGACCAGTCTTCTGGGGAATCAAGTTTTGAGTCGAGTCTATCTAGAAGCCTGAGCAGAGATAGTAGTCTGTCTCGTGGGTCCAGCATTTCGGCATCTTTTGACCGAGAGGAGTCTTTAAGATCCGAAAGCCCATCTCGAGCTGAGTGCATCAACAAAACCGCAGATGTACAAGGCTTACCGGCAGCATTTAACACCCTTAATGTGCCGGGAATGATGCGGCGTGCTGCTTCTGAACAAATTACTTGCACACAACCGTCTGTAGAGATTTCATGTGATTATCGAAGTAAGTCATTTGATTGCGGAAATGTATCTCCAAGCAGATCCCTGTCTCCCGTTGGTCTGCCAAAATCTGGACAAATATCTCAAGTGCCACTCATTGAAAGAAGACGAGGACCATTGGTGCGGCAGATGTCTTTAAAAATAGGCCCAGAAAGTCAGCAACCAGTTCGGAAAAATGTAGCGCCGCTAGAAAAAGCAGCAAATGTTTACTCATTAACGCAAACTAAACCACAGCAGATACATATAGCCAATAGGAATACAATGATGCAACCTTTTGTGCTTCAAACAGGAGAGCCGCCATTGCAAAAGAATGAGCAACTTGTGCAAAGCATTAACTTGGGCAGTCCAACGCTACAACAGCAAGTTCACGGCCTTCCTCATCCTTGGCACCAAACGTCAAGAGTTCAAATCTGCCAAAAGATGCAACAGCCTCTCAATCAGATTTTAGTTTGTCGTGAAAATCTTAAAAATAAGCCAGCCGAGACTGACGGGAAGACAAATCTTGTGCCCAAATACCAACTTCAGTGCTCAACCCTTAGAGCAAGCCAAACGTTTACATTCTCCAACACGCAAGGAACTCAGATTGCATTGCCGGTTTTAACCATACCCATTGCCAATCCGATTTTGGGAATTTCCAAGTCATCAGAAGTACTGCAAAATGTCTATGTTGCTCAGCCAGCTAGCCAACAATCAAGTGAGACACAAGCTGCTTTGCAAGGTCAGCCGCAAGCAAGTGCCATACCATTACCGCAAATCTTGATAACGCATGAGCAAATTCACCCTGCTCCAACCGTGTCCAATAAAAATACATTTTTGCCAGCACAATCTTCAGACAATGACGCAAAGAAGGACACCCCTCCAATTCAACAAGCCAACAGTCCAAGTTCTAGTGTAGAGCTAGCTTCTTCTATTGGGCCTATTCAGTGCACGCAAAAACTAGCCTCGGTAAGTCTATGCCCACAACATGAACCAACTGCTTCAAGTAAACGAATGCTCTCTCCTGCAAATAGCTTGGACATTTACATGGAGAAGCACCAAAAACGGGCAAAAGACGAGCATGGTGTGGCTTGCTTAACGGATGGAAGATCGGTGAACTATCTCAATTCGAAAATGTCCGAAGTTACAAGGCAGAGAAAGCTTATGCTAGTTAGACAAGTTTGTACAACTGAACCGGTGGATAGTCCCATTGAAACGGAAGCACCTCCTTTGTCCCCCATTAAAACGGATGTAGAGAAAGATGCAGAAGTAAGCGAGGATGATGTTAAGCCTATGTCGCCTGATAGTGCTGGGCTAGAAAAAGAAGCTTGTACAATTATACCAGAGGAGAGTTGCCCCTTGACTGCTACAAGTCAGTCTGTGCCAGTTTCTAGGCAGCAAGACAAAACTGAAGAACAAAGATGGCTGCCTGCTAAATCTCCTATTAGGCCTTCAAGTTTCCATAGTGGACAAGCCAAGCTAACAACATCAGTGTCTGTTGTCAACACAAAAGATAGCCATCGTTTGTCTTTTCCGAGTCTAAAAACGGCCACGACTTTTACATGGTGCTTCTTGATGAAAAGGAAACCTCTTCACGTTCAGCAGACCGACTTGAAGACTTCGGCCTATGCTACGTGGGCAGTTTCCCCCAATAATCCCAACCCACTGGGGCTGCCGACCAAAGTGGTGATGTCCCTGTTTGACTCCAAGCAGAACTCCAAGAAGATTCTCTACACGTCGGCCATAAAGACGAGCGGGGTCAAAGATATCCTGTCATACTCTGGGAAACTGAAAGATGTCATGCCCAAGGTAAAAGCTGTTAGTAGTTGTACTAGTTCTTTTTTTTCCCTATTTTATACTAATTTATATTTAAGTTATATTTGATTCAAATTAGAGCCCGACCGATATATAGGCTGAAATCTGGCCGATATCCGCCGATATAAACAGTACTATTTTTAATGTGTACTGGAATAAGACCTGTTTACTTGCAAATGATGGCCTTCTTCTACTTGTCCAGCAGAGAGCGCTGGCGCCAACTCAGAGTGTTTCCCAGCAGTTTGGCTCTTACTCTGCAGTTCATAGGAAACTCCCCAAATCACCTTCTCATGCCCTGAAAAGCTCAAAAAGGCAATAAAAATATTTTGCTAATTTCTTTGCCATAAAACCTCATAGAATAAAAACAAGTTTAAATGACATTTAAGTTAAACAAATTTAGTTAAAGCTAAATAAAATAAATAAATAAATAAATAAAAACATAAAATACATACAATACATAAAATCTATAATAATACTCCCCACACCAATGCCTACTACAAACTAAAAAACAATCAGCATAAAGAACAAAAAGCAGCTTTCTGCAACATTTTAAAAATAGGTTTAGTCTAATAAAGTGGCCTGGGGTGTACACACCATATTCATGTAAACAAGAGCGGAAAGAGAAATGCTTTAAAATTATTTTTCCTAATGTATGATGGCCGATGTATCGGAAATCGGTATTTTTTTGTTACTTAATATTGGTATCAGCATCGGCTTAAAAAAATCCATATCGGTCGGGCTCTAATTTATATGTGATTTTCAGTACTAGCTGATACTGGATAAATAAATCAGAAATAAAGCTTTAATAACTGCCCCAATTCAGATATAGTATGATTAGTGCTTCAGGATTTCTACCAAATAGGCCTTGTCTTTGAATAAATTAAGTTGATAGGCCAAATGGATACTGATTGGCAACATGCTATGGGCAAATAATATCTGCACCAAAAACCTTAAATGGTACCACAGACCTATGTTCTATTAATATTTATAAAATATTATGTACAACACTATTATATTAACAGTAACATAATTTATAGATGGTGTAGAGATTGTAAAGCTCAAACTTAGTTTTCTTTGCACTCTATAATACCATTTAGTTTAGCTGCTTCAAAAATACTAAACTGTCCCTACTTGCCTTTTTGTTATAATTAAATATAATCTGACAATGCTATCTTTCTGCAGGTGCCATTAATCCAGAAGTCAAAATCTGTTGAAGCGAGAACTAAACCACAACCAGAAATTCAGAGCAGCCTCGAGTCGGACAAAGAGCTGGCGACAAAAACAGAACCAAGACGGATTAAGATATTCGATGGAGGGTACGTGTTAAAGATATACAGTACATACATGTTTTACATAGAAAACACTTCATTGCTTGCTAAAAAAATGTGTATTTCCCTGTTTCCTCTCCAAAGGTACAAGTCGAATGAGGAGTATGTGTATGTCCGAGGACGAGGCCGAGGGAAGTACATCTGTGAAGAGTGTGGGATCCGCTGTAAAAAGCCCAGTATGCTCCGTAAACACATCCGCACTCACTCTGACGTCCGGCCGTACCACTGCGTCCACTGCAACTTCTCCTTCAAGACCAAAGGTGAGATGTACTGATGCTTAATACCGTATTTTCCGCACTATAAGGTGCACCTAAAAGCCTTTAATTTTCTCAAAAACCGACAGTGCGCCTTATAATCCGATGCGCCTTATATATGGATCAATGTTGGTTAATTATGGCTACCGTATTCAGGGGGCGTCGTCGAAGTGACAGGTTTTAAAAGCAAAGCTGGCTCCTAGTTGTCCCGAAAATGATATAAGCGTGGAGTCTGAAGCAATTGTTGTCTGATAAAACATAAGAAGTACCGTTGCTAATTGTGTTAGCTCCTGTATGTAATGGCGAATCTCCGCAGGTGATGCGCAGATGCTCAATCTGTCTTTAAAGTTATTTTAGCGACTGAATAGAGGAGAATCTAAGCTTTAAAATGAGGTATAACATGTCCATATTCAGCAAATTTTAGCCATGGTTAGTTGTGTTCAAACCACTCTGTTGAAAAAATAACTTAGCATCGCAGAGCGGGGATAGACGGCAAAAAGACGACACGGTATGGGATGAATGAGATACAGTAGTGTGACTGTATAAACTATAAAGTTACCCCTATATAAGTACTCGTATCGGTACGTACTCAAATGGAAGTACTCGTACTCGTATTGGTTTGAAAAAAAGTGGTATCGTGCTGGTTTGTATTCTATTAATAAAGTTTGACTGACTGACTTAGCTGACTGTTTTATTGACATTCCCGACATCCAGTGGATGCGCCTTATAATGCGGTGCGCCCAATATATGAAAACAGTTTTAAAATAGGCCATTAATTGAAGGTGCGCCTTATAATCCGATGCGCCTTATAGTGCGGAAAATACGGTACTTAGTAAAGCAAAATGTGTTGAATTGAGATTATCCAAAATCAGATATCCATTATACCTTATTATTATATCCTCAGAAACCTACAGCTTTCAGACTAATTAAATATCAAATAAATAAATATAGAAAATATGGTAGCTTGACTAAGACATGATTTTTCATTTCAGCGTTGAGCACAGTGAATATACAGTGTAGTCTATTAAGTATTACCTGTAAAATAAACTACATTTTCCTAACCAAAGTCTTGAGTAAAAACATGAGTAAAAGTATTTTGAACATAGTGACAGTGTTGAGCATTTTCGCCTCACAATCAGAAAGTAGTAGTAGATGCATCAGTAGTAGTAGCAATAGCAATAGTAGCAGTAGTAGTTATGTAGATTTTACATTCATTACTTTTGCTTTATTTTACTCAAGTAACATTTGTATTGACTACTGCTGCAGTATACATTTTTGTGTATATGTTTGATGATGCCAGTTTGTGCATTAAAAAGATTCCTGGCAAACTGTTCACATGTCCAAAAACACACATTACCCTGACAGTCATCTAGCTCCATAATATGCACAGTGGAAGTGTAATAATTGTTTGAAATGTTTTAATATGTTGCTTCTGCCTCTCTGAAGCAGAGTGTAGTACCTCTGTTTAATTTTTGCTTCTCCAAATTGACTGTTGTGTGGTTGTTTGTCGTCATTGGTCGGTCAACAACCAATCGCCAGGCTCCGTTCCCTCTGCAACACATAGCAACCAATGACTCTCCTGACACTTAACTTCAATTTGGCAAACATAGAAACAGCCAAGGCGAGGCAAAAGCATGTATGAAGTGTAGGCTTGTTTACATAATACTTCACTCTCTAAATTACTTCATTTTTTAAACTAACTTGATCAATATTAGTGCTTTGTTTTCACAGTGTCTCCTTAATCTTGTGCTGCCTATAATTTCCATTTCTAAGCTACAGAATTAAGGGTGCTGTTCCTGCCTGCCTTAAACTAAGACAGTATGATTCACCGTTCTTTATCGAAGTTGCCAGCCCACGCCTCTCTCTCTCTCTCTCTGCAGAACAGCCTCAACCCACGTTAATTTAAAAATGTCTTTACCAGTTACTCACCCTTTACATCCAGCTTCCCGATAACACTGCCCTCTGTTACGCAAACCCCCTTCTGTGCCATTGTTTGATTCTGCCCACCCAGAAGACCTCATCAATGCTTGTTTTTGTTTTGTTTTTTTGCAGGGAATTTGACAAAACACATGAAATCCAAGGCCCACAGTAAGAAATGCCTGGAGATGGGGGTCCCCGAGGGTCTCATAGAGGATCAAGACGCAGAGGATTCTGGTATGATTGGTGTGAAAATGTGTGGCATTGAATTCTCGATTAATGAACGGATGAATGGATGAAGCAGCATAGTACAAATGAAAACGATATTATAGCTATAGCGTCGTGTCCCTGGGCAAGGCACCTCACCTGCATTGCCCACTAAATTATGCCCCTAACGAAAAAAGAGAAGACGAAAGATTAAAAAAAAAAGGGCATATGGTGTAAAAACTATGTCAAATCAATGCACACAAGGCAGATAATTTGATGTAGCAACCCCAGAACCGAGAAGCCAAAAAGAAAAAAAGAATTATTGTTATGTGATTACTTTTTAATTTGGATAATTTGATTTATTAGGTGACCTTTTTTCCAATTTTGAGTCTACAAAATTAATGAAATGAGAAAATGAGAGAGAAATAATACTTTCATTCAGATAAAATTCTCATTATGCAACTGTTTCTGTGGAAAGTTTAATTAATTAGGTTTATATGATTTTCAGAAGGATATTGTAATAAAAAAGTATATCATAAATTGAGACCTTGAGGTGTCATGTAGGCTTTATTATCAAAGATTTTACTAGGTCAGAATGCGATGGCCCATCAGATGCCCCTATGCAAATAAGGGATGCATCTATTGACTGTTGACCTACACAGCTTGTCAACACTGAAACAATGGCAGTAAAAAATCATACCGGAAAAGTGTCTTTCCCCACACTGGCCACTTTAGGGTCAGTTGTAAACTTGATTCTGATGTCATGTATTAGTATATTGTATGCCGTATTTTCTGGACTCTAAGTCGCACTTTTTTCATAGTCTGGCTAGGGGTGCGACGTATACTCAGATGTGACTTATATATATAAAAATTTCACGTGTTCGTTACTTTCACATTGACAGCCGCGACAGGGCACTCTAGGCTTGTGTGCCACTGACAATTTAAAAAGTAAACATTACCGCTAACAACTTAGGCTATAAAGACAACTGAGAAAGAGCAGAATAATCATCAGCAGTCATGTTACTAAACATTTGTTAATCTGAAACAAGTTTTTAAATTGTGTTTTACGACTTGATAAAATGTGAGAGACTGCTGTTTTATGTCTGAAACACAGCAAAATAGTTGTGTCTTCTTTCTGTCCTCCCTCAGCGCCTAGTGAATGGAAAATAATTTTTTTTGCCAACATTCCCCAGAATGTTCCACAGAACTTACTTTTTTTGTCAATAAAATAAATACAGGCAGATCTCTGTGTTGTTGCAGGGGTGTGAGGGAAGTAGTTTTCAGCTCATGCAGGTTTACTGTATTTTCCGAACTATAAGCCGGTACTTTTTTCCCGCGCTTTGAACCATGCGGCTTATACAAAGATGCAGCTTTTCTATGGATTTCTCTTCAGCTGCCGGGGGGGGGGGCGCTAGCAGGACGGAGTACGGAGTTACATTACTTTTAAATCCAGATGCTGTGCACGTCCCGTTTCCTGTTTGGCGCGATCTGAGTTGTGGAGGTTGATCTGAACGGAGTCCGCCGTCGAACGGCGCCGAACAAAATAGACTGGCTGCGGGGCAGGGCGGAGCACGGCCGGACCGGCGCCGCAGAGCTGCGGAGGCAGGAAATGCTCTCATTTACTAGAATGGCTGCATATTTAGTGCGGAGTGCATGGCGCAGTGCAGCGGAGCGGATTCGCATGCAGTGTGTATCCGGTAAATATCTCATTTCTCAACCTGGATATTGGCGGCTTATAGTCCGGTGCGGCTTATATATGTAAATTTTTACTTTTTAAAAAAAAACTTAGTGGGTGCTGCTTATATTCAGGTGTGCTCTATAGTCCGGAAAATACAGTAAGTAATGAGGTTATTTTGAGGTGCAGCAAAGGTTTCATAACGTTCTTCCTCATGTAATTTCTATGATTGGAAAATTGGTCTTCCAGGTTTTTCCAGGCTGCGTGGCAACCCTGAGATCCTCTTCTGTTTTTTTTTCTTCTTTTTCTAAATTTAGCCTCAGCAGTTTCCTCTTTCTAAAGCCGTGCAGCCGCCCACATGCTGCCGAGTTAACGGAGGAAGATGCTGCATTTAGAAAGTCTAATTAGACCGAAGCAGAGTGCACCATGCACATGGCAACAAACAGCCACAATGTACAACACATGCCATTAACACTTTGTTTTAAAGTCCTGGATCAAAACATGGGAAATTAGAGACACACTAGAGCCATGTTTTAGTGCAATGAATCAAATAAGCATTGTAAACATTTCCCGAAATCAGCAGCGGTGGAAAGTAATTACATTACTAGATTTTTGTCCTCTGTGGTGCAGTGGGTAGCACACTTGGCTTAAATTCAGAAGGTTCTGCGAGAATTTGTTGCTAATGTTAGTTTAAATTATGTAGATTAAATCGCAAAAGCCTATGTGCATACTGATAAGTTGAAAGAGTGTTGACAAGCCATGTAGACCAACAAAGTAAGTGATGGCCTAGGTATTCAAATGGAAGCTAACCTGAAATTATTCAAACGTCACTAGCCAAAGTTTTCATATCTAGATGGGCTCTTAATGTCTTGTTATTACTTGTATTCAAAAACAAGAAAAGCATAACTTAAAAAAAACATGTTTTAAGCATATATTGTTGAAGAAGTGTTGTTGCACTAAAACTAATTATCAAAATATCAGAAGTGCCGGTAGTAAAAAGCCTATGGTTACAGTTTCAAGCATCTTCAAGGATTTCAAGCACCTGTATAAACCCATATAATAGCACTTTTTGTTGCTAAAAAGTGGGATTTTGGGAGTGTAGAAACACGGTTGTCTGTTTTATTTATAATTCACCTGAAAGCATTGATGAAAATAAAAAGTTCATCACTGCTCATTTAAAAAGTTTGAAGAAAGGTCTGCTTTGTGCTTTGTGAAACATAACTGACCGCTCCACTCGTCTCCCGTCCTTACACAGACACCTTTCCGTTGAGGGAGAGTGTTGGATGACTCAGTTTTGCAGGAGCCTAATAATAGCCGCGCTGTTTTTCCTCCAGGAGACCGCAGTCATGTGAGCAGCGCGGACCGACCGGACTCAGACGGAGATGACTCTGACGGTCCCGACGACGAGGACGAGGAAGAGGAGGAGGACAGCCAGGCCGAATCTGGACTGTCCACTAACCCTTCAGTCTCTGCGAGTCCACAGCACTTCCCCTCCAGAGAGTCCGAGGTCCCGCCCAGCGCTCTGCTCGCACAAATGTCCATAAGCTCAGTGCTACCTCTGTCCCAGCAACAACTTCCCGAATCCTACACCTCCGACTCAGATTCGGTCCCCATGTTGAGCCCTAAGCAGTTGTCAGTGAGTGGGACGGTTACGATGGCAGCGTCCGCCAGGCCGATGGCCATCCCGAGCTCTCCCCCAGCAGCGCTCCCCACATCGGAGTCCTGTGTGTCCGACACAGAGTCCGTCCACATGATGAGCCCGGTGTCCCCCTGCAGGCAGATGTCCATAGACTTCCCAGACTTCGAGGTGCCACCCAGTCCACCAGCGCCAGGGAAGGGGGCTAAGACTGGACAGGTGAGAGCTATTTTGTCACTGTCCAAACTTTGTCAAACAAACGTGTTTACTTTAATTCCATTATTATTTAGCAGCCACACAACTTCAGCAACTAAGGGTATATAAAAGTTCTGCAAAACCCTGTTTAAATGGACTGCTTCAAGAATACAATGGAGGGCCCTTACAAAAGATAAAATGTGCTTTAGAAATGATTATAGTGGTGTGTATTGTCAGCCGAAACATGATACGATACAAAAATATTGGTCTCCCTATAAGAAATATTGAAGCATTGAAGTATTTAAATAATGTTTTGCCAGTGTTCCCCCAAAATATCTTTAATGCAAAAGGTTTTGTGTATGGAAACATATGTATTAAATATGCATAACAGATTTTTTCTCTATCCAAACAAGAGCACAACTATAACAAACCAGCATTTTCTGAAAATCTTAATTTTGATCCTGAAGTACTGTTTGTCTGGGCTAATCAATAGAAAAGAAATGTGTGATGTAAAAATGGAAATGCATTCATTTGGATCTTCCAGGTTATCACTCTACTAGAAAATATATTATTAAATCATAATCCTGACTTTTTGTCTGTCCACAGGGAGTCTCTCCAGCCTCCTCTGCAGTCACCACCTCAGAGCTGTCTGTCCCGGTCGACCGCGGCACTCAGACCTCCTCTTTCCAAACCCAAACCCCCCTCCACTTCCTCCAACAACCAGGACCAGGACCCCACCTGTCCCAGCCGCCCGCCCCGGGAGAGACGCACCTCTTCAGCCACCTCCCTCTGCACTCCCAGCAGCCGTCCCGCTCCTCCTACAGCATGGTCCCAGTGGGGGGCATCCAGCTTGTACCCGCCGGGTTAACCGCTTACTCCACGTTCGTGCCGATCCAAGCCGGCCCGGTGCAGCTCACCATCCCGGCCGTGAGCGTGATCCACAGAAATACGAGTCCGCTGCCTGCGCCGAACACCCCGCCGCAGACAGAGGGCATCCAAACGCAACCGGTCCTGGTGCAAGACCCGAGCAGCGTCGTCCCTTGCTTCGCACAAACTTTACAACCGGTCAATTTAGAGACGCTAATGGGAATCGCCAACACGGGCTTAGCGTCGACGCAGCTGCTCCAACAACAAGGCCTAACGCTAAACGCTACGCTAGGATTGCAGGTTTTAGCGGCTAACCCCACGTCACAAAGCAGCACAGGACCACACGTACCGGGACTTCAGATCGTCAACATCGCTTTGCCAGCTATAATCCCATCTGTGAGCCCGATTTCGGCTCTTAGTCCGCTTCCGGGGGGCGCGGAGAGGCAGGGAAGCCCGGAATTGCAAACCGAATGTGGGCAAAGTCCTGCGAAAATGCCAGTATCCCCCGCGCCGGCAAAAGTTAGCAGTTCTCCGACCAGCCCCAAAAATGTTAGCGACGAAGCCAAGTCGACAGATATAGAAAGACAAGAAGTGAGAGCATCTCCAAAGCAAAATATGTCGCCGATTCCTGAAAGCCAAACTGCAAAACCTTCAAAAACTTGGCAAAAATCAACTGAGGATTATAACGAGGCGTCCAGCGATGATGAAGACCGACTCGTCATAGCCACCTAAACAAAAAAAATCTGTACTTTTTTGTAACTTTCGTCACTTTTAAAGACTTAAAAACACTTCTTATTCAGGAGTTTGTGTCTTTGCAAATCGCCGCTAAAAGCACAGATGCTGACATTCATATCGTAGGTGCAATCTCAAGAGTTGTTATTATTATTATTATTATTATTATTATTATTATTACGACCAATTATTTTTACTTTTTGTCAGCTTCTCGTTTTGGAATTTCTTTTTGTAAATGTTGTATAGACGATTGTGCCTTTATGGAGTTGACTTGTACAGATTTCCTTCTTGTAGTTGCTTGTGTTTCTTTGGGGGAAAAAAAAAAAGAGATGATCAGTTTTTTCGTAAAAATTGATGGATTATAAATGTTGTACTGGTAAATGTACATTTCTATGGATTCTCGGGCAATGTTTCTGTGTACAGATGTTGTGTTCAAATATTTATTATGCTCCATCTAGTAGCCCGTTCTCAGTCATAAGTCCATAGGTAATGTGCATAATAATGGTAGCTCTACATTGATGTATCAATATTCTTAACTGTATCAGTAAACATTTGTTAATAAAACTTAAGTGATGTCACTGCCTTCGTCTCAGATGGGTGTCTCTGAAAGCATTCGCTTACAAATAATAAGGCGACTGTAGAGCAGTGGTTCTCAAACTGTGGTACGAGTAACACTGGTGGTACGCAGGAGACTTTTGTAGTTCAAATCCTGATGTAGTTTAATTTTATTTATATTTTAGGCCTGCTCTGGTTGGGAATTAAACTTGAGGTGTACACAGATGCTTAGTGTTGGTTTAGACCTGGTTAAGTTCTAGATTTGTCCTGGTTTAGTGCTAGTTTAATCCTGGTTTAGACCTGGTTTAGTCCTGGTTATGTGCAAGTTTAGTCCTAGATTAGTCCTGGTTATGTGCAGGTTTGGTCTTAGTTTAGACCTGGTTTTGTCCTAGATTAGTCCTGGTCTAGTGCTTGTTTAGTCCTGGCTTAGACCTGGTTTAGTAGGAGTTTAGTTCATTTAGTTCTGGCTTAGACTTGGTGCAGACCTGTTTTAGTCCTGGTTATGTGCAGGTTTGGTCTTAGTTTAGACCTGGGTTTGTCCTAGATTAGTCCTGGTCTAGTGCTTGTTTAGGCTGGGCTTAGACCTGGTTTAGTCCTGGTTATGTGCAAGTTTAGTCCTGGTTTAGACCTGGTTTAGTCTTAGATTAGTCCTGGTCTAGTGCTTGTTTAGGCCTGGCTTAGACCTGGTTTAGACCTGGTTTAGTCCTAGATTAGTCCTGGTCTAGTGCTTGTTTAGGCCTGGCTTAGACCTGGTTTAGTCCTAGATTAGTCCTGGTCTAGTGCTTGTTTAGGCCTGGCTTAGACCTGGTTTAGACCTGGTTTAGTCCTAGATTAGTCCTGGTCTAGTGCTTGTTTAGGCTGGGCTTAGACCTGGTTTAGTCCTGGTTATGTGCAAGTTTATTCTAGTGCTTGTTTAGGCCTGGCTTAGACCTGGTTTAGACCTGGTTTAGTCCTAGATTAGTCCTGGTCTAGTGCTTGTTTAGGCCTGGCTTAGACCTGGTTTAGAGTCCTGGTTTAGTCCTGGTTTAGTCCTGGTTATGTGCTTGTTTAGTCCTGGCTTAGACCTGGTTTAGTCCTAGATTAGTCCAGGTCTTGTGGTTGTTTTGTCCTGATTTAGACCTGGCTTAGTCGTGGTTTACAACTGGTTTAGTGATTAGTCCTTGTTTAGATCTGGTTTAGACCTAACTAAGTAATGCATTTTCCTGTGTAAATCCCTGTTCTATGCCTTGGGTTAAACCTGAATAAGTTAAGCATTCATCTCATTTCAGTTCATTAACGATGTTATTTTGATTCGTGACTGGTGGGTCGAGATTGAAAAGTGGGGAGTTTAAGTGTTCGCCCTATTTGAAGTCTAATTATTGTTGTAATAACATAAAATGGTGAAACAGATTTAAAATACATGTGCCATAAAGGTGGTAGTAACATCGTTTAGAAAAATAACTTGGTTCTGTAAAAACTAAAAGTGGGTCACAATAAAATGATCAGGGATAAAAGTGGATCAGACCCACTGCCATTAGCACCAGTGTTGTTTCTTTCAATGGCTTCTCTACTTCATTTCAGTCGAGTTGCTTCGTGTTAGTAAATCCAGAGACGCTTATAGCAGTGATGGCAGAAGTACTCCATTTTTTTACTAAAGCAATAATGTACCTTACAATTTCTACTCAAGTAAAAGTGTAAAAGTACTTAGTTTTAAATGCACTAGCGAGTAAAAAAGTTAAAGTATTTTGCACAGACTCGACAGCTCATGAATGTGTTAAATGTGAGGGATTTTGCTGATTACAGAATGAAACTGAGACTGAATCTGTCGCTGAGCTCTTCTGTCTTTGTTATTCTGATGTTTCTAAAGCAGTACTACTTTACTGCATCTGTTATATTTAAGTACTGTGTGTCTACATCATGATTTTAAACCAAAACTCAAACTACTTTGTACTTCAAACCAACTCAGAAATGTAAAAAGTACAGATACTTGCTCTAAAATGCAGTGAAGTAAAGGTAAAAGTACTCCTTGTAAAATGTACTCAAGTAAAGTACAGATACATGAAAATTAAGTACTTTTACTTCGTTACATTCCACCACTGGCTTATAGAATAACATTCTAGTGATTGGGCGAAATTATCGATGCATAACGGCCAAGCTAAGTTATGTAATCATAATCTTAGCTATATTTAGTTTATAGCTTATGCTCGTCTGTGTTTATTTTTATTTTTATACGACTGCTTTCTGTGCTGTTCCTTTTGCATACAACCCCAGAACTCCTGCAGCAAAACATGAGACTTTTCCCAGCAGCAGATATTGTGGAAATGTTGAGCATATGTTTGATTGAATACATTTCATTTACACGGTTTAGTCCCTGCCATTGCTCCTGTCGTCTTCTCCAAACCTGGGAGTGTGCCGACCGTTACCTACTGTAAGGAATATGCAGGTATCCAGAAGAACAACCGCATACTGAAACAAAAACACTGGACTCTACCGTGAGCAGCGCTGGTGCTGCCCACTCACACTCAGAGGGTGACTCATCCATTTCCCCTGCACAACAAAGTCTACAGCGCCCCCCTCAGGACACGGGGAGAACTGCGGGAGAAACGAAGGCGAAGGGGAGCAGAGACACCTACTGGTCGACATTAGACACTGCAGAGATGCTTTCAGGTGTGTTCTGAAGAGTTTTTAAACCTAAAATAAATAAAAAAAAACAATAAGTACAAGGGTATAGTGAGTCAGAGAGGCCACAGTAACAAAAGTGTATTGAACTGCTGAAAGTACATATTAAACTGGGCTTAAATAAAATAAAATAAATGTATTATCCATCCACACTGCAAAAAATCAATATCTAGCAGTAGTTAAAATTACTTGAATTCAGATTATTAACCTTGATTTGAGTAATGTTTTATTAAATTAGATTTATTTAGTAAAATGTCTAGATGATTTGACTTGTTTCAAATTATTTCTGTCTTAATTTTAAGCCATTTTTACTTATTTCAAGTAAAATTATCTGCCAATGGGCTAAGTGGAATTTTCTTACCCCATTGGCAGATAATTTTGCTTGAAATAAGTAAAAATGGCTTAAAGTTAAGACAGAAATAATTTGAAACAAGTCAAATCATCTAGACTAGTAAGTAAATAAATCTAATCTAGTAAAAAAATACTCAAATCAAGGTTAATAATCTGAATTCATGTCATTTTAACTAATGCTAGATATTGATTTTTTGCAGTGCAAAGTCTTTTCAGACTTCCCTCACCCCAGACACGTCTTCCAGCTCTACTGGGGGAATCGTGGTAATTTAATTGTAATTAATTTTTTTTAAATTTAGTCACAGCTTAGCCTTGTTTTATTCCTGGTTTAGTCTGTGTTAAGTTTTGTTTTGTTTTGACTTGTAAATACAGGAACTTACATTTTTGTAAAATGTAGTGAGTTTAACTTACTATGTTCAAAAAATTGGCTCTATTTTCAAATATCGCAATATCATTATCGCAATTTTCAACAGTTATCGAATATCGCATGTTTTCTCCATATCGTGCAGCCCTAATTCAGTGCCTAATTCCAACTCACAAATAAGACATACTTTTGTATTTTAGTTATGAAGTATGACTTTAAAATATTCTGTAGCTATTTATTTTGTCAAGGCCAAGCAGCTAGTTTGGACTGAACATGAATGTGACTCACTGCACAAGGATTTGTGTGATTAATTTGATAAATGTCAGGGTTTGCATGTATATTCACTGGTCTACATATTACCAACAACACTGAATGTAATATAAGACCAAGATGAACAGAATTTAATGCCTGCTCATAAGTTTTAATACTTTCAAGGCCTTAATTTTGGCCACATCCAATGTAATACCTTTTAGACTTTGGGGCTGCCCTGTTAGTACCGGTTTAGTCCAGGTTTAGACCTAGCTGAGACCTGGGTTAGAACTTGTTTAGTCCCTGTTTTTTCCTTATTTGGTAGTGACTTTTTCTGTGCTAATCCTTGTTTTATCCCTTGGCTTAGACCTGGGTTAGTCCTGGTTTGTGTTTTTTTAGTCCGTTAAAGATGTTACTTTGAAAGCCAAATATTTTCAGAGGCGGTACTCAATGTGGAAAGTTTGACAACCACTGACTTTCAATATTTCTTTAACTGTATCATGTAATGGAAATTAGATTATACTCACTTTCAATATCATTTTATCATTTATGCAACATACATAATGAGAACAGAACATGCACTGCAGGAGGTCAGGAGGAGATGCATTTTTCTGTGAGAGCTGCTGGATCCAACAGAGGCACAGATGAAGGTGTTTACATTTGTTATGCAATGTTGGGTGTAGTTTGGGCTCTATTCTTAGAAACAAGCACAAGCACAAGGTGTACACTCGAACACTGACTCTGATTTATTACTTTTCCAATCTGACGTTTTTTTTTTTCCAGGTCAGCCATAACCAGGCTTTATCATGCACTTTATTTTGTACGACATGTGAGCAGAGGTCAGTCGAGAAGCCAAAAATTGTACTTAACCCTTACACCGCGATTTAAAAAGGTGTCACGTTCACAAAACGTCATTAAAAAAGTGTACATCTTTTTTGTGCGAAACAGTCAGGGCACACACTGATTAAAATATTTATATAAAAAGTAAAAAAGTACATTATTATTGCATATACTAGTGTTTACTAACCGGGGGTTTGCAGGAAATACTTGGAATTATTTTATCATTACAAAATATTTGCATCTTTTCATGAAACTTATGAAAACAGGTTTGTCTCCTTGACACTTGATTAATTAAAAAGACGTGACACTGCTAAAAATATTGTTTGAATAAGCCTATTATATTTTTTTTACATATTTTCTTAGGTTTATTAGCTTGTTTTGAAAAGGAGTTATTCAAATGATGATGACTATATTTGATTTTTTCTTATGGTAAATTTATTATCAGTTTAACATTTTTCTTCTCATTTTTAATATGAAATATATAGTGAAATCAGTTAATATAATAGAAGTTTATAGTTTTATTAATTATTTTTTATATTTATTGTTGTTTTAAAGGCATTTTTTTTCTTGAATTTGATTTTTGAAGCCAAAAATGCAGGAGTTCCAGCATTTACAACAAAGAAAGTCGTTGTACTAATAAACTCAGATATTTTCTATGGCCACTTTTAGAAAAATGAACACATATATGAGCGAAGGGGGTACTCATAATATGACATAAAGCCTTGGGGGTACGCAATAGAAAAAATGTTGGGAACCACTGGCGTATACTATAATGTTATAATGTTTTGTGACGTGAACACTTTTGTCACTTGACACTAGCGTATCTTTTTGTTACTACAAAAAAAATCCTAAATGCATCTAAATCAGTGTTGTTGGTAATCTTTACTCAAGGCTGTAATTAAAAAATCCACTTTGCATTAAGAATATTGAAAGTATAAATTTTTTTACATGTGTCATTTCATAAAAAATTTAGATGCTATTAGAAACACTGGGATTCTGAAAATAGTGAAATGTTTGGTATTTTATTTATTTAATTATTTATTTATTTATTTATTTAAATGTAGAAAAAAATATTAATGTATAACATTTTTATGATGTTTTGTGACAAGGACACTTTGCCACTTAACAAAACTCTGATTTAGTCAAAGAGTGTAAAAATAAAGTAATATTAGATTTGTGTTTAGAATATGAACATTAGTAATAAAATACACATCTGTGCCACATTTCTTTAAAAAAAGTAAGAACGGGAAAGTAAAGGGACACTTTTGTGGGGTTAAGTGAGGTTAAATGAGAGTATTGTTACTTTAAAATAATATTACTGAGTGCAGTGAGTGATAAAAAAATTTGGAGCTGCAAATTTGTGACCTGAATGTAACAGATATTTTACCCAATAATATCAAGAAAAACAGAGAAGCAGGGAACACTGAGGCCATAGTGCAATGGTGGTCAGTAAGGTTGCTTTAATGGAACAGACACAGCAGACAGAGATGACACAGATCCCACTACTACTACTCACTCCTACATAGTTTACAAGTCTGCCCCCTCGAGTGTCTGTGTGTTCCCCCCTCGAGTGTCTGTGTGTCCTCTCCTTCTCTCGAGTGTCTGTGTCCCAGCAGCTTATATAATATACAGGAGATGTAAATGTCCCTGGGTTTACATAGAGACTGGTCAAGGATGGACTAAGATTAGCTGGTTAGGGTTCACCTTTCATGTCTAGGAGACAGTGGACACATGTCAGCTAACATCTTATATCCCAATATGGAAAAGATCAAAACAACAGGTCACAGCTGCTACATACAAGTCAAGAAAGCAGGAGACATTCAAAAAAATTCATGCTATCACCCAAAGTGCACTAATTTGAAATACATTGTGAATTATTATTATTATTATTATTATTTTAAGTACAATACTCAAGTATTTATGAAAGCAAAGTACTTTACCTCAAGTAAAAATTTGACTTAGCAACTTTTGCTTGTATTGGAGAAATATTTGACCAGGAGGATCTATACTTTTACTCAAGTATTAAAGCTGAGTACTTTGTCCATCACTGGTTATGTCTTTAGTTTATTGTGTGTTCAAGTCTCCAGACGTGCCAAGCGTGCACACTTCCAGTTTACTGCAGTACTTGCAGTCCCGGTCGGTGTGTAAAACCCTCGCACACCGAGCGCCCCCTGCTGTCAGACACGCGTCACTGTGCTCCATAACCGGGCGCACTATGGCACAGGTCACCTCCAGTCGCTCTCCCCGCAGTCACAACCGCGACATCTCCAGCCCTCAGCCGCTCCTTATCAGCGCTGACACAGCCGACAAACAGGACTGTGTTAGTGCGCGCCAAAGGACAACAGCGCGGCGCGCGGCGGAGGAGGAGGGGGAGGAGGGGGAGGAGGGGGTGAGGTATAAAGGTATAAAGCCACATGCTTAACATTTGTGGCGCCAGAAAGCGAGAGGCGCTGCAAGACGCTCCGGGACAGTTTTACGCGCGCCACGACGCACCACTGAAGGCACAAGAGCGAACAAGGACTATTATTTTTCTTACCTACTGAGGATTATATACGACTTTTTGCACACTTTAACCAAAATGGATATGTACTTTTTGCTTTCCGCGTTGTTTTTGATGTTTTCTTTTATTTTGAGCACAGGTAACTTTTGCGCATTTTTATCCAAATTGCATTTTCCACATTAAATCAAAATTAACCCATATTTTAACGCTTAAATAGTGCTTATTTACAATCGTAGCTACATTTAAATTCCACTTTCACGCATGACCACGTTCATAACAAACATCAGCAGTGCAGTGTTTTGATAAGCGTTGTGATACTTCCAGGTTTGGCAGCGCCTGCCGGGGAAACACCGTCCGCCTCCCCCGCAGAGAGCAGCGCTCGTGTGAGGACGAAACGCTGCTCCTGCGCCACTTTCCTGGACAAGGAGTGCGTTTATTTCTGCCACCTGGACATCATCTGGGTCAACACACCTGAGTAAGTCTCCTAAACGAACTTCATAGGGTTATGTCTGGGTTGTGCGTAAAAGGAAGACAGACGACACACTGAGAAGCTGTCCTCGCAAAGCTAAAAGTTTAAAAGAAATGGTTTGCATGGAGGCAAAAGTTGAGTTTACGAGAAGAAATGTTCAAAATGAGATGTTTGTTTTAAAGATCTTTTTATATAGTTAGGTCAAAAGCACACTGTAGTACTCACAAGAACAGGAGAACTGCGCGTCAAGCGGCAACGCTGATGTGTTATCACGCGTAAACAATAGCCATTAGCCTACTTGATGGTTATAAAGTGTTGTTGTTGTTTTTTTTGTTTTGTTTTGTTTACTAAATATGGCACAAACCTGACATATATGTAAAAATAAAGGCCAGTTTAACAATAAAAATTGTCTAAAAGTCCTCACAAGATTAGGAGAACCTGCTGCGTGTGGACTCAAAGCTGTAACATTAAATGGGATCAAACGAGCTAACAAAACTACGAACTCTTTAGTAATTTTACACTCATAAAAGGCTTATTTAAGGATGACCAAGTGAGAAAGACTAAAAATTAAGCTAAGTCTTAAAACTGAGGTCAAACTGGACAGAATAGTTCATTAATTAAGGTTTGAAAATGACCTAAAATCAGGTTAATTGGAGATGCTAAAAGTTAACAGTTAGCTTAAACAAGCTAACATAAACAGAATAAAAACAACTGAAAACGGAGTGATAAAGTTCAGAAATGTGTCTTATATTTGGACACATGATAAGAAAGTAAATGAACCGTAAAAAACTGGAGGTTAGAAACTGATTGTAGCTATACCTCTGTCCTCCAGGAGAGTGGTGTCGTACGGCCTCGGGAACGCTCCCAGGACCAAGCGCTCCAGCCCGGGCTCCCAGGGCACGGGCCCCCGCTGCAGGTGTCTCCGGGAGGACGACCCAGCATGCACCGGCTTCTGTCAGAGGGCGCCACACTACAGGTACTGCCTCTGAGATGACCTTAGTGCACTTTCTGTCATTAGATTAACATTATAAATCAATTAAACGTGCTAAAGGGTGCTGTAGTGATAAGGAAATGTACTTTACACTTTAGGGTGGCCACGTTTTTTGAAAACAAAGCTGGGAGCTTTCGTTTTTCACTAATCGTGGTGCATTTGAACTTAGCTAGTAACCACAAAGCTTCAGAAATCTGTCTGGTGATCCTTGAGAAAATCTTTTTATGAAATTTTGGTGTAAAATGTTAATTAATTTCTCAGATTAATCTTTAACGAGTCCTGTTTAGCATAGTATATTTATTTTATATGTATTTTTGATGCTAAAAGAAATGAAAAATGTCATCTGTTATATATATTTATTGTCCAGCTTGGTTTTAGACTCTGGGGGAGACGATGAGACTATGGTGGGCTTCCATAGTCTAATTAACTCATGGGAAACACTGTAATTCAAGTACATGAAGCTATAGGGCTTATGTTTCAAACATGATGCGTGCCTATGCTCCCCGCCCAGTACCTTTGTTCCACAGCATCTATAGACTGAGGAACATAGGTACTGGGTGGGGAACATACCTGTGCATGTGTGAAAGTACCTATGTTCCCCATCTATAGAAACAAGGACAGATACAGTAAGAACTAGCACATTCTGGTAAGTCCTGATGTTCCATAACACTAACCTTTGCCCTAACGTTAACCTTAACCCTAATGTTATCCAGGGAACATGGGGACCAGGGAACAGGGCTGACCCCCATGATGACAATGTTTCTGGATAAAAACAGGAGTTTAGTGGCAGGAGTCTTTTTTTTTTTTTTGGTTTTCTGTTGTTTAAAGTGGGACAACTGGGACATGTTTTTTGAAAAGTAGTGTGTAGTGTAGTGTAATATTAGTAAGTATTTGCAGATATGGCTTGGGACATGTGACAAGCAGCCTAAAACTGGAACAGTCCCCATTATATATAGAGACATACAACCCAAATTCTATAAATGGGACTTTTTTTTTTTTTTTAATAAAATGAAAACCAAAAATCTTTCAAATCACATGAGCCAATATTTTAATTTTACACTTTTATGCACAAAATGAGCTCATTTTGTGCTCATTTTGTGAATGTTTTAACTTTTCAGGGGGCCTAGAAAACATCAGTGTTTCGCATGATTTATGAAGACTGTGGAGGCCCACCATAGTCTTATCGTCTCCCACAGAGTCTAAAACCAAGCTGGACAAGTAAATTTGTAAAACAGGGGCCTTTTTTCGCCTCTTTTAGCATCAAAAATACATACAAATAACTATACTATGCTGAAAAAAGGACTCATTAAAGATTAAATAGAGAAATTAATGGGCATTTTTATGTTAAAAAAATCATGCGTGTTTGTGTATTTCATGAAAATATTTGCTTAAGGATCACCAGTAACACCATAGACTGAAAAGAAATCTTACCCCAACTTTATGTGCTTTAAAATAATCTGCATCATTCCTAATCTTGAAGCACTGTGTGAAAAAGCCTAGTATAGAGACAACAGTAAAGATTAGGCTGATTGACCCCTAATTGTCCATTTTAATCTTCTAATATGATGCAGACATGGAGTTTAAAATGTATATTGTCGATCCGGGACAGTCACAATGCACATGTAAATGCAAGTTTAGGCCACTATCGTCTAATGTCTGGGCATCATAAGACTCTAACACTGAAGAGATTTGGCAAAGGAAATAAAAGGGAACCCTGCTTATATACAGTAATTAATGTTGTGCTGTTCATTTCAAGATCACTCTGTTGGTTTTTAGTTGTAGTTATCGCTGTGTTTGACTCTTGTGGATGCATAGGAGTCACTTTTGCTGCCTCCTAAAAGCATTTTTACGTCTCTCTCTTCAGGTATAAGACGAGGACACCCAGGGCGATCCGCCGACGACCGTCCCGGGGCCAAATGCAAACACGAGCCTCCAGCCGACAACGTTAAAAGGTAAGAAGACCGCATACAGGAGAAAACTTACACCGCTAAAAGTATTTGCAAAAAAAAACCTCGCTTGTCAATTACAGCCTTATGTAAGAGTGTTCGTTTTTGTGGTACATAGCGTCTTATTGCGAGCTGTTAAAAGTCTAAAGATCAACCCCAGTGTTTTAGTCAAAAATGTCAATCTAGCGAGGAATTCCTCTGCGGCGCGATGACGGAGGAGCCATGTTGAGAGCCGCGCAGAGCCCACGGGCAAAACCTCAAAGATCGTGAGGAATTTAGAAATGACTTTCTCTTTGAAAACAGCGGTGTGTGTTGGGATCAGCGCTTGGTCGTGTGGGGTCATGTAAAAAAATGGGCCGGGAATGCGAGAGGCGCCGCGAGTCTGGGATATTAATGCCTGGAAATGCAAATATAAAGTGAATACAAGACACTGACATCCTGGAAGAGCGAGAGGACAAAAGACATTACAGCTACGCGTCAACAAACATAAGAAAAATAGCAATAATTGACACGTAGGGAGAACAAAAATAGGCTCTGACTGATGTGCAAATTCATTTTATAATAGTAAAAGATTGCCATGCAGTTAATATTCATGGATCAGAGTATAAAATTTAAGCAAAATGGAAAGATAGCGAGGCATTAAGAGTGTTATGACAGTTAAAAACAAGTTTGGAAGTGCACCAAGAGTCGGTGCCAAAAGCTGAGATTCACCTTAGGCTAAAAATTAATAAGTGAGGTGCAGCATTCGAACTAATTGCAGTCAAGTGAGTGAAGTCTGGCTCGCTCCAACACAATGTAGCGTGGCAGGAGTGAAGGTTAGTGGCAGTAAAATCATGGATCTATACTAGAGATGATAGTTTTTCATTGATTTTCCATTGCGCTGATATAAAAATGGAAAGTTTTTTTTTTTTTCCTGGTAATTTTTCTAAGCAAGTACTACTAATAGACTTTTTGCATAATGAAGCCTAAACTTAGGCCTACAAAGTGTTGTTATAATTAAGTTGTTTTGGTTCTTGCTGGACTAAAAATTCTTTATGGCAGTGGTTCTCAAACTATGGTGCACAGACTTCTTTTGGTAGTACTTTTTTTAATTCTTGATTTAGTTCAATTTAGAGCCAGTTTTATTCCTGTTTTAGTCTGGGTTTAGACCACGGTTTTGTCCTTGATTCATTCTGGTTTAGACCTAGTTTAGTCCTTGATTTATCACGATTTAGTCCTGGTTTGGTCTCATTTTAGTCCATTAAAGATTGTATTTGGAAAGCCAGATATTTTCTCAGGTGGTGCTGCGAGTGAAAAACTTGAGAACCACTGCTTTATGGCATTGTCTTTACCAAACATAACCAGCGTTAACATTGCAATTTGTTCCTTTTTTGTGTAATCCTGGCTCCAGTATCGGTCCGTTTAGTCCTATTTAGAGTGGCTTTTGAAGTAGTTTCGGCCTTTAGTAGTGGCACATAGTTCCACTTTAAACATTTGTGTCCAGCTCATGGTCTTTTGAATAATTGTGACTTACAGATATTTTTGCGTGTTTTGTTTCCAGCAGCCCAAACCAGGAGTCGTCCCCAAAGCTGAGGGCAGTGCTCCAAGTGCGGATGCTGCTGGAAAAGTGGAGAATGAGAAGACGCCACAGAGCCAGAGAGCGGGACGGACAGAGCTCTGCCTCCTAAAGATGGGAGATTTCAACCTCGGCATCGTGTCATTCAGACGGGGGCAGCGTTTAGACCCCGCTGGACCGCCCATGGTGCGGGACAGCCCTGCCAAATGGAAGGAAACCAAAGCGACGTTGTTAAAAAGTGCTGGTGGACAGAGGCTTCCATGTTGGTTTTGTGGCGGCTGCGGCTTGAGGCAGAAGCGAGGAAATGGCCGGTTCTGTTCAGACGGACCTCAGAGACCTATGCATATTTATGTAAACTGACATTTTCCTAAGATCTTTTGTCCATATACCACAAATACAAAAGAACCACGTTAGTACCAGATAAACTAGAATCTACAGCATTTTGCAGTCTCATAGTATCACATGATTATTTTACGCAGCTCAAACGTAAAGCTCTATAAAAGTAAAGTCTAACGGTGGAGCCACATTTTGAGATAAGGATTTTCTTCTTTCCTCTGCCTTCATCTAACCCTCTCCTCTTTACAGTCCCTACTCTCAGTCTCACTCTCTTGCATTTCCTCTTCTCTCATTGCCTACGAAGCATCCATTCCTCCTATTTTTTTCAACCAACTGTAGCCGAATTTCCAAACTGTTTTTCCTTAAGCGCCACATACTGAAAAATATAATAATAATAATAATAATGGATTGGATTTATATTGCGCTTTACAAGCTTGAGAAGTTTCTCAAAGCGCCTTACAATATGGTCCATTATTCATTCACTCCTCAGTCACGCCCTGGGACACATTCACACAGGGTGGGTGAAGTGTCTTGCCCAAGGACACGACAGTATGCTTCAGATGGGATTCGAACCGGCTGCCCTCTGGTAACTGGGCGAATGCTTAACCCACTGCCCCACCATCGCCCCACCATCGCCCCACCATCGCCCCACCATCGCCCCACCATCGCCCCACCATCGCCCCACCATCGCCCCACCATCGCCCCACCATCGCCCCACCATCGCCCCAAGTCCCCAATATCAGTAGAGGCACCGTATTTCATTTGTCCTGGATTCTTTGGAGTAAGTTTTGATCAGAATGCCCTTCCGCAATTTAGCTGGGCTTGGGGAAAAACACAGAGAATACAGGGTAGCTCCAAAACCTTAAAAGTATTAAAAAGGTGTTAAATTTGATGTTTCCAAAATCAGGTATTAAATTTAGTTCATCTTAGTCTTAAATTCTCAAATTGGGACATCAGGTCAAGTCAGTGTTGCAATACTTCGTCTTTCAATAGTGGTTTTACAAATATCTTAAAGTCAACCACTCAAATTTGCCTTTATTTAGTAACTTTTTGAAAGCTAAGTCTTCTATTTATATGGCTGCGTAATTTTGCAGCATATTTGTTGCAAAAAACATCCCCACAACACAGTAAATGTACTGTTACCACTGACATTTATGATTTGTTTTGAGATTTTTAATGCACAACTGCAGTTATTTCACCTGTATTAAATCAATGAGTAATACATATTTTTTATTAGTGTAAAATTTATAGACTGTTGCTCTTTTTCTGGCGTTAAATTTTATTCTAAGTGGCATTAAAAAATCTTAAAAAATGGAACTACCCTGGTATAGCTGAACTTTCTTTTGCCTTTCTTTCTTTTTCTTCCTTAATGTCAGCTCCATCTCACACAAAAATGTTTTTTTTTTTTGTTTTTGTTTGTTTTTTTACCTGCTCTTCACACCTTGCAGTAGAAAGTACAACCTGTGGCAATTTGGGCCAATTTAGAAGGAATAAAAACTGGTCTGCGGGCCACAGTTTGGTCATTGTTAACCCAGGGCTGCGACTGATTCGGTAGGAAGCCATGTTTGTGAAAGTTTTACGTCAGATGCCCTTCCTGAAACAACCCTCACTGTTGCAGTTTGCTGTGGACTTGCAGGAACAGTGTTGGTTTACATAAATATCTCTCTGGTGCCTCACTGACAAACCAAACGTATGACTCAGGCCCGGAGAGGTCAGAGGTCAGAGGTCAGAGGTCAGAGGTCGGGCTCGCCTCGAACTGGAGTCAGTGCCGCCGTCGACGAACTCAAGATGCATGAAAGGAAACATAAATCATTTCACAAAAGGCTGGAGGACTGTGCTGTTACTGCAATATCTCTGCTGTTTAAACCCGACCACAACACTGAACGCATTATTTTGACTGAAACTCACTGTAAAAGGCCTCTGTTGTAGCTATGGTGTTTTTAAATCCCTGTTTATTTATGTTACTAATATGATATTGTATGTGTCTATTATTTATTCATTTTTACGTCACGGTTCCACGGCCATATTGGTCCTTCTTATCATTTCTGTGAAATGTCTCAACATCCTAATGCCAAATTGTGGTAACTCAATAAATTCCTATTCACATTTTTATAAACAGTCTATGGTCTTTATTTGAAAGGGCACATACTTTTATATCTGATAAATGCACATCTTTTAGATAGATAGATAGATAGATAGATATAGATAGATAGATATAGATATAGATATAGATAGATAGATATAGATATAGATAGATAGATAGATATAGAGATAGATATAGATATAGATAGATAGATAGATAGATAGATAGATATAGATATATAGATAGATATAAATAGATAGATATAGATATATAGATATAGATAGATAGATAGATAGATAGATAGATAGATAGATAGATAGATAGATAGATAGATAGATAGATAGATGGGGCATCAATTCGCTCACCAAGAGCTCTTGAGTTCATTAAAAACATCCGTGACTGATTTGAGGATTATGTAATTATTGTGTTTGTGCTGCTACAAGCCCGACTGCTATTCATAATTTCATTTGTTATTGAGAATTTCATAAAAATCATTTTATTGAACCATTCTAGGTTATGCCATGAGGGCAACAACAAACTCCATTCACCGTATGACAGCAGGGCTTTTCTGCATGTTTTTTTATTTAAAAAAATGACAAAAACACTGATTATTGACTAAAAGTTATTTTAAAGTAATATTTTAAAACAAGTATACAACTGTAATTAATTTCAGATGTTTTTATGTACTTAATGTTTTTAGGAACTTATTATTTTCATTGACTTTTTATATTTTTGCATGTTTTATTTGTTTTTATGAACCAAAAGCCATGTGTCTGAAATAATAATAATAATAAAAAAAAATAATAAATTCAAATTGGCATTAAAATATAGTCTCTGGGGGCCCCCCTGTAGTACCTTCGCAGACCCCCAGGGGACCCGGAACCACTGCTATAAACACTACACTACTGTCAAAAAAATGTTTAGAAGATAAAATACACAAAAGTCTCAAATTGTGCAGCTTGCATGCCCTAAATAAACACGACGTAGTTTACTATAGTCCACTAATTATATGTCCCAATTCAATGGGCACTGTCCCAGTTTATGGATCCTTGTCTGACAGAAAATTATATGGATTTAGGAAGCTTTTTGGTAACTTTTTAAGTTAAAATACACCAGGATTTGTGCCAAAAATTAGTCCCAGTTTAGTCTGGAAATCTGTTTGCCCTAATAGACCCTTTTCACGTGACGTCAGAAAACTTCCGTTTTGAGACGATGGGATGTATCTTCAGTTCCGGTGCCGCGCTTCTCCCATAAGAAATTCACCCAGACTTTTTTAAAATTGCCGTTTACAAGTTTACACAATATACAGCGATTTTCAAATGAATATTTACCCACAAAATGTTCAAAACTTGCGAAAGGATATTAATTCTTCAACCAAGGATACTTGGATTATGAAGTGAGTGCTTTGTTATGTAGCTAGATAGCGTTAGCAACATGGCTAAGTGATAGAGCTGCGCTATAAAACAGTGTTAGATCATGTCATGATCTGAGTTTATCTGAACATTTGACAATCTGCTTTAGTATTTAGTGAAGCTCTGTGCTCGAACACTGACTCTGCTGTAGTGATCAGTCTGTGACAAAATAATAGACTTTTCAGGTCTAATTAGAAGTTCATTGCAGTACTATGCAGTGAGCCTTTCAGACAGCAGATTGTCATTCATTTAGATCGTAACATAATCTAATATTGTTTTATCGCACACCCGTTAGACCTATTGCTAACGCTACAGCATTAACAACTACTAGCTTTAGCTACAAGACAAAACACTTACCTTCATAATCAAATAAGTAACCCTCAATGAAAAATGTATATCCCTTTTCGAGTTTCTGTACATCATGTAGCCTTATATTTGGCCAATTTTTAAGACTCCGAGTAAATTCCTTACTGGCGAGCAGCAGCACCGGAAATGAAGATACATCCCATCGTCTCAAAACGGAAGTTGTCTGACGTCATCGTGAAAAGGGTCTATTTTGTTTCATGAGCAACAACAAATGGCAGTCTTTATAATTATCAGGTGATTGCAGGGTTGTAATATTTTATTGGAATATGATAGTGGTAATAAACAATGACAAACAAAGCGAAGATGCCAAACAGGAAATGTGACCAAATTCTAATCAGGCGTGGCTGGATTAAACATTAAGGACTCAGGGACACTTATGTGAAAGAACAACTTAAAATGAAAGTGTTTGTTTCAAGGCGTGGGTTAGTAAAACTCTGTAATCTCCTGCTTCACCTCTGAGCTGTCATTTTTTCCATCTGTGCTCTTTGGATTCAAGCTACAGTGTGTCAAGTTACAAAGACATGCACTGTTCAGCTCTGGTCCTGTAACGAGTGCTTTCTGCAGATATCAACACGGTTAACCACTGTTAGCACGAGCGGCGTTAGCATGAGCGGCGTTAGCATGCGCGGCGTCACAGTGACTCTGCTGTTTCTGCGCTGACCTACTGCCCCTCAAATACAACGATTACTGCAGGAATAAAAAGAAATGATCAGAGGTGGAAGAAGTACTCCAAAACTCAAGTAATAGTACTGTTACTTCAAAATAGTATTATGCAAGTAGAAGTCAAATTACTCAGCAAAATTATTACTCTAGGAAAAGTACTGAATTTATTTTACTTCTACTACTACAACTGCTACTACTACTACTGCTACTACTACAACTGCTACTACTACTACTGCTACTACTACTACTGCTGCTGCTACTACTGTGGCAACTACTTCTACTACTACTACTGCTACTACTACTACTGCTACTACTACTACTACCGCTACTACTACTGTGGCAACTACTTCTACTGCCGCTACTACTACTGTGGCAACTACTTCTACTGCCGCTACTACTAATGTGGCAACTACTTCTACTACTACTATTGCTGTTGCTACTACTACTACTACTACTACCACTACTACTACTGCTGCTGCTACTACTACTACTACTGTGGCAACTACTTCTACTACTTCTACTACTACTACTGCATCTGCTACTACTACCGCTACTACTACTGTGGCAACTACTTCTACTATTGCTGTTGCTACTACTACTACTACTACTACTACTACTACTACTACTACTACTACTACTACTACTACCGCTGCTGCTGCTACTACTACTACTACTGTGGCTACTACTTCTGCTACTACTACTACTACTTGTGCTACTACTACTGCTGCTATTGCTACTAGTGTTGCTCCTACAACTACTATTGCTGCTATTACTGTTACTGTTAGTACTTCTACTTCTACTACTACTACTACAACTACTACTACTGATGCTGCTGCTACTACTATTACCACATACCCAAGCCATGATGACAAAAATACTTTTACTCATTTAGAAACTTACTTGGGTGTTTTTCCCTCTAAAAGTACTCAAGTAAATGTCTGCAGAAAGAACAGTTTCTTCAAAAAGTACTGGAGTAAACGTAAGTAAAAGTCTGTTACTTCCTCCTCTGTTGGTTCTTTCCACAGTTTGTTGTTATGACACAGATCTGGAATAATTCGGTAGTGAATCATTGGCCTGGTGTTTTGAAAAAGGGTAAGTTAAAGGAAGTCAGATAAGAAAAATGTCAGAGTGTGATATTAAGAGGTTAAAAATTAAACACAACGCAATAACAGTAATAAAAACGTCCTTGATCAAAGAAAGCGCACCCTGGGTTTGTTGTCGAGGAAGCTGTAAGTTTAAAATAGATTTCATGTTGTACACTGGGGCTGGTCTGATACTGCTTTTCTAGACCAACAATGAACACTGAGTACTGTTTAATACTGACTGACAAAAATGTAAGTTTGAGGCTTGAAACTACACAGAAGTAGTAGCAGAAAAAACTGAGAATGCATCAGTCAGAATCAAATAAAGCTGAATAAATAAATAAAACTGAATTATTAAATCAGTGGTTCTCTTTTGTGTTGAGGCTCTCTCCATCCTCTGAATATGGAACATGTACAGAGAGTCTCTCTGCTCAGAGAACCTGAGTTACAACGTAACCCACTGTTCTTAATCTTTTCACACAAAGTACAGCCTCAGAGAATACTTGGCTTTCAATATCTGATGGACTAAAATGAGCCTAACTCTTCACTAAACCTGATGTAAGAACTAAAAGGATTAAACCTGGACTAAAGCAGGACTAAACCAGGACTAAACCAGAATTAAACCAGGTTTAAACCACAATTAAACCAGGATTAAACCAGAAGTAAACCAGGATTAAACCAGGTCTAAACCACAATTAAACCAGGACTAAACAAGAACTAAACCTGGTCTAAATCACAATTAAACCAGGATTAAACCAGAACTAAACCAGGTCTAAACCACAATGAAATGAGGATTAAACCAGGACTAAACCAGGACTAAGCCAGGTCTAAACCACAATGAAATGAGGATTAAACCAGGACTAAACCAGGACTAAGCCAGGTCTAAACCACAATGAAATCAGGATTAAACCAGGACTAAACCAGGTCTAAACCACAATTAAACCAGGACTAAACAAGAACTAAACCTGGTCTAAACCACAATTAAACCAGGACTAAACAAGAACTAAACCAGGTCTAAACCACAATGAAATCAGGATTAAACCAGGACTAAACCAGGTCTAAGCCACAATTGAACCAAGACTCAAACCAGGCCTAAATCCAGATTAAACTAGGACTAAACCTAGTCTAAAAAGGGAATAAAGCAGGATTAAACCAGAACTAAACCAGGACTAAACCAGGTCTAAACCACAATGGAACCAAGACTCAAACCAGGCCTAAATCCGGATTAAACTAGGACTAAACCTAGTCTAAAAAAGGGAATAAAGCAGGATTAAACTAGAACTAAACCAGGACTAAACCACAATTAAACCAGGATTAAACCAGGATTAAACCAGAACTAAACCAGGACTAAACCAGGTCTAAACCACAATTGAACCAAGACTCAAACCAGGCCTAAATCCAGATTAAACTAGGACTAAATCTTAGTCTAAAAAGGGGAATAAAGCAGGGGTAAACTAGAACTAAACCAGGACTAAACTACAATTAAACCAGGATTAAACCAGGATTAAACCAGAACTAAACCAGGACTAAACCACAATTGAACCAAGACTCAAACCAGGCCTAAATCCAGATTAAACTAGGACTAAACCTAGTCTAAAAAAGGGAATAAAGCAGGATTAAACCAGAATTAAACCAGGTCTAAACCCAAAGACAGTAAAAGCCTCCTGCGTATCACCAGCAGAAGCCCGCGTACCACCAGTGCTTCCCGTACCACAGCTTGAGAACCACTGTAGTAGTGTAAAGTGCTGGGAACAGTCCACAGACTTCAGTGTGACGGCTGCCCTGGGCCATGTGCTCTCTCTGAACCTGGTTCTTCAGCTCTCTGTAAACCCAGAGCGGTACACGCTGTTGTTGGCTGCAGTTCCCTCTGAATTAGTCCCATCAGTCATCGCAGAGACGCTCCACAACAAGCCCACACAAATCACAAAAGTCTTATCTCCACGACCCGTTTAACCAACACGCTTCTGCTGCCCGGAGCGCTCTGTGACTTCTCCATTAATGATAATAATAATAATAATAAACCTGATGTCATCGTCTCAGACACAGCTACTGCATGTTTGCAAAATAATCTGCAGTCAAAATACTCCAGAGACACAATGGGAAAAGTTACATGGAAGACTGTGTTCTGCAAAGCTCAATAACAGATCTGGGATTTACTGTGTGCAACATGAGGCGGCTAAATCTTCTTTCCTTCTGTTGTTTGTCTTCTACTCTCTACTGTGCAGTGGTTCACACGATATTACACCTGATGCCCTGCTCTTCACTTTATCCAGGATTGGGACTACTGTATACAAATACAAAAACACGCACACAAAGTTGGAAGCATTCACCCAAATTGTGTTTTCAAATTTGTGTGCCTGTTTTTGAATTTGTGCACATTTTCGAATTTCTGTTTATGTCTAAATTTGTGTGTTTCCAAATTTGTGTGTGTTGTGTGTTTCTAAATTTGTGCTTCTAAATTTGTGTGTTTCCAAATTTGTGTGCATGTTTTTGAATTTGTGCACATTTTCAAATTTGTGTTTCTAAATTTGTGTGTGTTTCTAAATTTGTGTGCGTGTTTGCAAATTTGTGTGCATGTTTCCAAATTTGTGTGCGTGTTTTTGAATTTGTGCACATTTTCGAATTTGTGTTTATGTCTAAATTTGTGTGTTTCCAAATTTGTGTGTGTGTGTTTCTAAAGTTTCCCATTAACCAGAAGGTTAGAGTTCTCTGGTGCTGAGTTTGAAGCCCCGCCCACTCCAGGAAGCACTGACCAATCAACAACAAGCCCTCTACATCCAGTCTGCTCTCATTCATTTATCAAAAAAACAGTGCACAGCTCTGTTTCCACTGATTCCTCACAAACATTTTTCATTTTGGAGTAAAATGACAACATGCAAAAAGCCTAGGAAAGTGAAGTGCTCTTTTTCTCTGATTATGCACAAATCCCTGCCCTCTGCTGGTCTCTTCACCTGTTTCTTTACGGCAGTAATAAATAATATATTAGAAATGTTTTCTTTTAGTCACATAATGTATTTAAAGGCTGTAAAATGTACTGCTGTTCTAGAGGAGACCAAGACTGGTTTAAAATTATAAATAAAAGTATAATTCAGCCCCTTTAATGATCATAGAAAGTTTGATTACTCTCTACATAACGCTACAGCTGCATCAGATTAACCTTTCATTCCTAGATATTGTTTGTGGGTGTTTCCCCCCTCATTTATCTGCACTTATCAGTTCCTGGGTATTTGATATTACTCAGGAAGTGTACTTTGTAATGTTTAATCATATGTTTATAACCGTTTTATGATTCATTTTTAGTGTGGTAATGTGCTTTGTTGACCTATTTGTATTCTGTTTATTGATTATTATCTTGTTTTTTATGTTGTGCAGCACTTTGGACGGCTCTGGGTGTTGCAATCAATCAAATAAAGATTGATTGACTTAATGGAGGTCTGATAATTGTGAAATGCTGCAAAATAATCTATAGGTGTGTTTTTACAATTGCAGGGAAACAAATTAAGAAAAAGAAAACGGAAGAGAGATGACACAAGTGAGGAGGGAAGGCTGGCTGATAATAATAATAATAATAATAATAATAATAATAATAATAATAATAATAATAATAGGTAAGTAGTTGTATTGTTGTCTGATATCAAAAACACCCATTGGCATGAATCCAATATTGATCAGTTTATTAAAAAAAGTTTTGGCTGAACATAAACACAGACGTTGAGTTAAGTCTTCAGCTTCTCCAACTTCCAAAAGTGTGTCACATAGAAGGGATTTATGTCATTTATTTGGACACATGACTGATTTTATTCTGTTCCTCATTTATACAACCCCAGAACTATCTTCTCAATGTAGTAGTAGTAGTAGTACAAGCTCTTCATTGTGGTCCTGAACTAAAATATGGGACATCTCTCAGCAGCAGATGTTGTGGAAATATTACATTCACTTTTTATCACTGTTAGAATGAATAAAATGTCTATAAATACACTATATTTCCTAAAGTATAGCTCACCTGCCTTTACACACATCCCATTCTAAATCTATAGGGTTTAATATAACATGGGCCCACTCTTTGCATCTGTAACAGCTTCATCTCTTCTGGGAAAGCTTTCCACAAGGTTCACAAGTGTTTATGGGGAATTTTTGACCATTCTTCCAGAAGTGCATTTGTGAGGTCAGACACTGATGTTGGGTTGGCTCAAAGTCTTCGCTCTAACGCCAGATTCACACTGAATGCGTTGCATGTGCGGTATGTCTTTGGTACAGTATTTAGATGGACTACAATTCACACCGAGTGCGTTGCGTGTGCGGCACGACTACGACCAGAGCCAACTGAGGAGACTACGAGTTCACGCTGGAAGTCATGAGTTCACTCCAAGTCTTGCCCTTTTTTGTGTTGTCTTTATAATAAAAATGTGAGGTGTCATATAAAATCTGGTGGTTTTCTACTTCCAGGATTAATCTTTCGTCGTCCATGTCGCAAATGACCCTGGGACCCTGGGACCCTTTGGCACATCTCTTTGTAAACACGTGATACCGGTTGTGACGTAATGTTTACAGCGATGTGAGCAAGAGGCTGCACAGGCGTTTTTATTTTGAAATTTACTGGATCCTCTTCATTGGTCACGGGTCTGACTTCCTGTCTGGCTCGATCTGCTCTGTTCAACTTTATACCTGATAGACTTGATCCGTATTTCTGACGGAGCACCGGACATGGAGACGTACTGCAACGCAGCCGCTGTGAACTCACGCATTCACTTGCATTGCGTCTATTTCAGATTCAGTGTGAATTGGGCTTAATTCATCCCAAATGTGTTCTGTCAGGTTGAGGTCAGGACTCTGTGCAGGTTCAGTCAAGTTCTTCCACACCAAACTCACTCATCCATGTCTTTATGGACCGTGCTTTGTGCTCTGGTGCAGCCATGTTGGAACAGGAAGTGGTCATCCCCAAACTGTTCCCACAAAGTTGGGAGCATGGTCCAAAATCTCTTGGTACTGAAGCATTCAGCGTTCCCTTCACTGGAACTAAGTGTTACGACTCAGGCAAGGAACCCAAAGGTAGTGATGTGACGTTCTGTATCGAGGCTTCGAAGCGTGTGCCGAGTAGGGGAGGGGGCGTTTCTGCGATGCGCGTATCGAGGCTTGCTTCATTTAGGGGAGGAGCTGAAAAAGATGACGTCTGAAGCCTCGCTGCCCGGCTGTACCACGTGACTGAGTCAGAAAGCGGTTCGGATTTTGCCGCAAGTTTTGACAATGATATAAACCCCTCAGGCTCCATTCCAAATGTGGGTGTTTGATGGAGAGTTGCAGTCAGTGAGAGTTTTTAGAGATAGTTTGGAGATTTAGGAGAGTCCCCTAAACCATAATCACTGGCCATACCTCAACATTACCCCAACCCCAACCACCCTCACCTCACTGTAAATGATCATTTCCATTTTCATCATTTTCCATACTGCCTGTGTGTGCGTGTGTGGGCCTGTGTGTGCGTGTATACAGTATACTGCCATCACTACAATATACATGGTTTGTATACTTCTTTATTTTGCAGACAGTTTTATTCACAGGCTTTCTGTAAAATGCCACACACTTCAAATTCATGCCAACTGATATTTTTGCGTCCAGTAGATGTCCTACTAGAGCAAATGAAGCTTCAAGAAGCTTTGCGCTGGAGTGAACCAATTGGATGAAAGACTTCAGTGCTTCATGAAGCTTCATCTGCCCATCACTACCCAAAGGCAGACACAGATGGGAAGGTTGAGTATTTATTAACAAAAGATGTGCAGGTCAAGAAAACTGGTCTTTTCCCCAGGAGCAGGTGAAAGCGGAGCTGATGAGGTGGACAGGTGACTGGAGCGTGGAGAATCTGGTGCAAAACAGGAGATAAAGGTAAGTAAATGCAGTAATCCAAAGTTATATACAAAGAATTTCTTGGAGCTTGAACGTAGCACTAACAGAGGTGAGTATTACGATCTGGCAGGGTGGAACTGGTTGGAGTGGCCTTTGTATCTGTCTTGATTGGAGTGAATTCAGCTGGTGAGCCTTGCCAGAGCTCCAGCACACCTGTCTTCACTCCTGAAACATTAGGGGGAGGGGCAGGAGGCAGCCACTCAGGGCGTGGCAGAAGAAGAGGTCTGGACAGCTTGTGGAGCTGCTGTGACACTAAGCTCCTGAAAACAACCCCACACCATAATCTGAATTTAGTTATGGGCTATATGCACACGTTACTTCCACGTTCTATGTCAGGCTGCTGAGTCATTTCCGGTTGGGAGAGCCAATGTGGAGCAGCGTTGTTTACACGAAAATGGCTGAGTCTTTGGAGTTTACCCGGTGTCTACTCGAGCTACCTAAAGCCACAATAAATGATGTTAGGCGCATTGTTCGTCTGTTTAGCTCGACACCACAGAGCAAAATGGAGAAAGGATTTAAATTCTCTATATCATCCTACATAGCTAACTTTGAAGGTAAGTTGCTAATGCTAATTAGCATGAAATGAATATTTTAAATGGCTTTCTTTAAACAAACGAAAATGAATTAATAAACAAACTCGTTATTTGTTTCGGGAGGTCGATGTCTACCGTCAGCCATAGCCGGAAGTGACTCAGCAGACTTATTTTTAACCGGAAATACGTCACGCAGTTCTGTGCATAGAGCCCATTTGGGTGGGTGAGCGAAAACTTTTGGAAATATAGTGTAATTTCTACTGCAAAATGCCAAAATACAAATTATTGGAAAATCATGTGGCAAGACAAAGTGGAAGATCTCCATTATCTTTACTCTACAGTGCCATAAGGCTGTATCAGCAAAAGATTACTAGGTATTATAGAATTATTTTAGATTATTTTATGACTTTCCCTACAAAAAAGTCCCTTCAAAATGCAACAACTCTCGAACAATGTATATCAAGGAGGATCCTCTCAACAACATGAGCAGTCCTAGATATGATTTAGCAGTAATTTAGCAAAACATTAACTGATGTTTATTATCAATGCTTTCTAAAAAAAAAACCCCTTCTGGATCAATAAAGCTGACGTTTGAGGTACAGCATTAAACTCTACCACAGTCTGAGCCACTCCCACATTAACTCCTGGTTCACTGTGGGGCAGCTCTGAGGACAAGTGAGGATCTGTCCGCAAGAAAAACTATTCATTACATAACACGCTGTTAAACAAAGCCGTACCTGCTGAGTGGGACGCTTTAACAGGACGACAAGTGCCGATTAGCATTTAGTACATGCATTTTGATAACCGTGAGTTGATATTTTGAAGCGAGGAGAGGAGTTTGAGAGTAGCTTTGTTCAGTTCCTGTTGGGTGTGAATGAGGTGTTGGAGAACAATAAAAGGTGTGCTGTGGCTTATCTGCTAAAGCGAGCCTCGTTATTAAAAAATGCCATTATATCTAAGCTGTTAATCATGTTTGTAGTTGGCACTGAGCTTCTCTGACACCGCAGCGCTGGTCATTAAAGTGTGTGCCGTATTCTGTGAGACTGAAAATGTCTCAAATGAATTCTAATACAGCACAGACCTGTAGTTTATTTATTTACAGCTGAGTCTGACTCGCAATGAAATGGATGGTGATGTTTTGCGAATGAAAACGTGCTCATTTGTGTGAATAAAGATAACTTGTTTTAGGTGATATAATGTAATAAAGTGTGTCTTTTGTCTCTGCGTCTGTATATTATAAAATGTAGCAGAGGTGCCAGTAGTTGTCAGAGGAAAAACTTTTTTATTTTTCTGCTCGACTATTTTACGCCACTTACAACCAGTACCGGGAGAACTGCAACATGACTTCTGGGTGAAAGGGAAGGGAAAGGGAATGGTATTTATATAGCGCTTTAAAGTTACACTGTGTAACTTTTCTCCTAAATATGTGGGGTATACTGACTTGTTTTTGTGATTTTTTTGAGTGATTATAAGGCCTGAGGCGCGATCTGCTGCTCCGAGCGGGGCTTCTGTACTGAGAAACCACCCTCGCAACTTGGCCGGGAGCGCTCCGCTGTTCAGGAAGAGTCACATGACAGGGAACGACTTGCTTTACGGCATTCCCCCTTCTGCTCTTATACCTGAGGTGCAGTATAACCATGAAGCTACTTTTAGCGTTGTTATTTTCGCCAGTTCGTCAGGGCCGAAGGACACAAGAAGATGAAGACAATGTCGGACGAGGCAAGAAAAAGAAAACGGGAAAGGGCCCGCACCAGATCGCAGACAAGAGTCAACATCGGACAGACTTTTGCTCGCTGGCGTCAGATGAGAGACAGAGAAGGCTGCAAATCGGATCACGTTTTTGCTTCTTTACTGTTGGACAGGTAAATTAGCCTCTTTATTTTTTCTTTAGAACGTGCTTTTTCATACAGTTATTAGTTGTTTTAATGCGACCATTGCACGATAAGCTAACGCTAGCGCTAACTCTATAGAAGATCCAATCTGCGGCCACACAAGTGGTTACAGACGTTTATACAGTAAATATGAATGCACTCTCTAGTCCCATTGTTAGTTTGACGTAACGCACGCTCGCACAGTTTCAGAAGGAGGAGGGGCCCTAGTGTTTACGTTTTGCGACAGTGCAGTGGCAGCTGTGGCCTCTAGAGGCGCAAGACCGGGAATCTTACACAGTGTAACTTTAACTATGACACAAGTCACCCAAAGCACTTTACACACAGTAGGGAAGGGGTATTTCATTCACTCCATACTCGGTGGTGGTAAGCTATGTTTTGTAGCCACAGTTTCCCCTGGGGTAGACTGACAGCGGCTGCACACATCTGAAAACGTGGAAGTGTGAAAAAGGCCTATTTTAGGGGAGTTTTAGGGTGATGGAAAAACACCGGGACACCATTTGAGCACTGAGCTCCTGCCTTTCACTGCACGGTTCAGACCTGACTCTGCTAAAGAATATTTCCTTGTCTTAGTGTTTGTTTGTTTTTTATCGGCTTTGGACTCTTGTGTAGCTGCAATAAATGTCTACTTCAAGAAATTGCAGCTCATTTGCATTTTAGGTCTGAGATTTAATTAGACATAACATATGCCAAATACCTACTGCAGAGAAACAAGACAAGACACTTAGCCTGACCTCTCTGTATTTACTTCCTTGATGTCACATGTTGGTAAATTAAGCCTCATTTTTGCATAAGCATTGTCCAAACCCTCAGTGTCTTCACCTTCCTCAGCCCTGAGCACAACACAATAGCTGCAGCCTGCGAGGTACGCACTTCTGCGAAAGGAACTCCCTCGCGTCGCGGCTCTGGCATAACTCACTGGCCTCTTTTCAATAGACGCGCCGCATAATGGGCCATTCCTCTGTGAGGAATCTCCTCTGCTGCTCGACAGGAATCCTCGGGCGCTTCAGGCTGAACAATAGGAGCCAGAGCCCGGAGCGAAGTGTGACGTGTGAGCAACGCCCGAGCCGAGACACACGCCCGGTTTCCATCCAGCTCTGTACTCGCCGAGCCAAAACATCTCACGAAATACTGACATAAAAGAGGCACATTCCAGAAAATACAGGACTACGGCAGCCTATTGTTTACTTTCTTTTTTAGTTTGTCTGATGGTGAAAAACAGGATGCTATGTAGTTCAAGGTGCTAGAAATGGAAATGCTATAGATTCCTGTTCATATTTATAGTCCTTTGAGTCTTTTTGAGCTTTTAACCATGTTATAATGTTGTCTCCGCCTCAGAAACAGACCTGGAGTAGTATTCTGTTTGAGCAATCCTGTATCCTGGGGCGCTGTCCTTCTCCAGAGCTGAAAACGCTCGGTCTCACAGCTCTACATAGTCACATGAAACCAGGAAGTGCTCCTGCGCATTTCCACCATCACCAGACTCGTTCTGATCATTTCTGCCTTAAACCTCCATCACTACGACGCACACAGCTCATTTATCTATCTGTTAGCATCATGTCGCTAACAGCCGTGCTAATTAGTCATTTTATGCTCTGTCCAGATCCCAATGTTGCCAGCAGGGGGCAACAGACGCCTAATTCAAGCGTTCTCTGCAAAGTCAAAGTAAAAACTCCTCCAAAAAAAAGACGTGTTCTATACATATAAATTATTTTAAGTTATAAAAGCGTGAAATACAATGCAAAGGTGTTCAAAACTACTTCAAAAAGCCTGAAAAAAGCAGAATATAGAACCTTTAAAGACATTGAATGAAGGGGTAAGAACTTCCAAAGTCAAGCTGAAGAATTTCCGACAACAAAATAAAAGACAAGAAATCAAAACATTTATTATTACAGTGTAGAGCTGACCTTAAACTACACGCTCTAACTTTAGTGTCAGACCATTGCAGTCCCATGTCGTTAAACATCTTGTGAATACTTTAACATTATGTAACATTAACATTTATCTGCCTGGACTGGCTCTACCTCCTGAGCTGCTGCCAACAGAGTTCTTGTCTATCAATACTATAATAATTAGTCTATAAAACATTAATCAAACGAAGAAGTTGTAGTAAATGCAAATGAAGGGCGTGTGTGCAGATAATGATGTTCCTTAGTAGCGGGGTGATTAACATTTAACAACACCATGGCACTTTCCAGCAGCACAGTCTTAAATTACACAGTCATTACTGATTTAATATGATCTCATTAGGTTTTAATAAACATTCAACAACAGCATCTTTTCTTTCGGCTTTTCCTTTTTTCCTTTTGAACCTTCCCGAGTTTGTGGCTGTATTAATAAATATGCAACAACTGTACTTTTCCATAAGTCATAAGCCAGTAAATGTCATTAAACCTAACTCTAACCTAACTCTGGCTGAATTCCTGACATACTTTTAAAATGTAATCCTGCAGCTCTGCAGCTGCAAAGTCATATTCTTACATCATGATGTTGATATCTGTGTTCCTGCTCAGAACTGTAGTGTAAACACCGAAGAATCCTAAAATAAATCTACTTTTAAACAGATCAGTGCTCCTCAAACTCTTCACCCACCTTAGAAAATATTTCTCTATCAAACTATGATCCTAAACCAGAACTAAACCAGCTCTGAATCACAGCTAAACCAGGTCTAAACTAAGACTAAATCAGGATTAAACCAGAACCTAAACCAGGACAAATGCAGAATAAACTGGGATTAAACCTGGTCTATACCAGGCCTAAAATCAGGTGTAAACCAGGTCAAATCCAGGAATAATCCTAGACTAATCCAGAACCAAGTATAAACCAGGTCTAAACCAGGTCCAAAACAGGTCTAAAATAAGATTAAACCAGGATTTAAACCTAAACCAAGATTAAGACAGACTAAACCAGGACGAAACCAGGACAAAACCAGATCTAAACCAGGACAAAACCAGGCCTAAACCAGAACTAAACTAGGTCTAAACCAGGATTAAACTTAGACTCAACCAGGACTTACCCAGGACTAAACTGAAACCAAGACAAATCTAGAGTAAACTAAGGACTAATCCAGGTCTGAACCAGGTCTAAACCAGGACTAAACCAGGATTAACCATGACTAAACCATATTTAAATCAGCTCTAAACCAAGTCTAAATCACGGCTAAGCCAGGTCTAAGCAGGACAAAACTGAGACTAAATCCAAGACTAAACCAGGACTAAACCAGGTCTAAAGCGGGTCCAAAACAGGTCTAAAATGAGATTAAACCAGGACTTAAACCTAAACCTACACTAAGACAGACTAACCCAGGATGAAACCAGAACTAAACTAGGTCTAAACCAGGATTAAACTTAGACTCAACCAGGACTTATCCAGGACTAAACCTAAACCAAGATAAATCTAGAGTAAACCAAGGACTAACCCAGGACTGAACCAGGTCTAAACCGGGACTAAACCAGGATTAACCATGACTAAACCATATTTAAAACAAGTCTAAATCACAGCTAAGCCAGGTCTAAGCTGGACAAAACTGAGGCTAAAGCCAGGACTAAACCAGGACTAAACCAGGCCTACACCAGGACTAAACCCAGGACTAAACCAGGATTAACCATGACTAAACCATATTTGAAACAAGTCTAAATCACAGCTAAGCCAGGTCTAAGCAGGACAAAACTGAGACTAAAGCCAGGACTAAACCAGGACTAAACCAGGCCTACACCAGGACTAAACCCGGGACTAAACCAGGACTAAACCAGGCCTACACCAGGACTAAACCCGGGACTAAACCAGGACTAAACCAGGCCTACACCAGGACTAAACCCGGGACTAAACCAGGACTAAACCAGGCCTACACCAGGACTAAACCCGGGACTAAACCAGGACTAAACCAGGACTAAACCAGGCCTACACCAGGACTAAACCCGGGACTAAACCAGGACTAAACCAGGTCTACACCAGGACTAAACCAGGACTAAACCAGGGATTAAACCTGGACTAAACCAAGAATAAAAGTGTCTCTAAATAACAAAAACCTCAACATTTGAACTGCAAAAGCCCCGAGTTCCACCAGAAGAAGCCGGCGTACCACCAGTGGGCCCCGTACCGCAGTTTGAGAACCCCTGATTCCTTTTTCCCATGTGGGTGAAAGGCCCTGACACACTTCTCTTATCTAATTACTCTCATTACAGGTGTCTCTCAGCGCCGCTCGGCCTCTGTGGCTCGGTTTAACCTCGCTGCAGCTGGGCCCCTGCGCTCAGGAGAGGAATGTACGAAATGCAAGGAATTAGTCAACAATTTCCACAGAGCGCTCGCCGTGCCGCACTGTGGTTCTCAAACTGTGGTGCGCGTAACCCTGGTGGTGCTCAGGGGGCTTCTGCGGTTTTAGGTTCTGGTTTAGGTCGAGTTAGTGGCAGCTTTTATTCCTGGTTTAGTCCTGGTTTAGTCCTGGTTTAGTCCTGGTTATAGGTGGATAGTCCTGGTTTTGTCCTGGTTTAGTCCTGGTTATAGGTGGATAGTCCTGGTTTAGTCCGGGTTTAGTCCTGGTTATAGGTGGATAGTCCTGGTTTTGTCCTGGTTTAGTCCTGGTTTAGTCTGGTTATAGGTGGATAGTCCTGGTTTAGTCTTGGTTTAGTCCTGGTTATAGGTGGATAGTCCTGGTTTAGTCCGGGTTTAGTCCTGGTTATAGGTGGATAGTCCTGGTTTAGTCTTGGTTTAGTCTGGTTATAGGTGGATAGTCCTGGTTTAGTCCTGGTTTAGTCTGGTTATAGGTGGATAGTCCTGGTTTAGTCCTGGTTTAGTCTGGTTATAGGTGGATAGTCCTGGTTTAGTCCTGGTTTAGTCTGGTTATAGGTGGATAGTCCTGGTTTAGTCCTGGTTTAGTCTGGTTATAGGTGGATAGTCCTGGTTTAGTCCTGGTTTAGTCTGGTTATAGGTGGATAGTCCTGGTTTAGTCTTGGTTTAGTCCTGGTTTAGTCTGGTTATAGGTGGATAGTCCTGGTTTAGCTCGGGTTTAGTCTGGTTATAGGTGGATAGTCCTGGTTTAGTCCTGGTTTAGTCTGGTTATAGGTGTGGATAGTCCTGGTTTAGTCCTGGTTTAGTCCTGGTTATAGGTGGATAGTCCTGGTTTAGTCCTGGTTATAGGTGTGGATAGTCCTGGTTTAGTCTGGTAATAGTTGTGGATAGTCCTGGTTATAGTTGTGGATAGTCCTGGTTTAGTCCTGGTTTAGTCTGGTTATAGGTGGATAGTCCTGGTTTAGTCCTGGTTTAGTCTGGTTATAGGTGGATAGTCCTGGTTTAGCCCTGGTTTAGTCTGGTTATAGGTGGATAGTCCTGGTTTAGCTCGGGTTTAGTCTGGTTATAGGTGGATAGTCCTGGTTTAGCCCTGGTTTAGTCTGGTTATAGGTGGATAGTCCTGGTTTAGCTCAGGTTTAGTCTGGTTATAGGTGGATAGTCCTGGTTTAGCCCTGGTTCAGTCCTGGTTATAGGTGGATAGTCCTGGTTCAGTCCTGGTTATAGGTGGATAGTCCTGGTTTAGTCCTGGTTATAGGTGCATAGTCCTGGTTTAGTCCTGGTTATAGGTGGATAGTCCTGGTTTAGTCCTGGTTATAGGTGGATAGTCCTGGTTTAGTCCTGGTTATAGGTGGATAGTCCTGGTTTAGTCCTGGTTATAGGTGGATAGTCCTGGTTTAGTCCTGGTTATAGGTGGATAGTCCTGGTTTAGTCCTGGTAATAGTTGTGGATAGTCCTGGTTATAGGTGGATAGTCCTGGTTTAGTCCTGGTTTAGTCTGGTTATAGGTAGATAGTCCTGGTTTAGTCCTGGTTTAGTCTGGTTATAGGTGGATAGTCCTGGTTTAGCCCTGGTTTAGTCTGGTTATAGGTGGATAGTCCTGGTTTAGCTCGGGTTTAGTCTGGTTATAGGTGGATAGTCCCTGGTTAGTCGGGTTTAGTCCTGGTTATAGGTGATAGTCCTGGTTTAGTCTTGGTTTAAGTCTGGTTTATAGGTGGATAGTCCTGGTTTAGTCCTGGTTTAGTCTGGTTATAGGTGGATATCCTGGTTTAGTCCTGGTTTAGTCTGGTTATAGGTGGATAGTCCTGGTTTAGTCCTGGTTTAGTCTGGTTATAGGTGGATAGTACCTGGTTTAGTCTTGGTTAGTCCTGTTTAGTCTGGTTAATAGGTGGATAGTCCTGGGTTTAGCTCGGTTTAGTCTGGTTATAGGTGGATAGTCCTGGTTAGTCCTGGTTTAGTCTGGTTATAGGTGGATAGTCCTGGTTTAGCCCTGGTTTAGTCTGGTTATAGGTGGATAGTCCTGGTTTAGCTCGGGTTTAGTCTGGTTATAGGTGGATAGTCCTGGTTCAGTCCTGGTTATAGGTGGATAGTCCTGGTTCAGTCCTGGTTATAGGTGGATAGTCCTGGTTTAGTCCTGGTTATAGGTGGATAGTCCTGGTTATAGGTGGATAGTCCTGGTTTAGTCCTGGTTATAGGTGGATAGTCCTGGTTTAGTCCTGGTTATAGGTAGATAGTCCTGGTTTAGTCCTGGTTTAGTCTGGTTATAGGTGGATAGTCCTGGTTTAGTCCTGGTTATAGTTGTGGATAGTCCTGGTTTAGCCCTGGTTCAGTCCTGGTTATAGGTGGATAGCCCTGGTTTAGTCCTGGTTTAGGCCCAATCCCATTTCTCATTCTTACCCCTACCCCTTCCCCTAGCCCTCGCCCTTCGCCTTCCCCTTGGACCTTAAAACAGAGGGGTAAGAGGTAGGGCTGACAATACACCCCTAAGAAATGGGACACCCCTAGGCTATACATCATTGTACAAACCATTTGCTCAGTTTATACTTTACTTTTTTTAAAACAAGCCAACATCAGCCTGAAGGGGGCGCATGTGAACAACAGGAGAACTGTAGGTGAATGAGCTTCAACTCAAACACAAATGTAACACCAGAGAAAGCAACAAACTGCTGAAAACTAAAACTGTCATAGGATTAATCTTTACATACACCGCATGGGGCAGGAGGAGCTCACTGTGCTCAGGTAAAGATCACCTGTCTCTGTAAATACAGCCGCATGTGCGTCACGTGACTCATGCATCAAATTAGCGGCATTAAAATGAGGTTATGGGACATATATAGCTTTTTGTGTTTGTTTTTTGACTGAAACATCAGTTATATTATTTAAAAACACCGCGGGTCCCGCTGATAAATTGCTAAATCCTCGTCTGAAGCCTGTATTTCATAGCGATGTTTTCCACAAACTTTAACGGCGGACATCTCCGTGATTACTGGAGCTATCGACATAAAACAAACACTGGCATAAACTTTAAGGTCCTCTCTGTCAGCGCAAAATTGTGAGACTATTTAGTTACAACTAAAGTTACCGACTCAAACCAGCTGCTTTTAACACAAGATTTGTTTTTATTTGTGTTTTTTTATTTCTAATTGTGTTTTATCTTTTTACATGATTATCTTTTACTACTGTTCGTGTTTTTTAGTAAGTAATTTTTTATTATTTATTATTATTTAACCTGTAAAACACTTTGGGCAGCAATGGTTGTTGGAAATGTGCTATAGAAATAAAGTTAATCATTTTAGAAACACCAGTCTCTTATTTCCAAACATAAACAAGTCAGTCACTTTGGCCACACTTTATTTTACAGTACACTTTTTACATTGCATCTACCTTATTAATTACAATGTAACAAACTGTGTAACTAACTGTAATAACATTATACTTACATGATGGCATTAAGGCTTAGGGTTATAGGGTTGTTACACTGTTAATTAATGAGGTAGATACAATGTAAAAAGTGTACTGTAAAAGTTTTACCGTCAATTTTTATGCTTGTCTCGTAACGTTAGCAAAATTTGCATGCTATAATTCAAAGCTTTTGGTTTAGTAAATTATTGTTAAAGCACTAAATGGCACATAAACTCACTGTGGGACATGTTTATGGGACTGAAGGTAACTGGGATTTTCTCGTTTATTAAAGGCAATATAATGCTTTTTATCCATACTTTTAAACAAATCTAGAACAGCAGCACATTTTACAAACTTTAAAAACATTTTATGTGACCAAAAAATACGTCTTCAATATCACTGGTCTACAAATGTTTGAACACGATCTGCTTCTGAGATAAAAGTGGCTAAATCTTATTTATTTTGATAAGATGAACTGAAAATCAATTGATAACTGTGCTGGTTAGCTAATGTATTCAAGATATTTAATGATATTGTTTCACATCAAAATCACATCTGTTTATACAATAGGTTTAGGCATCTTTGCTTAAAAATAATATTTATATTTTGAAAATATAAAATTTCTCTACATGCATGCATTTTGTCCACTTCCAAGAGAGAGATTTCTGCAAATAAAAACAAAACATTTTATGTCAAAACTCTAGCCATATTAAAATGAATGTATTGAATGTGCAGCTTTCAGATAGAACTGGTTGCTTGTAGACACTGTACCTTCTGATAAACTACCGTTTTTGCCTTATTTTGCATAAATTTCCTATTTTGACCCAATACTGTTTCTTAGAAACTATAGCCAATCTGCACTTCTCACTTACTTTTTCTTTATTAGTGACCTAATCCAAGAAAAATTTCACTACTTTTGTTCCAGAAGCATTTTGCTGTAGACCTGTGTCATTACTTTACTCCTGTTGTAAAGAAACAGGTGAAGAGACCAGCAGAGGGCAGAGCTGTTACAGTTTTTTGAACAGAAGCAGATCAAAAAGCTTTTTACTTCCTCAAACTTTTTATATGATGCCACTTTACTCCAAAATATAAAAAATGTCTGTGAGGAATCAGTGGAGCTGTTCACTGTTTGATGGATAAATGAATGAGAGCAGACTGGATGTGGAGGGCTCGTTGTTGATTGGTCAGTGCTTCCTGGAGTGGGCGGGGCTTCATGGAACCGAGGGTTCTGAGGCCTCAGAAACTCAGTGCCAGTGGGAGGGAGAAAAGTCAGTTTAGCAGCATTATAGTCGCTTTACACAACAATGACAGAGTGCAGAGCAGACCTCGCTTTATTTGCATTCATTTGTCGGATCATAAAGCTCAAATGACATCTTGTGGTCCTGTTTTTTATTACAATATGATTAAACAGTTTACTACATTTAATTCAAAAGAAAAGCTAATTTGCATGCTGCATATCTAACTCGCAAACTTTGAAACACTGACAGCACAGACGGCATTGCCCCTATCTCACAATGTTAAAGATACAGAGCCCAGACCTGAGGATCATATAGTTCCATGGTAAATACTATATCCTCTCAGCAAAAAAAAAAAAACTTATAAATGATTGGCATATAAAATATTTACTCACAGTTTTGCATTCCTCAGCCCTGACGGAGGCAGCTTCTGTTGTTAACCACCTGCCACTGGCTTTCGTGTTTAATTAGGAACATGTTACAGTTTGTTGTGTGTCTCTTTTGTGTCTTGGTTTGTTTTTTGTGTCTACCGTTGTTTCCATTGCCAGGTAAATATGGATCTAACTCTTTTTCTTTTACAGCGTCTCTCAACACATGAGAGAATCCATTTGAAGGATGAATAAAGTAAGTGTTGATAGACACTGATGCTCGGTCTGTTGTAGGTGAAGCTGTTTGAAAAGACTTTTCATCGTGTGAGATTAGCTCAGGGTTTGTGCTAATTTTATCTTTACATGGTAATAATTACAGTGAATGTAGTTTTAATGTTATTACAGACAATACACCCAGTTGCTTGATGATATGTCTGCAGCACAGCGGTCGATTGGATATTTGTGCCCAAAATGTGGTTTATAAGTTAAGTTCTGATAATAGTTAATACATTTTTGTTTCCCTGGGCACAGTTTAAAAAGATTATCTGGCCATCTGGACAAGGTTTGTTTTAGAAAACGTTTTGAGCTTACCGTATTTTCCGGACTATAAGTCGCTCCGGAGTATAAGTCGCACTAGCCAAAAAATACAAATTGAAGAAGAAAAAAACGTATATAAGTTGCACTGGACTATACGTCGCATTTTTTTGGGGAAATTTATTTTACAAAATCCGACACCAAGAACAGACATTTCATGTTGAAAGGCAAGTTATAGTAATAATAGAATAGAGAACAACAGCTGAATAGGTGTGTGGTTTGCTAACGTAACACATTGATGGTTATTCAGCTACATGAAGCATAAACAACGAACTGAATAGGTGTCTCGTATGTTAACGTAATATATTAACAGTTATTCACATAACTATAGCATAAAGAACATAATATAACAAGTTCACCAAACTCACCATCGCACTCCTAATCGCTAAATCCTTTAAATTCTTCATCCTCGGTGTCGCTTCTGAACAACTCCGCCAACTCCGGAGGTAGACAAAGCGCCGCTTCCTCCTCTGCGTGGCTGTCGTCAGACTCAGCATCAGTTCCATTTCCAATTATTCCGCTCTTTCTCAGTTGTCTTTATAGCCTAAGTTGTTAGTGGTAATGTTTACATTTTAAATTGTCAGTGGTACAGGTGCAGCAGATGCTGGGACACAAGCCTAGAGCGCCCTCTAACCAACAACTGAAATATTTTAATATATAAGTCACACCTGAGTATACGTCGCACCCCTAGCCAGACTATGGAAAAAAGTGCGACTTATAGTCCGCAAAATACGGTAATCATTTCTGAAAAAAAAAACAACAACTGGTGTTAGAGTGAGATTTATCTACTGTAGTGCCCTGGTAAAACCTGATGAGACTCAGCAAACAAACAGCAGTCAGCAGCTGAATGTCCTGGCCTGGAGTCTTCTGTGGCAGAGTCGTTATCTGTGGGCCGTTAGCATGAGGTTCCTCTGAAGATGATGTCAGAGTGAAACTTGGAGGGAAACTGACCTTCTTGTTTTTGAGTTGTGCTCTCCAACCCTGCCTCCAGCACATTGAGCTGCTGTTTCTTACGAACTACTGTAGATAAGTTTTTATTCACACAGCAGTTTTCCTTAGAAATGACCTAGCTCTTCAGAGTAAGGATGAAAGGACTTCTAAAAACAAATCTTACCCAGATGACCAGAAATGCCGTAATTTATGGACTGTTGTCATGACAGCGCGGCCAAATAGCAGAAAAAACTTTGTACATATGCGAGGAGGAGAAAAGTAACATAAAGCTGAGCTGGACTCTTTACGACAGTGCCTTACTCCAAACAGTAGAGGGAGCTGCAGAGACTAACATGAGGCAAAATGAGTGAGGTCTGCTTTAAGGACCAACCAGAAGATTGGTGGTTTGGAAAAAAAATAAAAACAGCAACCCAATAAAGAGAGCAGCCAAGAAAATAACCAAAAATAAAACTGCAGCTCTGTTTGCCAGCATTGACTTGGTAATCATTAAAAAATATTCATATTGATTTTATGAAATGAGTCAATGCAGAGCCAGAGCCAGTACTTCTATGTGAAGCCATTGCTGAGTGTAAAACTAAAGTCATGCTAAAGGTACGGTGGCCCAGAGGTGCAAAACAAATTTACAATTAAAAACTAAACACTTTTATGAATTCACAAAACAATTTTATTTGTAAAAGTGTTTTGTGAATATGTATTTGTGTTTTGTTTTTAATTGTACTTTTTTTTTTTTGCACTGCTGGGCCTCCGTATAAAGGTCTTACTCCTGTTTTTAAGCTAACTGTTAGCATGAGCTGTTAGCATGAGCTGTTAGCATGAGCTTTTTTGCACTGCTGGGCCTCCATATAAAGGTCTTACTCCTGTTTTTAAGCTAACTGTTAGCATGAGCTGTTAGCATGAGCTGTTAGCATGAGCTCCAGACTCAGTAGCAGTAGTCACCAATAAACTTCTGCATCTGAGTCACTGTGTCATGTCTATTTAAATCATTTCATCACAGACGCTCCGTGCCAAGATAATTGTACAAGCTCGGGCCGCGTCTTTTGCATTCTTTTCTTTTGTCGGTAAAAAAATTAGCGGTTAGATGAGAGGAGCCGCCGAAACAACACGACATGCCTCTGCGAACGCCTCGCTCGCAGATGTCTCATGAGGAATAACCTTTTGTGTTCGGAAAAGTGCTCATTATAAAAACGGACATTTGCTCTGAGCGGTGTTATTACACGGCAAAGCGGTGTTTATTCATAAAAGCGGCGTTGTAGTTGAACGGAAATTAAAGTGCCATTAGTTTTTGTTGATTTCATGTTGCAGTGAAGTTATAGCATCTTGTGACGTGACTCATCTGGGAAAAAATACTTCAGGATTTTGTGTTATGTTTGCTAACTAACATGGCAGCTAGTAATTCAGAGAAAGTGTCATGCTACTACTACTACTACTACTACTACTACTACTGCTACTACTACTACTACTACTGCTACTACTACTACTACTGCTACTACTTCTATTACTACTACTACTACTACTACTTCTACTACTACTACTACTGCTACTACTGCTACTACTACTACTGCTACTACTGCTACTACTACTACTACTGCTACTACTACTACTACTACTACTACTGCTACTACTACTACTACTACTTTTATTACTACTACTACTGCTGCTGCTACTACTACTACTACTACTGCTACTACTGCTACTACTACTACTACTACTACTGCTACTACTGCTACTACTACTACTACTACTACTTCTATTACTACTACTACTGCTGCTGCTGCTACTACTACTGCTACTAATACTACTACTACTACTGCTACTACTTCTATTACTACTACTGCTACTACTACTACTACTACTACTACTACTACTACTACTACTACTACTGTGGTTGATATAACCAGAATTTGTGATTCATTAAAATGTTTTAAAAAATTATTAATTTAACTAAAAAAAAATTTTTTTTTCATTTTTACCATTAAACATTTACTAAAGGTGTATTTTTAATTTTATTTTTTTCCTTACATATTCAACTTCACTGAACACTGAACTCAGAGCTAGAAGTTTTAACTAAACCTTATTTTAGATGTTTTTTTATTAGACATAAGCTCCAGTTTGACTTATTGCCAGTATTTGTATCTTTCAGTGTGAATCCAAGTGTAAAGTATCATATCTGTGCTGACTGGTGTCCATTGGCTGCAGTTCAGTGAAAGCTCAGAGATGTGAGGAGGGAAACCGGGGAGGAACAACAACACGGGACTCTCTCCACAAATACGGGACGTCCCAGGAATGTGTCAACGGCAGAGCAGGGTCTGGACATGAGATTTAACATGGAGTTCACATCTGGGCCACAACAGTGAGTAAGTTTACTGGTGTTGTAGTCAAGACCGTACTAATCGAGACCAAGACCAATCCGAGTTCAGAGGGACCAGAGACCAAGACAAGGCCGAAAAAAAACTACACTTTGAATTCACAAAACACTTTTATTTGTAAAAGTGTTTATTTTTTAATTGTAAATTCGTTTTGCACCTCTGGGCCTCTGTATAAAGGTCTTAGTCCTGTTTTTAAGCTGACTGTTAGCATGAGCTGTTAGCATGAGCTGTTAGCATGAGCTGTTAGCATGAGCTGTTAGCATGAGACAAAGGCAAACTGAGACCAGGTTGGGACCAAAACCTGAGAACTAACACTAAATAAAGAGGAAAAGTACAGAAAATAGAGGTTCAAATACAGAAATTAATGAAACAGACTCCACAAACAGAGACAGATCTTTTTTCCTGATTCCTTCTAATGCGTAAAACTACTCCAAAATTATGAAGAATAGCATTTTCTTAAAACGTCTGGTAAATAAAATCTCAGAGATCGCCACATCAGAAACTGAGACAAAACCAAGTAAAAATTAAAGCAGAGACTGAGACGATAGTGATGGGAATTTCAGCTCATTTCAGGAGCTGGATCATTTGGTTCGGTTCTTTTGGCTCCTTAATGGCTCCTCATTTTACCTCCTATATCTTTTATATTTCAGCCAAATTTAGCACAGTTTTGACAAATAAGTTGTGTTGTGTACTCATATATATAAATGCATGGATTGTAATTTAGAATTCAAAATGTCCGATGCTTTGAAACTACCCAATGAACTGACTTACTCACAGAACCACTCTACGACACACAGCATATAAACACAACTATAATTAACCTCTTAAACCCGAATAGAGCCCGACGGGGCTCCGCCCCCTTGCGTCCGCTTGTTGGGACCATAGCGGGGAGATACAGCGGCTGACACACTCATGTTTGACATCCTCGTGTTCGGACAATTCGTGGCAACAAAACTATCTACTTCAATTTCTATTCAACAGTTGGATTCCGCCTGGATTTCTTTTAAATAAAACATGTATATCTTTCCATTACTTTGTTTATTTGGCACAACTTTTGCTGCAGTAGACCAAGATATGTGAAATTTTCAATTTATGTTGTTATTTGCTTCACTACAGGAAGGAAAAAGGCTTTTTTGGAGGCAAATATGTGTTTTTTTTTCAGGCGGAAAAACCTCAACTTATGGTCAAACAATATAATTTATTAATATTATTTCTCTTCCACAGTAATCCCCAAAGTCCACCAATTAATTTGCTACCAAGGTTAGCTATGTACACCTAGTAAATGCTAAGTAAAACCTTAATAAATGTAGATATAGAATTTTCGGGAAAAAGGCCTCAGAGCTTAACAGGTTAAGGATTAAAAAAGGACACATTTTGACTTTTTTAATTTAAACACACACATAAACAAAAAGCAGGGCTTTATTCAGTTGTAAAAAGTAAAAACAACAGCAACAGCAGACCTCAAAACTCAAAAAACTTTATCATAAATATACAACCTAATAAAAAATAAATAAATATGTAAATGTAATGTTTAACTTTTATTTTTCAGGGCAGATGGAGGAAGACTAACTTCCTCAGCTCAGAGGCTGATCCGGTTTCTTCTCTCCTTTCATAAAAAAACGTCTCAGATGGGAGCCGGCTCTCACCGTTCACCTGAAAGAACCGACTCTTTGTACCGACTCGCTCCCGACCGACCCATCACTATTTTTATTGCCCAAGACAATAAAAAAATGGTGTCAACACTCCAAACCAAGACTGGTCTCGGGCACTACAACACTAAAATTTTAGAATAAAAATAAGAATAAGAAAACGTTTATTAGTTTATTAGTGGGGAAATTGTATTGTTGCAACAGCATAAGTATCAGAAACCAGTCTGGCCAAAGAAAATTAAATAAAAACTAAACTAAACAACAACAAGTAAAGCTAAATAAACTAAAATAGACTGCAAGTAAAATGAGAATAGCCCTATTTTATTGACACTGTAACTGTAATCATTGCATTAAAACTTAGGGCTTGCTTTTGTCAAACCAAATATTTGGCCCAAAATGTGTCCTCTGTTTTAGGTTTAGGTTGTTTTAGGTTGATCTTGGAAACTGCAGCACCACAGGAAACCCCCCTAGACACAGGGAGAACGTACATATTCTACACAGAGAGGCCCTGGGAATCGAACTCATGACCTTCTTGCTCTAAGGCAGTAATTCCCAACCTTTTTTGTCTTGTCTTGGGCTTGTTGTCCTACCATAAGTACCGCCTCACTTGAATGTGTTTGTTTCTTCAAAAAGTGGCCGTATAAAACATCCGCGTTTATTGGTACAAAGACATTTTAAACATACTTCAATGTAAATAGTTTGCAACAGTAGTATTTAGTAGTTAGTAATAGTAATTTTCCTGCGTTTTGTTTTTATTTTAAACTTAAATTCAAGATGCAAATAATATGAATAATCTGCTTTAAAATAAAAATATAACAACATGTACTGTTATTTATACTTTATGTTCCAAAACAAAAACTATTAACCTATTAATCCAAAGTATTGTATAAAACAGTGGTTCCCAAAGTGGGGTCCGGGGCCCCCTGGGGGTCCGCGAAGGTACTTCAGGGGGGCCCCCAGAGGCTGTCTATATTAAGTAGATAAAAAGAAAATTTGAGTTTGAAATGCACTGTAAAAAACAATGCTGCAAAAACTCAAGGCAACAGGATCCCTCAAGCTTTTTGAATTTTGGTGATCAACTCAAAATCTCAAGTTTTCAACAACTAATATTTTTTACTCACTAAATTTAATGTTCATACATCTTAAAACTTGAAATTTTAAGTTTGACTTGCTATCTTTATTTTTTCCAGCTCATCTTACAGCAACTGACTCCACTTGATAATAATAAAAACTAAATATACTACATTTAACAAAAGAATAACTTTTTCTGAACAGTGTAAGTTGGCTGTAAGATGAGTAAAAAAATAATGATAGAGAGAAAAACTTAAAAATTAGAAAAGTTTTTAGACGTATGAACATCAAATTAAGTGAAAGTGTGGAAAACTTGAAATTTTGAGTTGGCCCCAAAAATCTTGAGGGATCCTTTGCCTTGAGTTATTGAGTTTGAGAATTTTTTTACAGTGTATTTGTTTAAAAATATGACTTTAAAACACTTTTTAGCCAATAGTCAGTGTCTTTTGTAATGCTTTTAAAAGAAATATATGGCGAAAAACATAAAAATAAAACGTGGGATCGAGGGAAGTTGTATTGTTATGGGTCCGTGAGGGATTTTGGTAAATTTAAGGAGGGCCGTGACGCTCCTGACTTTGGGAATGGCTGATATAAAACATAATATTCAAAACTTTTTAAGCAGTTTCATCTTTTTTTTTTCATCAGTTATTGAGATTATTGAGATAATTCATAAGTTTCAATTGTTCAATATGAAAAGATCACAACTATTTTCTCATTATCTAGGAAAAAAATATGAAGTAGCCCCTGCAAAGTGCTTGCTCTACTGAATACCACATTATTTAAGCGTTTTAGCTCAAAATGACGACAGTGGTGGGCTAAAATGATCAAAATATTTCTCTATAAACGTAGTGACTGTTGTTATAATGTCACCTATGTGTTGCCTGGTGATGTTTTAATACGGAAAACAATAATCCAGCGGACACACAAGAGCTCGTAAAAACTGATACAAGGACTGTGAATGAGGTCAATGACGTTTTATTCTGATTTATGTTTTATGAAGCCGCTCCCTGCACCGTTCTTGTTTACAGCCTGCAGTAAACCCTGCCCAGGTGGGTGTTTCCAAAGCGTTTGATGCATTTTTAAAACAGGAAACAAAGCTTTGCGGCTAGCACCAGATAACGTTATGCAACTGTTGTTATATAAAACAGAGGAGGCTATAAATGTGAATGGAGTAACCAATAGCGGACATCAGAACGAGGTTTAGAGCTGTCCTTAAAGGGGATATATTCTGCAAAAATCGACTTCCTAATCCTGTATTCTCGGGCGCTGAGTTTCAGAGGCCTCAGAACGCTCCCGCCCACTCCAGGAAGCACTGACCAATCAGCAACAAGCCCTCTACATCCAGTCTGCTCTCATTCATTTATCCAAAAAAAAGCTCCACTGATTCCTTTTCTTTTTTGGAGTAAACTGGCGTCGTACAAAAAGTTAAGGAAATAAAAAGCTCTTTTTCTGTTTTGGTTCATTAGACTGCGCTCTCTGCTTGTCTCCTCACCTTTTTCTTTATGACAGTAGTAAAATTATTTGGGGAAATGCTGTCTTTTAGTCGGATAAAAGGCTGTAAAATGTTTAAATAAAAGCATAATTTAGTTCCTTTAAGTGGTGTAGACCAATAGCTAATGAAAACATGTCTTTTTTTTGCCATAAAACACTTTAAACGGTGCATCATGTGTTGAAAATTAATATAAAAGCCCTGATTATTACTTGTCTTGTCTGCTTCCTTCCTCGTTACTCAGAGTCAGATCAGGGACGTCCCGAGCAGCTTCCTCCACTGACTCACCTCCTTTTAATTTCTTTTATTGTTTTATTTTGTTGTTGGATGTTTCAGTTCATGGTTTCATTGACATTTTCAGCAGGTAGACTTATGTAGACATGAACATTGTAGACTGTAGACAAAATGCGCATGAAACATCACCACAATGAACTTATTTTAACAAACATATTTTAAATCTTACAATTTAAATCACATTTTATGACTCAATAGTTTTAAACTTTCAATTATTTATTTAAAGTAACATTTTCACACTAATTATAAACCCAAAGAATTACCGAATTGTACATTAACTTATTTAAAGTTACACTGTGTAACTTTTCTCCTAAATATGTGGGGCATACTGACTTGTTTTTGTGATTTTTTGAGCGATTATAAGGCCTGAGGCGCGATCTGTTGCTCCGAGCGGGGCTTCTGTACTGAGAAACCGCCCTCGCAACTTGGCCGGGAGCGCTCCGCTGTTGAGGAAGAGTCAGGGACAGGAAACGACTTGAGGCGCAGGTATAACCATGAAGCGACTTTTAGCGTTGTTATTTTCGCCAGTTCGTCAGGGCCGAAGGACACAAGAAGATGAAGACAATGTCGGACGAGGCAAGAAAAAGAAAATGTGAAAGGGACCGCACCAGATCACAGACAAGAGTCAACATCGGACAGACTTTTGCTCGCTGGCGTCAGATGAGAGACAGAGAAGGCTGCAAATCGGATCACGTTTTTGCTTCTTTATTGTTGGGCAGGTAAATTAGCCTCTTTATTTTTTCTTTAGAACGTGCTTTTTCATACAGTTATTAGTTGTTTTTACTGCGACCATTGCGCGATATTTGTTGATAAGCTAACGCTAGCGCTAACTCTATAGAAGATCCAGTCCAAACTTCCAAAGGTAGCAGCAGGTCAACTAAAGTTGAAACAATGATGGAAATAGACGCACGCTCGCACAGTTTCAGAAGGAGGGGCCCTAGTGTTTACGTTTTGCGACGGTGCAGTGGCACCTGTGGCCTCTAGAGGCGCAAGACCGGGAATCTTACACAGTGTAACTTTAAATGAATTCCTTTAACTTATATTTTAGAAAATTAAATGTTTTTAATCTATGGTTTACATAATGAAATCTTTTTAAACTAAATTATTAAATGAACTTTCAATTCAGTTCAGTTTTATTTGTATAGCCCAGTATCACAACAAAAGTCGTCTCAAAGGGCTACACAACAGTTAATCAGACATAAACACACAATCAACAAACAATAACTACACTAAACTAAACAGACCCAGGACACTCCTGTCCTTAGACCCTCCTTCTCGGTAAGGAAAAACTCCTAAAAAACCCAGCTGTGGGAAAAAAGAAGAAACCTTATGGAGCCCATATTGAAGGAGAGATCCTCTCCCAGGACGGACAGGCGACTTGTGTCAGGAGTTAGTTCATTAGTTCATCTATAGGATCATAGATCAGCTCTGTAAGGATTCATCCAGACAGGGGCGCGGCGGTGAGGGAGGGCGAGGAAGTCCATAGGATGCAGCAGGTGGGCCTCATCCGGACTTAAGCCAATTATTTTAACTTAAAACTAAAGGAATCCACAAATTTGGTTACAAATTTCAGTGTACATTTGAGCTTAGCAGTTGTGTCTCTTGTTAAAGCCGAGCTGAACCTGTTTGTTCTGAGCAGTGAGGTGAGTTTACCTGCAGTGTGTGTGAGGAGTTGCTGTGATTGGGAGGCAGGAGAAGTGAAAGGAGCGTTTGATTTTTCTCAGGCTGCAGCCAAACTGGGTGGGCAGCAGGAATGCTTCACCAGACCCCACACCGCTCTGGTTTTACCTGACAGAACACTTCCTGGAGGACGTCAGCGGTTGAATCCAAAAAAGGGAAAATTGTCAAAGAACTTCCTAGCTCCTTAAGCTCTAACCGGATGTACGTCATCGTCCGCCATGACAAGAACTGTCCGGATTGTTTTCTCAGTAAGGAAGGAGTTAGGGAAAGGAGCTTCATTGCTTCCTTAAATAGCTCCTTCAGCATAGGAAGCTCCATACGTTCCTTACCAACCAGCGAGGAGCGAGGAACTATCTCATAATTCTGCACCATCTTACGAGTTTCTCCAAACTCCGTGTGATGAGTTTTTGCAATAAGTTAAAAGTATCACTGCCTCAGACTTTGTTCCATAAAATGATCTGAATAAACCTCACTTTATAAAAGACTTACAGCCTCCACAGAGTCTGAGTCTGACTCCTGATAAACGATGATTGTGTAACTCTGTGAACTGGAGCTGCTTTTGTTTACATTTTAGAAAAACAAAAGTTAAAAACCACATGGCTCATTACCATAAATCCACAGCGGTGTTCAGTGTGGCTGTGTTAATGCTGCTGACTCCAGAGCAGAGAGCAGAGCTGCTGTCGCTGAGTCTCAGAGAATATTTACCACAGCCTGTTCTGTGTGGATTACAGCAGAGTTTCATCTTTAAACCTCTGAGTTTCTGTGAGTCACAGATGATTCCAGAGTCTGTGGAGTTAGTGCAGAGCTCTTTATTAAACAGAGCTCTAGCTTCTCTTTCATGGAGTGATTTCAGGTTATTTCTGTACATTGTAATGTTAAAATGATCATTTAAATTAGCGCTGCAGTGGAGGATAAGGTGCGCTTATTGTAGTCCATTTCCTGGGTGTTGTAGTTTTTGTTAAACAGCTGTAGGTCCACGTGACTTCCCTCCTTGTTTCCGCCGCTGGGTTAGGACGCTCAGATCTTCCAAACACCGCTGACGTAACTCTCAAAGGTTAAAGAACAGGAGGCAGGAGGTACAGTTTAAGGAATTGGGATTCACCCAGCCACCAAACGCCCCACACACCGCCGATTGTTACTAGAAATACACTAGGAAATGAACAATTCTCCTTAAATGCCACTGCTGTCGGCTTCAGAAGGTTTATAAAGATTGCAGTCGAAGAGATTTTCTGAAAGGCGCCACTTCTGGAGAATCACTGACCTGGCCGTGACCGAATGACACACAGCTCAGAGTGACGACAAACGAGAACGCCTACATCGCAGATAAAACACCCACGATTAACAGGAACAGCATTTTCTGGAATTTTATAAAGTAATTGTGCAAAAAAAAAAAAAGTGCTCGAACAGCCCTTGAAGCAAAAGTGTTACAGACTGAACCTTCTTTAAGAATGTCTGTAGACTTTAGCGTTGAGGTAAAGAGATAAATATACAGGTAAATAGGGGACCGTTCTACACGGCTTGGGTCGATTTTGGTGGAAAAACTGGTCCAAATAAGACAATGTAGAGATATATACAGGAGATATAAAGATATAGAGAAAAGAGAAACAAAAAAAATAATGGTAATGCATTGATGTTGTGTTTACAGGTCCCATATTCTGCTTTTTTCAGTCTTTCTGAAATGTTGTGTTGGACTCCTTTGCCTTAGCATTTCAGGTTTTATAATTTAAAATAACGTATATGTGTGGAAAATGTCTTCTGTTGGGGAGCTGTTACTTTATATTATTTTTTTTTTTTTTTTGATAAGGAAACTTAAAAAAGACATCAACAGGTGGACGCAAAACATGAAACCAATCAGACAAAATAATAGGGAAAAAATGCAGATATAAAGTAATAGCAATAATATATCTATGTACATTACATCCACATAAATGCACACCACACTCATGCACACCACACTCATGCACACCACACAGAATATTTATTCAATATAGTGTCATGCGCACGAGTGCACGAGCAGTTATATTTATGACTTTGTGTACAAAGATCAATTAGTTAGCGTACAATTCTCAATTTAATAACATTATATTGTCATATTATTATTATTATATTATTATTATTATTATTATTATTATTTTAGCTGTTACTTTGACTTTGCAGGGAATGCTTGAATTAGGTGTCTGTCGCCCCCTGCTGGCAACTTTGAGAAATGGACAAACAAAAATGGTTAATTAGCACGGCTAACAGATAGAGGTTTTTTATTTTATTTTTTCTATTTTTTATTAAATACAACACCCGGTGACAAAGAAAGTATATACAAAATCGGAATTCGAAAAGGGTTAAGGGGGAAGAAGTGTGGGTGAGATGTGGGGATGATGGCAATAGTAACAATAGAATTGTAAAAATACAACAAATACATTATTCTGTTTTGGTTTCCTGTTTGTGTGTGTGTGTGTGTGTGTGTGTGTGTGTGTGTGTGTGTGTGTGTGTGTGTGTGTGTGTGTGTGTGTGTGTGGGTGCACAAAATAATAATACAAAAAATTATAAATAAAAATAAATAAAATAATAAAATAAATTGTACCTGTATCTAAACATACATTTATACTTACAATACATGCATAAACCTACATACACAAGCATTCATGTATTATACACAGATCTCCATTACAGAAAATATGTCCAGTGTGTATTGTTACATGTCATCATCGCTGTGTTTAGTGTAAATCATACAATATATGTATTCCATTTTGTATAATATTTTGTTGGGTGGTATTGCTTTGTATTGTCTTAATGTTGGTGATATTTAACAATTTGTGATGGAGGTTTAAGGCTGAAACGATCAGAACGAGCCCGACGACAGTGTATGGGCTTTAGAAACGCGCCGGAGCACTTCCTGGTTTCTACGTAGAGCTTTGAGACCGAGCGTTTTCAGCTCTGGAGAAGGGCAGCGCCTCAGCATACAGGATTACTCAAACAGAATACTACTGCAGGTCTGTTTTTGACGAGGAAACAACATTATAACATGGTTAAAAGGTAAAAAAGTGGATGTGAACTGTGGCTCTGGATGCCCAAAGAATGTATGTAGTCTGCCCCCTACTGACTGAATGTGAGAGTGTTTGCCTATTGTTGCTAAGACAGGGTCCTGCCACCTGTGACCTTTAATGGAAAACACCAAAAAACATGACTAAATGAATGAATAATATAATAATAGTAAGGCCACATTGTTTTTTATTTGAGTGCAATTTAATAAAAGCTCGCTCAGTCTCGTGTCCAGCTGTGTCTTCGTCTCTCTCTGCACATCTGTAATAACTCCACTCCGTCTGCCGCTCTCACGTTATGGGACAAAAACGGAGCGCCTCTGCGGGCCCCTCGGTGGGCCCCTCGCACAGCTGCGGCCCTCGGGTGTTTGGTGTTGACTGGGGACAAGAGAGAGACCCGGCGCAGACTGATACAAGAACACACCGCGGGACAAAGTGTGGAGGAAAAATGTGAGGAATGTGTTAAAGAGGAACGTTGTGTGATAACGCGGGACACAGCGGAGGAACTGTGGTCGCCTTCTCAAAAACACTGCAGTGTCCCGAAAACAATTACACTGCAGCAGGTGAACTTCTATTAAGATATAAATAAACATTAGCTTCCAATGTCATGTTACTGCTTTACAGAACGTTTGGTGTTGTTATGGGAGGAAAACTTTAAATTAATACTAAATCAGACTAAATATACACAAAGTTAAGTTTCTACATAAGTACAACATTCAGGCAAAACACTTTTTTTTTTTTTTTTGAGGCTTCCTACTACTACTGCTACCATTAGTAGTACCAGTAGTAGTATTATTAGTAGTAGTAGTAATAGTAGCAGTAGTAGTAACTAATACTGCATGCTACTACTACTGGTACTACTAATGCTACTACTGCTTCTACTACCACTACTACTACTGCTACTGCTACTGCATGGTACTACTACTACTACTACTACTACTACTGCTACTACTAGTACTACTAATGCTACTACTACTACTGGTACTACTACTACTACTGCTACTACTAGTACTACTAATGCTACTACTACTACTACTACTACTGGTACTACTAATACTACTACTGCTGCTACTGCATGCTACTACTACTACTACTACTAGTACTACTACTAATGCTACTACTACTACTACTACTACTGGTACTACTACTACTACTGCTACTGCATGCTACTACTACTACTACTGGTACTACTAATACTACTACTACTACTACTACTGGTACCATCAATGCTACTGCTACTACTACTACTACTACTACTGCTACTACTACTACTGCTACTGCTACTACTGCTACTGCATGCTACTACTACTACCACTACTGGTACTACTAATGCTACTACTGCTGCTACTGCATGCTACTACTACTACTACTACTACTACTGGTACCATCAATGCTACTGCTACTACTACTACTACTACTACTACTACTGCTTCTATTACTACTACTACTGCATGCTACTACTACTACTACTACTACCACTCCTTGTACTACTACGACTTATCTGAGTCAGATGTCTCCTCTTCAGTCTTTTACAGAGGATTTATTTACGTTCCTCGTCTGATGCTCATTTTACGCTTAAAAAAAAAAAAAATGTTTTCAAGGCCATTGTCAGTATTTTCTTGTTTACTGAAAGACAAATCAGATTCATAATCTCCTGTGTAAAACCTTTTTTTTATGGAACAAATGTCTGAGCCTCCATGACATTTGTTTTTAGGTCAGAAAATAACCTTCTCTAATTCCCGTTAACAGTAGATTTCCACGCAGCGGTTTCTCATCTGGGACAACATCCAAACATTTCCACCACAAAAATATCCGTAGACTCTAAATAAAGATGTTTACGCTCTCTTATCGGAGTTTCGCTGTGATAAAGTCACTTCGCCCTGAGCCTCGGCAGTAATCCTCCGTCTCCTCTCACAGTTTCTGTCTCAAACCAAACAAGAGCGAGCACCTGCACAAAACTGTCAACACTGAGTCAGATCTGCAGCAAAAACAAGTTATCAGATCAGAAAGACTTCCTCCGAACCGCAGTGTGTCATAGAAATAGTTATACAGGACGCTACAGATGCACAGGGATGGAGAGACGTCTGACCTGGACTGAACTGTTTAAATGATTAGAAGATCATGTGTCCAGGGGATTGTTTTCTTTGTTTTTTTATGATGAAGTACCGTATTTTCCGGAGTATAAGTGGCACTAGCCAAAAAATACATAATGAAGAAAAACACTGGACTCGCACTGGACTATACGTCGCATTTTTTTGGGGAAATTTATTTTACAAAATCCGACACCAAGAACAGACATTTCATGTTGAAAGGCAAGTTATAGTAATAATAGAATAGAGAACAACAGCTGAATAGGTGTGCGGTTTGCTAACGTAACACATTGATGGTTATTCAGCTACATGAAGCATAAACAATGAACTGAATAGGTGTCTCGTATGTTAACGTAATATATTAACAGTTATTCACATAACTATAGCATAAAGAACATAATATAACAAGTTCACCAAACTCACCATCTCACTCCTAATCACTAAATCCTTTAAATTCTTCATCCTCGGTGTCGCTTCTGAACAACTCCGCCAACTCCGGAGGTAGACGAAGCGCCGCTTCCTCCTCTGCGTGGCTGTCGTCAGACTCAGCATCAGTTCCATTTCCAATTATTCCGCTCTTTCTCAGTTGTCTTTATAGCCTAAGTTGTTAGTGGTAATGTTTACATTTTAAATTGTCAGTGGTACAGGTGCAGCAGATGCTGGTACACAAGCCTAGAGCGCCCTCTAACCAACACCTGAAATATTTTAATATATAAGTCGCACCTGAGTATACGTCGCACCCCTAGCCAGACTATGGAAAAAGGTGCGACTTATAGTCCGCAAAATACGGTATTCGGAGACGGTAGCAGAAGAGGCAGAATGGGTTGTCCTATGACTTAATGCATTACTCTCTATCTGCCCCATCACAAATTAGCATTTTAGTGAGCCCCGACCAAGCTAAAGCCTTACAATGCACCAAAATATATGAATTTGTATGGAGTCAATAAAGGGTCAGCTGTAACGTAAACGAGGTATTGTAAACATAAGTTGTAAGTATCGTAAACATAAATCTAAAACTGTAAACGTAGCTCTAAAATCGTAAACAAAAAACATGATCATAAATGAAAGAAACGGATTGTGAACGTAAAACTTAAGTTTACGCTACTTCTTTTCATTTATCACTTCACAAGTTGATACATACATTTTTTGGGACAATATTATAAAAGAGAAGGAGATATGATGGATACAGAAAAAGAAAAGAGAATTTACCAAAAATGGTGGACCAGGTTTACTTTAAAAAAATGACTGGGAAGGAGATTTAAGTTTGTTTTTTATGTAAATGGTGTGTGAATGTTTTTGTTTATATCATGTAATTGTCTAAATGTCTTAATTGTTATTTTGATTATGTTCTCTGTGTAATTGTCATTTGTATTATTAAAATTTGTTGGAGTTTTGGCCGCCCGACCTCAGTGATTATTAACGCGTACATTCTGCATATTTTTGCCGTTTCTTTTCGCTGACCTCTGTCCTCTCTCCTTTAGTGACCGCAGTGAGGGCCGTGCTTTTATGAGAGTTGCCCAAACTGAGCGTCCCACAGAGCAGGGCGGGACCACTGGGTCAGGCTGAAGCTGCTTTCGCTGCCCGCTGCGAGGCACAAAGCGGCTAAAGGCCAGGAGTTATGACCTTATTGTCTTTTAATGGTTTCAAAACATTTCAGATCTTAGCCAAATAATTTCTGCTCATTATCCTTTTGTGTTATCTGATTGTGTGCAGCCATTTAAAGGTCTGCGAGAAATGTCTGCATTGTTCCCTCGATCTCTACACGTCCAGATAATATAGCATCACCGTTAGCATAATAATCCAACAAAGTAAAGTTAAAGCCTTAAAGACGTTACTGAAAGAATTAAAGTGGATAAAGGGGAAGTGTATCTTAACCTTTAACATCCTGGCCATGCAGAGGAAAAACAAACTCCAAAGGATTGTTAATATTAGCTCAAAACTCACAGGGAGGACACAGAGGCCCTGGAGCAGCTTTCACGAGGAGAAGATGGAAAGGAAAGCTCTGAGTGTTATAAATGATCCGTCCCATCCCCTACACAAACAATTTGAATTATTACCGTCAGGTAGAAGATATCGAAATATTATCAGCAAATAAAAACATCTTTGAGAACTCTTTTGCCCCACGGGCTGTGAAAGCACTTAACTCTACAAATCTTAACCTGTTAAGCTCTGAGGCCTTTTTCCCGAAAATTCTATATCTACATTTATTAAAGTTTTACTTAGCATTTACTAGGTGTACATAGCTAACCTTAGTGGCAAATTAATTGGTGGACTTTGGGGAAGAGAAATAATATTAATAAATTATATTGTTTGACCATAAATTGAGGTGAAATGGATTATTCTAATTTCCGCCTGAAAAAAAACACATATTTGCCTCCAGAAAAGCCTTTTTCCTTCCTGTAGTGAAGCAAATAACAACATAAATTGAAAATTTCACATATCTTGGTCTACTGCAGCAAAATGTGTGCCAAATAAACAAAGTAATGGAAAGATATACATGTTTTATTTTTAAAAAATCCAGGCGGAATCCAACTGTTGAATAGAAATTGAAGTAGATAGTTTTGTTGCCATGAATTGTCCGAACACGAGGATGTCAAACATGAGTGTGTCAGCCGCTGTATCTCCCCGCTATGGTCCCAACAAGCGGACGCAAGGGGGCGGAGCCCCGTCGGGCTCTGTTCGGGTTTAAGAGGTTAATTAACATCCAGCTTAGAGTAGTTCTTCTGTCCTGGCCTGATTATTATATTTTACGTTGGCTATAGAGTATTAAATTAATTAACATGAGATGTATTGCCATGGGTGTAGCCATATTTATATTTATATGTATTTATTGAATGCTTTGTTTTCTTTTTAATGTCTTGCATTCAATGTAAGATGCACATGAAATGTAGGGTCTGCCAACTTGTCTTAGATGTTGCATGGTGTGTTTGAGTGTATTTTTGAGTAATTTAAATGTATTTTATGGTGAAACTGAAGGCAAATTTCCACATTCGTGGACAATAAAGTTTCGTATTCGTATAAATTATGCAAAGTTTTCTCCTATGTTATAATGTTCTCTCATCAAAACCATACATGGAGTTGTATTTTGCTTCATGCCTGTTTAAGTAATGCTGTATTCTTTTTAAAGGCTGTAAAACGTGCTGCTGTTCTAGAGGTGACCAATAAAAGCATAGCATATCCCCTCTCAATAACTCGTACCTAGTTCTGATAAATAGTTAAAACTATTCTGAATGGCTTCAATTAACTCAAAACTATGTAAAAATGTACAAGTACAAACTTGCTTTTTAGTCTTTTTAAGTGAAGTTGTTTTGAAATGTTAATTGAACTCACTTAAAATTATCTTTAAGTTCTCATTTTTTGTTTTGTTATGCAGAAAAAGCAAGAATAATAGGCTACTGTATCAATTTCTCAGGAGTCAAAAATGATGCTGTTAACAGAGTTGCCAGCTAGAGTAATTCAGATAGATTTAAATATTTGTCACAAAAGTAATTAGCGCAATATGAACTTCGCTAATTTGTGTTCATGATGACTCTAAATGATTTGAGGCAATCAGTGTTCCCAGTTTATTTGAGCTGAATTAGCGTTAGCTGCAAATATGGCAAAAAATCAAGATGGTTTTGGAAACTGACAATCAACTGACTGCATGCGTGTAATGTCAGTGCCTGGACAGAGAACATTAGCGAGTGTAAGATATTTTTGGCCTTTTTTAGGATTTATTGCCAGGACAGAGAAGGAAATCAGGGAGTGCAGGCTGTAGTTGCCCTGTGTATGCGCCACAGCAGTGCAAGTGTATCACTGTTTACCTGTTTTCCAAGATCATACCTGGAAAGAACAATATTTTCTGAGGTGGTACTTGGTGTTATTTAAGAACCACTGGTTTATGCTTAAAGACCCAACCAAAGCAGGACTAAAAGCAGAATAAAACTGGCTAAATTCAGCTAAATCAGGAATATACAACTCCAAAGGTCAGAAAACATGTTTAGATCACACAGAGGGCATTGCGACCTGGAGTTAGTTTTGCACTCATAAACTCCAGTAGCAGCTGGCACAACAGATTTCTGCAGATGTGACCCGTAAACGAGCTTTTATTTACAGTGACACGGCGCGGCGGATAAAGAATGAAAGCCACTTATCTCCAATGCGGTTACTGTTTGTTCTAAATTATGAAATATTTATGTTTCCTTTTTGAGTCTGAGAATAACAGGAGTGAAGTGTGCTCGGCGGTAATCCTGACATCGCATACAGAGTGGTAAGAACTTTTTACTTTGGAAAAAAGTGAGCAGCTTGTTCCAAAATATTTGACCTGCTCATGACTGCAAAAGGCACACGCTAGTCTTAAAAAGGAATTATCAATAGAAGTGCAAACACGCTGCGAGTCTAGACAGATACAGAGGTGTTTTGGAAGATGCTTTTGTGGACGCTCTCAGGGGATTATTGTGTGTCCTTTACGCAGGTTTGTGGGTTAGATTCCTGGATGGCCTGACTAACAATCTCTCTGAGTTGAGTCTACAGATCTTTCCCATGTTACTCTTCCTCCCACCGTCCAAACACTGGAGAATCTAAATGGACCGTAGTGAATGAATGTGTCTCTAATGCTGCGTTCACACCGGACGTGTTTGAGGCGTCTGGGGCATCTGGTTTACATGTTAAGTCTATGTAAACGCGTGTCTAGACATCCTGCGGCACGAATCAAGCGTGCAGCGCGGCGCGAATCAGGTTTTGACGCGCGAATAGCGTGGCGCGAATTGAGCGTCGACGCGTCTGACGCTCTCGACGCCCGAGTTGAAAATATCTGAACTTTGGCGAATATTCGCGGCGCGTTAACCAATCAGGATCTAGCTCCTGCAGTGACGTGGGAGGACGTAGAAAGCGGCGATCCATCAAACAATCAGAATTTGAATCTTTAATATGACTTTGGTTTAATAGGCCTCTTATAAGTTGGAACTTTACAAATACCACTAGTAATTGAAAATGAAAACAGTGTACATCTAAACTGACTTGAACACAATTCTGATCATTTGGCCCCCTAGTGGTTGTGGCCCTAAACAACCAAACAAATAAATACTTGAAACACTTGAGCACTGAGGAGGTTTATTTACAGAAGCCCATTATCAGCAGAGTTTAGAGCCTAGCGCCACCTGCTGTTTGTGGTAGTATTTCTTACGTCTTGCACATGCTCAGATTGTACGCTGCCTCTTCTGTTTTAGTTTCTGCTTCTGGTAAAGTTATATTTTTAGACTTGAAGACAATCATCAATAAATCCCCCTCAGAAAAACTTGAACTAACCATATACACATTGTTTAAAGGAGGCTGCAAAAACATCGGGACATGTTTTGGAACAATGCTTCTTCTGTTTTTGAATCCAGGATCCCAAAACAAGTATTACACACAGAAGGCACTGTAACAGACTGGTAATTGTTATTTGTCAGTATTTAGTAGATTTAGGAAGACTCTCTCTTTCTCTTTCTCGCTGCTGGTGGTCTCCTGCTGCTGTAGCGCACGGACGCTGTGCTCTGTGTGGTCCTGAACAAAAGGTGGCAGAGTCTGGCTTTATGCTTTGTATCCTTCGACCCCAACAACACAGCGACCTGCCTGCGCGTAGTAAAGAGTTACATTCACTTGAGTAACTTTTAAAGAAGTCACGTCTGGAAAAAAATGACACTCTGAGACGTCATCTGGGCTTTGTTATGAAGTGTTTCTGACAGAGGGGGAGCTAGAGCAGGGACTGAGTCTTTTTGGACCAATCACATGCTCAGAACAAAGGGGGGGCGGGGCCATTCGGATCGGGGACACTTTCATTGGTTGGGTCCAAGCTCGTGCACTTTGTCGTTTTTTCACTGGAGTAATGGAGACGGCAAGAAGTCCAGAAGTCCAGCGCTGGTTCTAAATTCTCACACCACAAAACAGCAGGAAAAAGAAAAACACAGAGCAAAAAAAGAGACACAAAGCACAAATCTGACACTAAACGGAAAAAAAAGTGAATTTAAATGAGGAGGAAATAAGAATAATAAGGTGGGTGAAGAGTCTTGCTCAAGCACACAGCAGTATACAATGCCGGCAGCGGGAATCGAACTGCCAACTTTTTGGTTAGAGGGTGAACTAACTGAGAAACAGCTGCCTTTTCCACATTCTCCTTTAAAACAGAACTGCTCTGTTCTTTCTTTTGCTGTTTTGGACACATTTTTCTCTCTGGAGCGCCCCCTACATTTGGGATTAAAACACAGTCCTCCCTAATCGCTCTACAGTGCGCTCTGTAGCGGTCACAACATTTTGTAGTGGCATCTGAATTTCTAGTGGATAAAAAAATAGTGCACTAAAAATTTTCCACAATGCGTTTTGAAAAGTAGTGCACATCGATGGTCACTAGAGGGCAGTATAGACCAGAATGCTTTGCAAGTTTTGGAGGAGAACAGCAGGACCGCGGCAGGACTTTAAACCCAACACAACACGTCTGAATGAAACCAGTTAGAAACACTGTTTTTACTTCTTTCAGGTCATATTTATGAATAAATAGCTTTTAAAATGCTAACGTTAGCTTACCTTAGCCTGTACAGGTGACAGCTTCCCCTCATAAAGCACAGAGCTGCAATAATCCACTCTGTTTTTTTAATTAAAGTTATGATTCATGTTAAATATCACACATATGACTATTATTTATCTATAAATAACTAAAATATCACTAAAGTCTGGTTGGGCTTTATCACAGAAGACCATAATCAGCGGAGATAACCAAACTTTTTTGTTTCCACAGACGCCAGAGTGTGTGAGTGTCCGAATCATTCACAAAATGAGTGCACTATAGTCCGCTGTAGAGTGCTGGACTAAATAGCCACTGAGGGGTTAGGGCAGGGGTCTGCAGCTTTCTGGATACAAAGAGCCATTTCCAAAAAATATTAAACTTACATCTGTAAAGAGCCGCAACTAGTTTCACTGCATAGAGGTCGCTTAGCCTATAACTAAAATATAGCTTATGGATGGTCATTAATTATTGCAAACTAACAAAGAACTGTGTTAAATACTCACTGTACTGATTATCTTTTAATAGGCCACTAACCAGCAGTAATACAGGAACCAAGCACACTCTGAGAACTGGAGTTACATCCAGTAACCATTTCTTGGAGCTGTTTTATTCACTTATGTGTGTTCAGATCAGTCTGTGTGTGCACTGTGCAGTCAATAAAGGCTACAAACATATTTCATATTCTAGAAAACAAGGATAAACTTATTTTAAACAGAAGGGGCTGCAGATGTAGTTTGTTTCCTTTTCTGACTTTACATAAGCAGATGTCAGACGCCCAAAGAGCCGCAGGAGCAGGGCTAAAGAGCCGCATGTGGCTCTAAAACCATAGGTTGCAGACCCCTGGGTTAGGGGATAGGGATGACGTTCGGACACAGCCAATAGTAAAAACACACATGTCCAGTTGACCCCTGTGTGACCCCTGTGTGACCCCTGTGTGACCCCTGCGTGACCCCCTTGTCTCTCGTTCTCTCCTCGTGTCCATACAAACGTCCGCTCTGCATGATCAAAATCTAAGAGTCACCGCTAGCCTGTAGTAACGGCTGAACTGGGACACAACCCGAGACTTCAGGGACTCTGGGTCAGTGTTCCCATTCTTACAAGGCTGGTTTTCCGCCAAGATACACCAAGGCCGACTGCAAACCTGACTCCGAAGCTATTTTCATTTAAAAGTTGCATTGTTTTTCTTTAAGTGTTCAGAAAGAGGCTCAAATGTCACGAGCGTCTCACAGATTTCGGAGAATAATCACACGCACAGACGTGACATCCGTGTAATAATCACGTGCAGACTTCCTTTATAACCAGCCAGACCAGAACTTCTATTTTTGTAGGTGAGCTTTAATCAGCTGTGTGCAGGGACAGGTGCAGTCAGGCAGAAATAATAGTTTTGTTTTGAGTTTATGAGCTCCGCCTCTGCTCTTAGTGTCATCATAACTCATACCACACACAGGTGTTTAGACTGAGAGGCTGGCGTGATTTTAATAGCTTCAGAGTTTTACTGTTGACCAAATAAAGGCACAAATTACAGTGAAGATCTACTGTACGCAAGCTATAATAATAACTAATGCAGCCACGAACACAGACTGGATAAACGGGCAGGATTGTGAATGGAATGGCATCTGACTTTTGCCTCTACAGGGTGCAGAATTGGTTTGGCATATGTTTTACGCCAGATGCCCTTTCTTCCCCTCCATTTATCCAGGCTTGGGACTGGCACAAAAGGTACTCTGGCTTGTGACCCATTTGTGGGCTGCAGCTTTTGATGTTTTTGTTGGTGATTGTGGCATTCGTGTTGAACTAAAACTGAAACTGAAAGCATTTCAATAATCATTGGTTCCTAAAGTGGGGTCCGGGGCCTCCTGGTGGGCCGCCAAGGTACTTGAAAATTTTTTAAAATGAAGTACAGTTATACTTCTTTAAAAATATTACTTTTTTAGCCAACAGTCAGTGTTTTTGTGACAGTTTTATAGAAATATATGGAGAAAAATATGAACTAAAACTGAAATTAAAAGCATTTACATAATCAGTGTTTCCTTAAGTGGGGTCTGGGGCCTCCTGGGGGGCCGCCAAGGTACTTGAAAATCTTTAAAAATGAAGTAAAGTTATACTTCTTTAAAAATATTACTTTTTTAGCCAACAGTCAGTGTTTTTGTGACAGTTTTATAGAAATATATGGAGAAAAATATGAACTAAAACTGAAATTAAAAGCATTTACATAATCAGTGGTTCCTTAAGTGGGGTCCGGGGCCTCCTGGGGGGCCGCCAAGGTACTTGAAAATTTTTAAAAATGAAGTACAGTTATACTTCTTTAAAAATATTACTTTTTTAGCCAACAGTCAGTGTTTTTGTAACAGTTTTATAGAGATATATGGAGAAAAATGACATACAGTCTTTTGAAAAGAGGTAAGTTTTATTGTTGGGGGTCCGCATAGGATTTTCGGAAATTTAGGGGCGGCCTGCGACACTCCTGATTTTGGGAATGCATGACATAGACTGCATTAAATAATCAAGTTAGTTAATTTTGTCTTATTATAAATTATTATCAATCTTTTTTAATAGGAAGACAAAATAAACTTTCCCAGCCACTACAGCCGGATACACTCTGGACAATGGAAAGTTATGGTGCATTCACGTGGTCCTCGGAAACTTGGGTTTACATTTTTCTGGGTTAAAAGATGCACATGAACGCAGCACGGGAACTCGGCTCAAAACCTGCTGCCACTTTGACGTCATCTGCTTCATGGACTGAGCAGAAAAGCAGCCGAGTTTCATACATGAGCTCTTTGACTAAACGTTTCTAATAATGTGAGTTTACTATAAACTGTCGCTCGCATAGAAGAAACAGAATTCCGTTAGAAATGCTAATTATTGTTATTTATTTTACCCCTAACGTCTAAGCTCTTTGGCATAGCGTTATTTGCAAAATGTATTCAGCTTTTCGGAAGTGAGAAGGCTAACGTTAAACCTGACTAGTTAGCTGTGTTAAATGCTAATTAATAACTTCACTCACCAATAACTCTGTTGGGCTACCTTTAATGATGTCAATATCCAAACTTTCAGAGATATAAAAGCACATGAACATAAACAAGTCAGGAAAACGGCTTCTCATCTCAGAAACACGAGCACCAGAGTAGCACATGAACGCAGGACAGACATTTAAGTATCCAGGGTTCGTCTTTGTGCATGTAAACACAGTATCCTGAATCCAGTAGAGAGTGGTTATGAGAAACCGGGATACTCCTCCTGGAAAACTCGGTAGTAACCAGGATACTGAGGCATTTAAACACCTGGTTTCTGACGTACTGAGCATGTGCAAAGAGGCGCGCGATAGCAAACCGTGACTGTACTTTTAGCTGCGCGTTCAAAACTCGTAACCCCACTTAAGAAGTCGCTGTATTTTTTTCACCTATTTTATCCAGTTGTATGTGTTTATTTGGTTATTTCTTGTCCCTCTGTCCCTAAAAACATGTTAACAAAGCCACATGTTACTAGCAACGTTGCCACAGCGCTTAAGCTGGGGACACACTACACGATTTTCTCAGTGGTTACAGATTCTGAAAAGACTAGGAGCTCACACTAACGACTGATTTAGTTCTGACGACTGAAAGACTGCGCCTCACACACTACAAGATCTGTAACTGCAACTGACGCCAACCAAACGCAGCAAACTCTGGCGGGGAACTTGCGAGAACTAAATGGTAAACAAACATGGACGCTCCCTGGGTCGCTGTTGCTGTTGTGTGCGCAGCTATCTGTTTGGAAAAAGGGAAAGGAAAAACGTCTATGTATCCAGTTTTGCTTGGGTATCGCTCAACTTTCTTCGGTGTTTGCCATGGTTGTTTATGTTTTCTTCCTCTTCAAATTTCCGCTTATATTTTCCTGCCGCTTCCTGTTGCTTCGTCTGCGTCCTGACGCTATTTCCTGTGTCCTATCAACTGTTTCTCATCGGCCGCTGGACTCCATGAATTCCCAGTTGGATGTAAACAGCCCACACTACAGGAGTGCGTCCAGAGTCGGTGTTTGATTGCTTGCGGCTGACGTCAGGCCGGGTTTTTGCGCCGACTCGAGTCTTTGAACATCACACACTAACGGATTTCAGGGCCGACTGGTGATTACGATTCCCTTCAACTAGTGTTGACTGGTACAGACTCGGCGCAACTGTGAATCGTTATAAAATCGGGCAAAAAATCGTGTAATGTGTCCCCAGCTTTAATGAACAGCGAGCACAAAGAAACCGAGGCTCAGTTTGTTTGTGTGTGTTCATATGTGGACAGTGCACTGATACTAATGTATGTAAGTTATTTCATGTTTTAATTACTGTATTGTATGTGCTGTACTGTTATGCAGCACTGCTCTTTTCTAAGACAGATTTCTCCTATGGGTGACAAATAAATATACCTTACCTTACCTTATACCAGTGGTTCCCAAAGTGGGGTCCGGGGCCCCCTGAGGGTCCGCGAAGGTACTACAGGGGGGCCCCCAGAGGCTGTCTATATTTCAGTTTCAATTTGAATGTATTATTATTATTATTATTATTATTATTATTATTATTATTATTTCAGACACATGGTTTTGGTTCATAAAAAAAAACATACAAAATATAAAAAGTCACTGAAAATATTAAGTACCTAAAAACATTAAGCACATAAAAAAACATGTAATTTGAAATGAATTACAGTTGTATACTTGTTTTAAAATATTACTTTAAATCAACTTTTAGTCAATAATCAGTGTTTTTGTAAAGTTTTTATTAAAAACATATGGAGAAAAACATGAGTCTTTTGAACAGAGAGAAGTTTTATCATTGGGGGTCCGCGAGGGATTTTCTGAAATTTAAGGGGGGCCACGACCGTCTTGACTTTGGGAATGGCTGTGTTATTCTATAATCTGTCATGCACAGGGACGTCCAGGTTTCTCCAAGTGCATGCAAACATCATATCCCAAATACTGCCATAACCGGGACGATGGGAGGAAACCGGAGAGAACACACGGTAACACGGGACGTGCAGTAGTTTTTGACCTCAGGAGTGGACCGAGGCTCTGGTTCTAAAACCTGCTGCTGTCCGAGTGTTAAACGATCCAGGCCTCTCTGTGCAAAAACACTCGGCCGTGCATTCCTCACATGCGCGCGCAGGAAGTGATAACGCTCCGGTGACACATTTATCGCACGGCGGCCATCTTTGTTTGGCCCGGTGCTTCCTGTCGTGCTCAGTTTGTCTCAGTTGTTATCTCCACGGTAACACAGCTCAGGCCCAGCGCAGAGAACTGTGTCCACTTCAGGGTCCACTGCCAAAAGGAATAACTGTGTGCTGTGTTTAAGGACCTGGGACAGAGGAGTTTTTTGAACTGGTTTGACCTTTTGTCTTGAAAGCTATGTTTTTGTCAGAACATTTGGGGTTTAAGGAGTGCAAAAAAGATTTTAAAATACTGTATTGTCTTGGCATTGTGACAAACTGATCGTCCTGTATGTACTGTACTGTGTTTAATGGGATAAAGTAACTTAAATCTCGACTAACCCAGGACTAAAAAAGGACAAAGACCGGACTAAACCAGGACAAACCCAAATTGAGGCTAAAACAGGACTTAAACAGTACAAACCAGGACAAAAACAAGGTCTAAACAAGCACTAAACTAGGTCTAAACTAGAACTAAACCAGAAATAAGCCAGGACTAAAAAAGGACAAAATCAGGACTAACGTAAGACTAAACCAGGTTTAACCCAGGTCTAAACTAGGGCTAAATCACAGGTAAACCAGGACTAGACAAGGACAAAACCAGGACTAAATTAGGTTTAAACCAGGTCTAAAAGAGGTCTAAAAAAGGACTAAACCAGGACTAAACCAGGTCTAAACTAGGACTAAACCAGAAATAAGCCAGGACTAAACAAGGTTGAAACCAGGACTAAAAAAGGACAGAAACCAGGCTTAAACCAGGTCTAAGAGAGGTCTAAAAAAAAAAGGGACAAAACCAGGACTAAAAAGGACAAAACCAGGTTTAAACCAGAACTAAACCAGGTCTAAGCAAGGTCTAAAGAAAAAGGACAAAACCAGGACTAAACGAAAGACAAAACCAGGACTAAACCAGGTCTAAACTAGGACTAAACCAGGTTTAAACCAGGACTAAACCAGGACTCAACCAGGTTTAAACCAGGTCTAAGAGAGGTCTAAAAAAAAAAAGGACAAAACCAGGACTAAAAAGGACAAAACCAGGTTTAAACCAGGACTAAACCAGGTCTAAGCAAGGTCTAAAAAAAAGGACAAAACCAGGACTAAACAAGGTCGAAACCAGGACTAAAAAAGAACAAAACCAGGTTTAAACCAGGACTAAACCAGGTTTAAACCAGGTCTAAGAGAGGTCTAACAAAAGGACAAAACCAGGACTAAACCAGGTCTAAACTAGGGCTAAATTACAGCTAAACCAGGACTAGACAAGAACAAAACACAGGACTAACAGGTTTGAACCAGGACTAAAACCAGCATCGGCCCCAACAAAAGCAGGAATAAAACTGGCTCTAAATTAAATTAAATCTGCCCAGAGTGTCCCATAGTGAATGAGTGAGAGAGTGAATGGCTGTCTGTTGCCGTTGTCCAGTCCCTCCGCTGGGAAAACCCCTAAACCCTAAACCAGTCAGTACCTGGACGTGACCCCCCACATAACCCCCGTCCCAGGACAGATTGCTCTCTAATGTGTTTTTAATAGTTTCTCTTTATCCTTTGTCCCCGCTGTCATTATGAAATACTGTCCCCACACAAAGTCTCCTTTCTGGCTGTGTCAAGGCGGACTGAGGCAGGTTTGTGTGGACCTGACCCGAAGAGAAAGGGACGTCCCATTGAGCCGCGGTCGGTCCTGAGGCAGTGAACCAGAGAAGTGTTCCCAAAAGGACAGAGGAAGTCAAGAAACACACACACACACACAAGCAGAAGAGGAGAGAGGAGGATGCAGAGGAGGAGAGGACACAGAGGACAGGACACAGAGGACAGGACACAGAGGACAGGACACAGAGGAGAGGACACAGAGGAGTGGACACAGAGGAGAGGACACAGAGGAGAGGACACAGAGGAGAGGACACAGAGGACAGGACAGAGAGGAGAGGACACAGAGGAGAGGACACAGAGGAGTGGACACAGAGGAGAGGACACAGAGGAGTGGACACAGAGGAGTGGACACAGAGGAGAGGACAGAGAGGACAGGACACAGAGGAGAGGACACAGAGGAGAGGACACAGAGGACAGGACACAGAGGAGAGGACACAGAGGAGTGGACACAGAGGAGTGGACACAGAGGAGAGGACAGAGAGGACAGGACACAGAGGAGAGGACACAGAGGAGTGGACACAGAGGAGAGGACACAGAGGAGTGGACACAGAGGAGTGGACACAGAGGAGAGGACAGAGAGGACAGGACACAGAGGAGAGGACACAGAGGAGTGGACACAGAGGAGAGGACACAGAGGAGTGGACACAGAGGAGAGGACACAGAGGAGTGGACACAGAGGAGTGGACACAGAGGAGAGGACAGAGAGGACAGGACACAGAGGAGAGGACACAGAGGAGTGGACACAGAGGAGAGGACACAGAGGAGTGGACAGAGAGGACAGGACACAGAGGAGAGGACAGAGAGAACAGGACACAGAGGAGAGGACACAGAGGAGAGGACACAGAGGAGAGGACAGAGAGGAGAGGACAGAGAGGACAGGACACAGAGGAGAGGACAGAGAGAACAGGACACAGAGGAGAGGACACAGAGGAGAGGACACAGAGGAGAGGACAGAGAGGAGAGGACAGAGAGGACAGGACACAGAGGAGAGGACAGAGAGGAGAGGACACAGCGGACAGGACACAGAGGAGAGGACAGAGAGGAGAGGACACAGAGGAGAGGACACAGAGGAGTGGACACAGAGGAGAGGACACAGAGGAGTGGACAGAGAGGACAGGACACAGAGGAGAGGACAGAGAGGACAGGACACAGAGGAGAGGACAGAGAGGACAGGACACAGAGGAGAGGACACAGAGGAGAGGACACAGAGGAGAGGACAGAGAGGAGAGGACAGAGAGGACAGGACACAGAGGAGAGGACAGAGAGGAGAGGACACAGAGGACAGGACACAGAGGAGAGGACAGAGAGGAGAGGACACAGAGGAGAGGACACAGAGGAGAGGACACAGAGGACAGGACACAGAGGAGTGGACACAGAGGACAGGACACAGAGGAGAGGACACAGAGGACAGGACACAGAGAGGAGAGGACACAGAGGACAGGACACAGAGGAGAGGACAGAGAGGACAGGACACAGAGGAGTGGACACAGAGGACAGGACACAGAGGAGAGGACAGAGAGGAGAGGACACAGAGGACAGGACACAGAGGAGAGGACAGAGAGGACAGGACACAGAGGAGTGGACACAGAGGACAGGACACAGAGGAGAGGACACAGAGGACAGGACACAGAGGAGTGGACACAGAGGACAGGACACAGAGGAGAGGACAGAGAGGAGAGGACACAGAGGAGAGGACACAGAGGAGAGGACACAGAGGACAGGACACAGAGGAGTGGACACAGAGGACAGGACACAGAGGAGAGGACACAGAGGAGAGGACACAGCCAATAATAATAAGTTATTACGTTATTGGCAGGTATTACATTGTTGGCCATTATTACATTATCTGTTGTTACATGTACACATTTCATTTGACATAGCCTAGGTTTTATGCCAGATGCCCTTCCTGATGTAACTCCCTGCATTTATCCGGACTTGGGACTGGAATTTGTATGTTATGAGCTAAAGCCCCAAGCCTTTCAACAATCTTTAAAAAACACAAATAGTTCATTTTACCGTTTACCAACTCAATGCCCCCCCCCCAAAAAAAAAAAAAAAAAAATGAAATGAAACACAGATACAATGAAAAACATGATGTGACTAAAAAAGACCCTTTTTAATAACAACTCTACTGGAGCCATAAAGGAACAGGTGAAGAGACCAGCAGAGGACAGATCTGTTGTGGTCTTTTAAACAGGAGCAGAGCGAAAAAGAGCTTTTTATTTCCTTAAACTTTTTGTATGATGCCATTTTACTCCAAAATATAAAAAATGTCTGTGAGGAATCAGTGGAAACAGTTTGGAAACGTAGAGGGCTTGTTGTTGATTGGTTGATACTTCCTGGAGTGGGCGGGGCTTCGTGGGAGAGGCGGAGGTTTGTGGGGCCGAGCATTTTGAGGACTCAGAAACTTAGCAACAGAGAATACAGGATTACAAATGAAACAAAACACAACTCCAGGTCTGTTTTTAATGAGGAAACATACAGACAGCTCAGAGCACATTTTTATCTCAGGTAGTCTACAAAGTTTTTCTAAGTCAAAATCAAATCATCTTTTTTCTTAATTAAGAGATATTGAGGAAAAAATAAGAGATATTTCAGGAAAATTAAGAGATTGAGAGAAAAAATAGATATTTCAGGAAAATTAGAAGTCAAAATCAAATCATCTTTTTTCTTAATTAAGAGATATCGAGGAAAAAATAAGAGATATTTCAGGAAAATTAAGAAATATTGAAAAATAAGAGATATTTCAGGAAAATTAGAAGATCTTGAGGAAAATTAAGAGATATTTCAGGAAAATTAAGAGATATTGAGAAAAAATAAGAGATATTTCAGGAAAATTAAGAGATATTTAAAAAAAAAAAAGAGAGATATTTCAGGAAAATTAGAAGATCTTGAAGAAAATTAGAAGATTTTGAGAAAAATTAAGAGATATTTCAGGAAAATTAAGAGATATTGAGAAAAAATAAGAGGTATTTCAGGAAAATTAGAAGTCAAAATCAAATCATCTTTTTTCTTAAGAGATATTGAGAAATAATAAGAGATATTTCAGAAAAAATAAGAGATATTGAAAAAAAGAAGAAGAAATATTTCAGGAAAATTAAGAGATATTGAGAAAAAATAAGAGATATTTCAGGAAAATTAGAAGTCAAAATCAAATCATCTTTTTTCTTAATTAAGAGATATTGAGGAAAAAATAAGAGATATTTCAGAAAAATTAAGAGATATTGAAAAAAAAGAGAAATATTTCAGGAATATTAGAAGATCTTGAGGAAAATTAAGAGATATTTCAGGAAAATTAGAAGTCAAAATCAAACATCTTTTTCCTCTGAGCTGCCTTTTTCTCTTCAGTGTAATGTCCTGAGTCAGAGCGGTCCCAGCCTGTCCCGTCTGTTGTCTCTGTCCTGTGTCTGTCGGTAATGGGCTGTGTCAGAAACATGTCCCAGCCGTGCGCGTGCGTGTTTGTGTGTTTGAAGCGTGTCGGCCGTGTTCGTGTGCGACCCCCGGTGGGATTATCCCGACTCCGAGGAGACAGATCTGTTTCCTAAAGAACGACAACAGAGTGACCTCACTGTCTCTGGATCTGCACGGCTTGGGGAAGATCTGACGCGGCTCATGTGGAAATGTCTTATGTCACAAATCGGTGGCTTTACGACTTTACAAAAAACACCAGATATTTGATTGGACTTAACTAAATGAGTCTAAACCTCAATTTCATAAAAGATACAGCTGCAAAAGACACAAGTAAACGCATCGGCAGAAACACAACAAACATTTTCCAACCCAGTGAGAGCCCATAAATATTTATTCCACATTTTACACAAGGAATACTCACTTACTTTGTTTTTAACTTGAATCTCACTTTTTATAGCAGTGGTTCTCAACTGATTTGGCTTCGGGACCTACCATCACTCTATAATGAAAAGCTGCAACACAAATAAAAATGATATTGAGGAAAATTAAGAGATATTGAGAAAAAATAAGAGCTATTTCAGGAAAATTAAGAGCGCTTGAGGAAAAGTAAGAGATATTTCAGGAAAATTTGAAGATCTTGAGGAAAATGAAGAGATATTTCAGGAAAATGAAGAGATATTGAGAAAAAAATAAGAGATATTTCAGGAAAATGAAGAGATATTTCAGGAAAATTAGAAGATCTTGAGGAAAATTAAGAGATTGCAGGTAAATTAAGAGATATTGAGAAAAATATTAGAGATATTTCAGGAAAATTAAAAGATATTTCAGGAAAATTAGAAGATCTTGAGAAAAATTTAGAGATATTTCAGGAAAATTAAAAAAATATTGAGGAAAATGTGTACTGACATCGACCTTAGGTGTAACAGTAACATTATAGAACTGGATTTTTTGCTCTGGTAGAGTTTCTTCTATATTATTCTATTATCCTGTGCTCCACACTGCCACCTACTGTTAAGGAATGTAAATTGATGATTTATTTTTAAAAATTAAACTTTCTTTTTTGGCCATGGCAAAGGCCTGCGACCTACTGAAGGGTCCCTACCCACCAGTTCAGAACCACTGTTTTATAGGCTAAGATCACTGAAAAAGACATTAGACATCATCTTAATAAGTGGGACAGGGGGACAAATGCCTAAATAACTGTGCGGTACAACCAAAAGTGGGACAGGTGCTCCATCTTTAAAATGTCCCGTATGTAAAAGCTTATTATTAATTAATAATAACCATTGTTGTAACGAATATAGTTTTAAAATTTAGTCTTGGAAATGCCTGATGAAAACACACAGTTATTCAGTTTTTCATCATTTGAGATTTGAGAACCACATCATTTAAAGCTTTTTGAAATAGATTTTAAAACTTAAAATAATGTATCTGTAGAAAACCTCTTCTTTTGGGGAGCTGTTACTTTGACGTTGCAGAGAACACTTGGATTAGGTGTCTGTCGCCCCCTGCTGGCAACTTCGGGGAATGGACAGGAGCATAAAATGACTATTAGCGACATGAAGCTAACAGATAGATAAATGAGCTGAGTGCTTCGTAGTGACGGAGGTTTAAGGCTGAAATGATCAGAACGAGTCCGGTGACGGTGGAAATGCGCAGGAGCACTTCCTGGTTTCTACGTAGAGCTGTGAGACCAAGCGTTTTCAGCTCTGGAGAAGGGCAGTGCCTCAGCATACAGGATTACTCAAACAGAATGCTACTGCAGGTCTGTTTTTGAGGAGGAGACAACATTATAACATGGTTAAAAGCTAAAAAAAAGTCAATTTATTACAATAGGAGACCTTTAAAATGAACATATCCTCAGTACAATCTTATTTTTAGTGATTTGTTGCTGGCTGATTGTGTTCTCCATGGCGATGCTTAAAATTATTCCCTAAAGTTCAAGCATAAATCTGGCCTGTACAACCTTTATTGCTGTTATTGTTGTTTTGACTTTGAGCGGCTCTTTTGGGCCCATTAGGAGCCTGACCCCCGCGCCCTTTGACCCTGGCTTTGATCCTTTTCTGTGGTTTGGTTACTAAGGCTGCCTCAGAGGGACAGGTCAGGAATTAGAGGAGAGAAGGAGTTAAAACACGTGGCGGGGACTTTTACGGTTTTGCCAGAATATTTCACGCTCAGCCGGGCTTTTAATGGTCGTGATTACACAACAAAGAGCTGAGGAAAGGGAGGGCATCAGAGAGAAAGGAACATCAGAGTAACGCATGGAGACTGTGCAGGTGTTGACGACAAATGCTTTTTCTATGGAGCATTTAGGAAAGAGAAGAGCAGAGATAGGAGGAGGCATCCTGAACGTAACAAACTGTTCTGGATCTGTGCAGTTCTGGGAATTCTAAATGTTGTGTCAAATAAACAAACTGTGATGCTCGGGAAAGAGTTCGTGTCTGCAGTGAAAGTACTCTATGTTAATGAAATGTTACTTTAGTTCTTGGCATGAGGCTAAGGGTTAGGGTTAGCTCTGTTACCTCACAGCCAGAAGGTCTCAGGTTTGATTCCTGGGCCGGGCAGTGGGGGTGGATACTCCGGTTTCTCTCATCAACCTAAATGTGCACAATAAGCTAATGTTGAATTTACAGCGAGAACATCAGGAGGACGAGGTCACTGCAGCAGGTTGTTTTACGCACATTTGTTTAAAAACGTCAGATTACTCAGCTGTGGCCACTGACCCCCAGGCCTTCTCCTTCACATTTGTCTTTGTAAAATGGCTGTTTGGCATTTCTCCTCCTCAAAAATCAACTTCTGTCTGTTTCAGTGAGCTGTTATGACAGTGGAGCAGGAGTTTATTTTGACGCTTTGTGTTTCTTGTGTTTCCGGCTGTAACTCTGTAGATCACTGTGTAGACGCTCGACGTTCATGTGAGTCATGGATGTATAATAAGACCTGGATAGGGCACCGCCCCCTCTCCCCTGATGCCAGATTTACTAGTGGCCACTCTATGGAACTGCAGCGAAAAATCACATGCGGCCCAGAAAATATTTTTCCCACAGAGCGCAGTGTAAAAAGAAAGGCCTGGTGTTGGGCTCCAGGATCCTACAGCTTCCAGAATGGTTGGATTTTGTAGTATTTATTATCTTTTTTCACACCATGGAGTTTTTCTCTCTTCGAAATCTTTAATTTTGCAAAAAAAATCACTTTTTATGGTTTGTGACGTCACCGCTCTAAGCCTGCCATCGCGCTCATTGGTCAGAGCCGCAGTGCGCCCTCTATGGGCCGCACAACACGGAAGTAACGCAGAAGGAAAAAACTTTTTTGGCATCATGCGCCAATGAGCACGGCCGATGAAAACAACGGCGGTCGTGACGTCGTTAGCAACAGATAAATAAATGAGCGGACTGCTTGGTCGTAGAAACACACTTCCTGGTTTCAGGTGTCTACGTAGAGCCATGAGACCCAGCGTTTTCAGCTCTGGAGAAGGGAAGCGTGTGAATGAGACAAAATACTACTCCAGGTCTGTTTTTCATGTGAAAACAAAATGATAACATGGTTAAAAGAGAGGAAAAAGTCGATTTAACAGAAAAGGGAACCTTAAAGCAAATAGATACCAGACTCACTTCTTTGTATAGAAGAGGAAAAGAGTTGGTGTGGCTGGCCATGCTATCAATGCTTACTTCTGCTTCTATTTTACAATCAGTGTTCATTATTATGTTCATTATGTTATGGTCAGTCCCCTAGTTACCACTGTTTTTTATTACTTTTGCTCATTTGTGTGTATGTACCTGTGTTTATGGTATATTGTTCAAACTTGCAATGTAAAGAGAAAAATTAAAGTATATTTGACCAAAAAAAGAAAAAAACATTATTTTTATTATTGTTATTATTATTGATTGCTATCCCCAGCTGACTGCTTCAGCCTTTCGTGAACACATAACGATTAAATCTGACCAGTTACATAACATTTTAATTGTTGAGCGTCTTTCATTAAATGCACCGAACCATTTAATTCCAAAACATCTCACAGACATGTGCCAACACAGAATGCTAACAATGCTGGCACTGAGATGTCTGACTGACTGAAGTGCAGTGAATGCATCAGTCTGGACCTCCTCACTGAAGTTTCCACTCGTCCCGCTGTGTTCAGGTTCAGTGAACTCACCTGAAGTCTCCTCATCATCCGCACGACACGTTCTGGAAAGTTCATGCTTCAGTCTGCAGCAGAGGGACTCCTAAACAAAAACACTTCTTATAATGTCCTTCTTCCTTTCTATCCACAAAAGAAGAGCAATCTTTACTGCTTTTATTTGATTAAAAAAGTAAAACTGGACCAATTCACAGGTTGAGAGTTTAGAGCTGACCTTAAACCTGCAGCTTTTATTTAAGTGTTAGACTAATGTGACCCTGTTTTTTCTTTTTCCCAAACATAAGAAAATACTATACACTAGGAGAAACAGTAAAATCCTCTTTTTTGTGTGGACTATGTTGCATTAGATTGTTAAAATATTGTATATTTATTGTATGTATATGCTTATTATATTATACTGTGATAAAAAGGAAGTCATCTGGGAAAGGACTTAACTTCCTCCCACTCCCTTTCGAGCATAACACTGTAAAATTACATGTAAATGTACATCAGGGGCGTAACATCAGGCACTGGGGCCCAGGAGGTTTAGGGGCCCATTAGATTAGGCCCTGGTTCATCTATGGTCAAGTCTGTGTTTAAAATATTCATAATAATAATGAGGAGCAAACCATAAAAGAGAGTTTTTAACATAAATTCAATTTTAAATCCTGTTAAATGTGTAAACCTATAACAAAAATAACACAATAACTTAAGATAAATCCACAAATTGTAATAAAATATATAGATTCACAAAATTGCCCCTAAATATTAATGAATAAGCAGGATTTTATAAATGAAAAGGCTTAATATATGACCCTGAAGAACTGAATGTGCTTCATGACTTTAGGGCCCATTCTGAAATCCTGCACTGGGGCCCCACATTACCAAGTTACGCCACTGATGTACATCATTTTGTTTATCTATGTATAATATGTAGATCATGCATATATTTTTTAATTTGTATATATATATTTTTTCTTTCTCTCACGCTTGAAATAAATATATAAAAAATAATAATAATAACCAATAATATTTTTGAACCACTTAAAAAAAAATCTTTCTTAATCCTTAACTTTAATGTTAACTCACAGGGTTTGGTCTCGACTTGTTTCCAGTTCTGTTTGCCTTGGTCTTGGTCTCGACTCGGTCTCAAACCCCAAAAGTCTGGACCTTGTCTTGGTCTCGGTTCACTCTGGTCTTGACGACAACACTAGTTCCACAGCCAAATATGGTTGGAATGATCAGATAAACTGGAAGACATCTTTTATGTTAAATTACAAATATTGCATGGGTAATAAACTGCGGGAAGTTTCATTCAAAATAATGCATAGAATATATCTGTGTAGAGGTCCACCATCGAAAAAACAATTTGCCATCTGTTTTTTGATTGTGTACAACCTTTGGTGCGAAATAGAACAAATTTTTAATCGTGCTCTATCAAATAAAATTGAAATTGAAAAAAAAGATGTTATGTTTGGATACAGCAAAACTATTCATCAAAATATTAAATATATCCTTAATCAGTTTATTATCCATGCAAAATATTATATTCATAAATGTAAATGGGCAAGGAAAACGCCACGCATACAAGAATTCATAACTGAGAAGGACAGATACATATCACTCATAAACAAAATGGAAAATAAAAAAGCAATAACATTCTCCATGAGATATATGGACCTTTTTAAAGGGGACCTGTTGTGCTTTTTTAATATTGCTTTTTGATGGGACAAGATGTTCAATCCAACAGAAAAAATGTAAAAAAAAATAATAAAAAAAACCTCTCTAAGCATTTAAGTATATGATTTGTATTTACCCCTTTGTCGTTTTTGTTTTGTTTGTCATTATTGCTTTATTGTCATAGCTGCTTGTATTGTTATTTATTTTGGTTATTTATGTGTAAATGTATAAGTTAATAATAATAATAATAATAATAATAATAATAATAAAAAACACTAGTTCCACATATTATTATTCATATCTTTCAAATAAATTCTCACTGAAAACAGCACTAATGTAAACACTACGCACCGAGAAGTTGATTCTTTAGGCGGAGAAATGTAACGTAATTTGCAAAACCAAGCAGCCGTTTTACAAAGACAACCTGCAGAAGTAGAAGCTACAGAGCTCTGTAAAGACAACGTTCTGTTCAGACTGTTATTCTGTTATTTCTTTATTTCTTTATTCAGGATCCTCATTGGTTATTACCGCAGCAATAACTCTTCTTCCTGGGGTCCACATAAAACAACAAACAATGACAGTAACATTCATAGTGAATAAAACTATTATTAACTATTTTAAAATGTTAATTCAAACAATTATGCACATTGTTAATACATAAACAATACAGTGCTAATGCCAGATAGAAAATACATTTCAAGAGTCAATACTATGCAACAACTTCCTTTCTAAGAATCACAATTTTTTATTTCTTTTTAAAAGAGTCCTCCTTATTATTATTATCTGTGTTATATACAGAGGCAGATAATTCCATACTAACCCCAAAATCACACCGAAAACGTCACAGGGTGCGTTGCAGCAGCAGATCGTTTTACGCGCGTCTTTTCAAAATCGTCAGAGCTGCGTTTGGACGGCGCTGCGTCTGTGGATCTGCTCCCTGTTTTACCAACTTCATTCCTATCATTGGTGGATATTCTTGCTTCTTCAGATGGTTAAGCAGAAATATTACAAACTGATTTATACCAAACTATTTTTGTTTGAATAAAATGTACTTTTATCTATAGTATGTGACCAATTACGCTTTTTTTTTTAAATTGAGCTCGCTTGGTGATCAGACAACAGTACTGCTATCGTGCTAGAAGTAGAATTACAATCTTTTTGTGTCTTAAAGTTAATGTTAAAGTTCTCCATCTCAAGAATTAACTTCTCGTCGTCCATGGTGCAACATTCACTGAAGTCCTTGGTGCAATGTGCGATGTTTACGTCAGTCATACATTTAGAAAACCTTTATTCTGAAAGTGTAGCGCAAGTTTATTTTGACACTTGGTGCCTGTTTCCTGTGTTTCTCGGCTGTAGCGCTGCCGGTCGACGCAGAGACGCTGGAAAAATAGAACTCCAACCTAATGTGAGCGTAGCGTCGCGGCGTCGGTCGTAAGACGCGCGTATGACGTCCCCGGTGTGAACTGTCAGAGTGAATAAAACAGAAAGCAGTTCACTCGCGTCTGACGTGACGCTGCTGCTGCTTTGGTGTGAATTGGGGGTTACACAGCTCTATTTTTTTTTTTTAAAGCATTGGTTTTAGGTAAAGGTAATGTGTAATGCATTAAGGAAGAGTTTCTGGTTCCATATCCATGTGTACGTTTTGAAAGTGTCAATCGAGTGTAGAGGTTCTTTGTTATGTGTTGATATTAAAGCCAAGGTTGATATGTTATGGCTTTGTTTATTCATATCACGATAGACCCTTTTCCGTTTTGAGACGATGGGATGTATCTTCAGTTCCGGTGCCGCGCTTCTCTCATAAGAAATTCACCCAGACTTTTTTTTAAAATTGCCGTTTACAAGTTTACACAATATACAGCGATTTTCAAATGAATATTTACCCACAAAACTGTTCAAAACTTGCGAAAGGATATTAATTCTTCAACCAAGGATACTTGGATTATGAAGTGAGTGCTTTGTTATGTAGCTAGATAGCATTAGCAACATGGCTAAGTGATAGCGCTGCGCTATAAAACAGTGTTAGATCATGTCATGATCTGAGTTTATCTGAATATTTGACAATCTGCTTATCAGGAAATACCACTGGATAGTACTACAGTATATTTTCATTTAGTAAAGCTCTGTGCTCGAACACTGACTCTGCTGTAGTGATCAGTCTGTGACAAAATAATAGATTTTTCACATCTACTGCCAAAACTACAATGGTTTGTCTTCAAAATTACTTGGCTGCTGGAATGCTACTTGAGTCTGAAGATTGCAGAAGTTTTACCCAGGTGCTCTTCAGGTTGGGGATCACATAGGAGCTTTTATTTCATGGGCTGTATTAAGTTTAAAAATACCAACGCATTTCCGCCTCTCAGGGCCTTCATCAGGGCATGTGCATCATTAAAAGAAACAAAATGGCTGCCAGAACTCTTTTATACCTAGAGATCATGTGACCTGTTCACATGACCAATCCAAAGAGTAAATCCGTAACAAGATAATCACACAACATTATTACAGAAACCACAAATAAGGAAAGTTAATTCATTTCAATATAAACAGAAAATAATCACAAAATAGTTACAAAACATGACACATAACTATGGAATCACAATGAAAAGTTATTCACAAAAAAGGAGTAAAGTCAAGTTCTTCATTTAGACCTGGATATTGTGTTGCCTTTAGAGAAAATATCCAATAGGATTCTCTTTGAAGAAGTTGCTTTAGTCTCTCACCACCCCTTGTTGACATTTTAATGTGTTCAATGCCACAAATTTTCAAACTGTTGCAACTATTGCTGTGACCTGCTTCTTTATAATGTGATGCCATACTGTACTGGAGATCACTTGTTCTAACAGCAGGTTTATGTTCTGCAAGATAACTTTCAATTTACGCTTAGTCCTTCCAATGTAGAAACTTCCACCTGAGCTCTCCAGCCTGTATTTTACATAAGAGGTGTTGCAGTTAATGAATGATTACAGGTATAGGTATAAAAGAGTTCTGGCAGCCATTTTGTTTCTTTTAATGATGCACATGCCCTGATGAAGGCCCTGAGAGGCTGAAACGCATTGGTATTTTTAAACTTAATACAGCCCATGAAATAAAGGCTTTTTAAATACCTTTGAAATCCCATTGAGTGCCTCAGTCTCTGTTAGTATCCTACAATGGTTTGTGTTTACTTTAATCTTTACTTTAATTCATCAGCAAATCTCTGTACATCATGTAGCCTTATATTTGGCAAATTTTTAAGACTCTGAGTAAATTCCATAGCACTGGAAATGAAGATACATCCCATCGTCTCAAAACGAAAGTTGTCTGACGTCATCGTGAAAAGGGCCTATTAGGTGATTAAACATTTTTCCTGTAAAACCAGAAAATACGCGTGTCTTCTCTTCCTTTTATGTCTGGACCTTTACCCGTTGAACAGTGCGGTGACTCAGACCTGCGTGATTCGCTGTCCTCCTCTGGGATCATTACAGACTGAAGAAAATATGCTCTATGCTCTGCCGCCTGCTCGGGATTCTGGGAAGACCAATACCTCGCGCTCCCCACGACACGCCACAGACCCGCTGCCTTTTGTCCCCGCGCATTCCTCCGACGTGTGCGGAGAGGTCAGGGCCAAAATATCTGACGTCTGACCCAGAGACGAGAGAGGAGACAGAGCAGAGTGAGACCTCACGTGAGGACGGTTACGATGAAAAGCTGAAGTAACGTCACGTGCAAAATATGCCGTAACATCCTGTTCAGTACCAGGCCTATTTTTTGTGTCTTGTCTGAAATTATTTACTTAACCTCTTAAACCCGAACAGAGCCCGACGGGGACCATAGCGGGGAGATACAACGGCTGACACACACATGTTTGACATCCTCGTGTTCGGACAATTCATGGCAACAAAACTATCTACAATTTCTATTCAACAGTTGGATTCCGCCTGGATTTCTTTTAAATAAAACATGTATATCTTTCCATTACTTTGTTTATTTGGCACAAATTTTGCTGCAGTAGACCGAGATATGTGAAATTTTCAATTTATGTTGTTATTTGCTTCACTACAGGAAGAAAAAAGGCTTTTTTGGAGGCAAATATGTGTTTTTTTTTTCAGGCGGAAATTAGAATAATCCATTTCAACCTCAATTTATGGTCAAACAATATAATTTATTAATATTATTTCTCTTCCACAGTAATCCCCAAAGTCCACCAATTAATTTGCTACCAAGGTTAGCTATGTACACCTAGTAAATGCTAAGTAAAACCTTAATAAATGTAGATATAGAATTTTCGGGAAAAAGGCCTCAGAGCTTAACAGGTTAAAATAAATGGAGTAAATGTTCCAAACTACACAGGCTGCTGTATCATCTTGCCCTAAAAAAGAAAGCTAAGATCTGTGCGATTACCACACCAAGTACAAAATCCAAGAAATGTGTTTCTGTCTCAGAGAAAATGAATCTGGAACACAGTACAATATTGAAATTTATATCTCCACTGGGGAAAAAAAAGCCTTATTTATAGAAAAAAAACACATCTGAATCATAGGATCGGAGCCTAATTCACCTAGGAATTAGTAAAGTAAAATATCATGAATAAGTGAGCCAAAGGAGATCCTAAAAAAGTAAACCTGAGCAGTTTAAGATTTAAATGTGTTTATTAGGAGCTGTAATTTGTTATAAATACATCCCTTGCTCCGCCCAGAAGCCAAACTCCCAAACACAACCCAACAAATACACAAAACAACAAACAAACAAAATAATAATTTAAAAAAACATTACATCCTGTTTCCATCCATTTTGCCCTCACCCAGACATCGCCCATTGATTCAAACAGTTTTGCCCACAATTTTAAAGATGGAGCTTCTTCCTTTTTCCAAAATCTCAGTATAAATTTTTTTGCTACTATGAGGCAGTATGAGATTAATAGTTGTTGGAAGAAGTTTAATTTTGTACCTGTGCCTAAAATAATTGTTTCTGGATCTGGGTCGAATGGGCACTTACATATCTTTGATAAAACACCAAATATTCCAGACCAAAATGACAACAGTTTTGACAATAAATGAAACTGTGAGCTAGTTTTAACACAATTAAATCCAGGCGGAACCACTACAGTCCATTTGCACACATTTTGGACACATATGTGACCTTTGACCTTCCTCAGGTACCAGATTGGAAAACTAATCATATTTCACTGATAGATCACTCTGGTTATTGATTCCATCCAAATACAAATGTTTTTGACTTATTTTCTAAATTTTACCCAGGCTACTACTATTACTACTAATGATAATGATAATCATAATAATACCAATAATCATTTTAATAATAATAAATGATTTATTTGGCTGCTAGAGAGTTTTAGTTGCACTGTAATGGGACAGACATGTTTGTAATCAGCAGAGCCAGTGCTTTGAAATGACAGATTGTTTGCGTGGCTCGCTTGAAGTAGTAAAGTAGGAGCAGTACTTATTTACACAAAAGTGTGCATATTCAGTTTTTGCATATTTTAATAAATGTCTAGGGGGTTTGAATATGGTTTTGTTTGGATGGCAATGTTTGGTAGAGCCTTTTAGCTGAGCTTTTTTCCTACATGTTACAGGTTCCAGGTTTGCTGCATGTTAGGATTGCAGCTTCCTAGTGTGTGCTTTGTTGTCAGTAGTATGTGACTTTTTATTTTGTTTTGAGGGAAACTAACTAAATAAAAGCAATAATAAAAAGTACCTTAAAATGTCATATAGGCTTCAATATCAATATGCTGCACACTGCAGTAAGGGAAGCTCATATAAAGTTAAACTGGTGTCTGGCAAATCAAGTCAGAGCATTTGTGAGTGTGGTAGATCAATACCTTGCACTCCAAAGTATTTACTTAAAGCCTCTGTAGGTAATAGGGTTTTTAAACATATTTTGTCATGAAATTAAAAAGGTTTTTTTTTACCAATAAAGAGCCTTCAAAACAGTGAGTGGGTTCAGATAAAAACAAATTAAACTACTATCTATATTTTCTATTTAAAAAATAATTACATTTTTATAAAATTTAATTTGACCGTGCACCTACTGCGTGCACAACAACAGAAGGAGTCTTCCTGGGAAAGCAGTCGCAGTCATGGCAGAGACCTTGCAGCTGATCCCTCCTGGACCCACTGCTGCCTTTGTTAAAAAAACAAAAGCTCTTTTAGAGAAAGAAGAAAACAAAAAGAGGTTAGACTGAGAAAGAGCTAAAACTAAACTGAATATTGGCGTGGCATTTGATCGGTGGAGAGAGCTCCGGGAACGAAAGAAGCTCAAAACAGATGCTACGGTCGCTACGTTTCTTTTAAATCGGTGAGATTCTTTTCTTTATATGTGTAAAACAGTGCCACCTAATGGTAACATGTGCTTATGTGCAGTACCTCAAAATTTTGGCTAGAATGAGTCCTGCAGTTGTCCATTGCATTTGTATAAGCAACACTCAGTGACGCTAGCTAAGCGGCTAGCGCTAGCTTAGTGGCTAACAATAGCTAGCAATCTTACTCTTACAATACTTATAATCATTGTTGCTGTTGTATGGTGTCTGTATTGTTGCTGTCAGACTGCTGTGAGTGTGGATCAGATTTATTTCAATACATTTCTTTTATGTTCTAGTTATGAGAAATACAAGAAGGTTCTGACATCTACACCTTCACTGACTGCCGTTCTAAAAGACCGTGACCGTGACCGTGGTTTCAGCAGAGCACTGCCGAGGCCAGGGCGGGAGGTAATGCTGCCAGCTACACTCAGAAAACAGCGCCCTCTAGTCAGTTTTTCGCTCACTACCTACAATGACTTTAAAGGTCTCATATTCTGCTAAAACAACTTTTTTGAGCTTTTAACTGTGTTAAAATGTCCTCTCCACCTCGAAAACAGACCTGGAGTAGATTTTTTTTTTCATTCACGTTTGAATAATCCTGTATGCTTTTAGAAGGTTTTAGAGGTTAATTGACTTCTACACACGGGTGTGGTTGAACTAAAAACAAAGTTACGATGGCGCAAAATATGCTGATGTTTAAATTGCAGGCTGTTGAGTTTAATCCATCGTTTTGTTTGTTTGGCGCAACATTAAAGCCCATACACCGTCACTAAACTCAGCCAGAGGAGACTTAGACACAAACAAGACAGAGGGGATAGATTTTGGCGCTAGAGCATGCAATGTGATGAAGAGAGTTTTTTACATTGTTAGGGAAAAACATCTCTCCCCAGGGCCTAGACGCTGGTGGTGAAGAGGAGGAGGTGGAGAGGCTGGAGAGGTTGACGCTTTGCTGCTGCTGCGGTGGCGATAGGGACGGAGGAGGGTTGCGGCGCGCAGCTAAAACAGCTGGATGCCGAGGAGAGACAGGAGCACATTTAAATGAATGTCTCGAGAGGTGATTGGTCGAGAGGCGCAGGCGGCTGGCTGTGATTGGCTGACGGCGACAGAAAGGAAACAGCGCAATGAACGGAAAGAGAAACACTGCAAAAAATCAATAGCTAGCATTAGTTAAAATGACTTGAATTGAGATTATTAACCTTGATTTGAATATTTTTTTACTAGATTAGATTTATTTACTTACTAGGCTAGATGATTTGACTTGTTTCAAATTATTTCTGTCTTAATTTTAAGCCATTTTTACTTATTTCAAGCAAAATTATCTGCCAATGTGGTAAGAAAATTCCACTAAGCCCATTGGCAGATAATTCTGCTTGAAATAAGTAAAAATGGCTTAAAATTAATAAAGGAATCAAAACAAGTCTTTTTTTAGTTTAATTTTCGTCTGAAAGGACTAAAGAAGGACACACTGCATATTTTCATTATCTACTCTAGATAAAAAATACTTGAATTCAGATTATCAATGTTGATTTAAGCAAAAATAACTAGGTTATATTTATTTAGTTCTTACACTGCAAAAAATCAATATCTAGCATTAGTCAAAATTACTTGAATTCAGATTATTAACCTTGATTTGAGTATTTTTTTATTCACTTACTAGGCTAGATGATTTGACTTGTTTCAAATAATTTTTTGTCTAAATTTTAAGCCATTTTTTCTTATTTCAAGCAAAATTATCTGCCAATGTGGTAAGAAAATTCCACTAAGCCCATTGGCAGATAATTCTGCTTGAAATAAGTAAAAATGGCTTAAAATTAAGACAGAAATCATTTGAAACAAGTCAAATGATCTAGACATATTAGTAAATAAATCTAATTTAATAAAACATTACTCAAATCAAGGTTAATAATCTGAATTCAAGTCATTTTAACTAATGCTAGATATTGATTTTTTGCAGTGAACACAGTCTTCCTGCTTGAGTTTACGCCACATATTCATTTCAGCGCTTAAAACTCATTTATCTATCTGTTAGCCTCATGTCGCTAACAGCTGTGCTATGTAGCCATTTTATGCTCTGTCCAGTCCCCCACCGTTGCCAGCAGGGGGCGACAGACACCTACTCCACCAAAGAAATTGTTAAGTCGACTGAAGTTACCAAAGTCTCACACAAACAAGTGACTTTTTCATTTGGCGATAAACCATTTAGGAAAGATGGCTGTAAAATATATCGTTATCTAAAAAGCATCAATGCTAACTTAAATAAAATGCAAAATAAGTTATCAAGTAATAAATTAGAACAGCTCTACTCATGCAAAAAGTGGAAGTAACTAAATGACCAATAATATTTTAGTCAACCAAGAACAAAATGAATGATCAGAGGCTGTCAGTCCTAATATTTTGAGTACTTCCTCCGCCTCTGACAGATTTTTAGTGTGTCCCAGTGCACCTCTCTTGACCTAAAACCGGTCTAAGCTGCATTCAGAGCATTCGTCCCTGAAAGCGCGCCGTCCCGTCAGAGGTGAGCGCTCACATCACAGTTTGTTTTGAGGTTTCGGGCGGAGGCACCGGCAGGACGTCCCACCTGGAAGTACTCCAGCAGGTCAGAGGTCAATGCTATTGGAGGTTGAGTGACAACGTGTGTCCATGAACACAACAACAGGAGGTAATGAGAGAAGCGAGGCGTTCACTGACGCCGGGGCAAACGGGGCATTTACTGACAGGAAAGGGTTTTAAAGCAGAGGAGGAAACAACCTGAGGGAGACACCACCCAGCACACATCACACTCACATAGAGCACTCAAGGTGGGAGGAGTGTCTTGCCCAAGGACACAATGGCAGTATGCAATGATGGTAGCAAGGATCGAACCAGCAACCTTCTGGTTACACCGCAAAAAATCTATATCTAGCCTTAAAATGACTTGAATTCAGATGATTAACCTTGATTTGAGTTTTTTTTTTTACTAGATTAGATTTATTTACTTACTAGGCTGGATTATTTAACTTGTTTCAAATTCTGTCTTAATTTTAAGCCATTTTTACTTATTTCTTTATTTTGCTTGAAATAAGTAAAAATGGCTTAAAATTAAGACAGAAATAATTTGAAACAAGTCAAATCATCTAGACATATTAGTAAATAAATCTAAATTAATAAAACATTACTCAAATCAAGGTTAATAATCTGAATTCAAGTAATGCTAGATATTGATTTTTTGATTTATTTATTTTTTTGTGTAGTGGGCGAATGTAATTTATTTGACCTGCATAATGACAGCTGCACTGCAAAAAATCACTATCTACATTAGATAACATTACTTGAATTCAGATTATCAATCTCGATTTAAGCAAAAATAACTAGATTAGATTTTTTTAGTTATTAGGTGACTTATTACTAGATTATGTGTCTTGTTTAAAAGTATTTTTCCCTGTTTCAAGCTATTTTTTACTTATTTTAAACAAAATTATCTGTCCACGGGTACGATAATTTTGCTTGAAATAAGAAAAAATTGAAACAGGGAAAAAGTAATTTGAATCAAGGCAAATAATCTAGTAATAAGTTACCTACACTGCCAAAAATCAATCTCTAGCTTTAGTTAAAATTACTTTCATTAATTAATTATTATTAATTCAGATTATTAACCTTCATTTAAGTAATGTTTTATTAAATTAGATTTATTTACTAATATGTCTAGATGATTTGACTTGTTTCAAATGATTTCTGTCTTAATTTTAAGCCATTTTTACTTATTTCAAGCAGAATTATCTGCCAATGGGCTAAGTGGAATTTTCTTACTCCATTGGCAGATAATTTTGCTTGAAATAAGAAAAAATGGCTTAAAATTTAGACAAAAAATAATTTGAAACAAGTCAAATCATCTAGCCTAGTAAGTGAATAAAAAATACTCAAATCAAGGTTAATAATCTGAAATCAAGTAATTTTGACTAATGCTAGATATTGATTTTGTGCAGTGTAATAACTAAATAAATATAACCTAGTTATTTTTGCTTAAATTGACATTGATAATCTGAATTCAAGTATTTTTTTTATCTAGAGTAGATAATGAAAATGTGCAGTGTGTCCTCCTTCTTTAGTCCTTTCAGACGAAAATGAAACTAAAAAAGAGTTGTTTTGATTCCTCACTTTAGTCCTGCTTTATCTGTGTTAAGTGCTGGGTTAGACTTTAAGCTGCGTTCCCAGATCCTCGTTTCTGCAGACTCCTGCATCTTTCTGTCATCATTTCAAGTAATTCTCAAAACACGACCTGGAGGAGTGTAACAACAAAACTTGAGGTGAGGATGGTTTCTGAGTCGGTCAGCTCCAAACATCAGGACACAACAGCTCTGAGACTCAGAGAAACCTCAGAGAAACCTCAGAGGAACCAAGGTCACGGCCCTGTTTAGTCTGTGGTGCAGGATTTTAACAATCACAGGATTTTCACAGCTGTGTTTTTATCACAGGGTAATATCTGCTTCTGTTTATTTGTTTATTCATAAGGATCATAGCTGAAAGAACAAGCTCTCATTTAGTCTTTCTGGGGTCAATTTTAAAATTACATTTTATTTAATCACTTTACATAACATCATATAATATAAAAGTGTAGTTTAAAATGACACGATACAATACATTTACCGTATTTTCCTCACTATAAGGCGCACCTAAAAGCCTTTAATTTTCTCAAAAACCGACAGTGCGCCTTATAATCCGATGCGCCTTATATATGGATCAATGTTGGTTAATTATGGCTACCGTATTCAGGGGGCGTCGCCAAAGTGACAGCGGTAAAAACGGTAAAGGGGAATTCCAGTCCCAGCTGTTCACGTGTGCCATAGGCGTGTTTATGTATCCTGCCGCAAAAGAACAAGGAGGCGCGGCCTTTGCTCCATCTCAGTAGAAGAGTTGCGACATTGAGGGGACAGAAAACTGAGCGCTCGAACGCTGTTCATGTAGCTTTGAACTGTGACAAATGGAGTTGGAAATACATTGTTTTCAGCGAGGGAGTTGTAAGAACGCTGGTTTGTATTCTATTAATAAAGTTTGACTGACTGACTTATCTGACTGTTTTATTGACATTCCCTTTAGCGCAGCGCCATCTAGTGGATGCGCCTTATAATGCGGTACGCCCTATATATGAAAACAGTTTTAAAATAGGCCATTCATTGAAGGTGCGCCTTATAATCCGATGCGCCTTATAGTGCGGAAAATACGGTAACCATTTTTTAAGCAGGAAAGTCCCATTGAGATTCACAGATCTCTTTTTCAAGAGGCATCAACAACACACTGCATACGAAATACCATAAAAAGAGAAATAAGAGTTAAAAACAATGAGATAAAAAGACCCATTTAGAAGCAGTGGCAGGTAATGATTGCATCTCCAGGTCTAGACTCAAAACGATCCAAAGCGACAAGATTTTGTAGTTTTAAGGTCCAATGTAAACTGTTCCAGTGTAGGAGCACGATTCTGAAAAGACATTTTTCCACTCTCTGTCGTCCTGAGAGCGTCATACATTTACAACTATAATGTATAAATATTAAACATACATGATCTTCAAGTAATAATTGTGTTTATTATTTTTTTAATGAAAATTTATTCAGTTTCAGTGAGAATGTTATTCCAGCTGAACAGTTTTCTTCAATACTTGGTTTTGGTGTAGGTTGCAATAAACAATATTTGATTTAATGGAGAAGCTGGCAGTGTCAGAGTCAGTGTATTATGTATCAATGTGCACAGTGTAATGAATATTCTTTGGTTTAGATTGAGCCAGGAAAGACTATGATACATTAGATCTATGCTTGTTCTCATTGGACATCTTAGAACTAGCCCTGCAGCTTTGTTTTGGACAACTTGAATTTTTTTTTTTTTTTTTTGGGAAGACCACACTTCAGAGCAGGATGACAATGAATTTATGATTGTGTCTTGCATTCAAACATGCCCAGCCCTTTACTTGGTCTTATAAGTGTCATGTTCCATGTCTGTGTCCTGTTTTCTGTGTTTGTTTCCCTTGTGTTTTATTTTGTAGTCTTGGTTTGTCCTCGTGTTTTTCTGATTTACTTCCTGCCTTTTGTGTTTCCCACCTGTGTGAGTGCCTGCCCCGCCTTAATGTGTTTCACCTGTGCCTCATCCTAGTGTGTATTTAAGCCCTGTGTCCTCCCCTGTTTGTTGTTGGTTCTTTGTCATGTCTTGTGGAGTTTCTGTCCTGTCATCTGTAAGCATCTGTGTCTTGTCTAAGTCTGCCTAGCCCTAGTGTTCCTTGTGTCTCCTGGCTTCAGTGCTTTTGTTAGTTTTCATTTGTATTTTTTAGATTATTAGTTCTTCCTCTGTTGCCTTTTCGTTTCCTCAAGTTTTTGTCTTTACTACTTTTGTATTTTTTCCCTTGTGGAGTTTTTCATTTAGTTTATTAAAAGGTTTTATTTTGAACTGCATTTTTGGGTCCTTTTGTCCCCCTTGTTTCTCCCGCTCGTGACAATAAGATCATCAACTAAACAAAAGACTAGATGCTAGACAGTAGGCACTATATATATATATATACACAGAAAAATATATGATCCAATTTCATCTAAATAAACACGACTGCCGTTTTCTCCAGGCTTTACAAACAAATGTACCCAATTTATACACATTCAAATTAAACAACCATCATCAGAGCTCCAGAACATCTCAGGTTTTCGGACAAACATCCCATTTAACAAAGTGGCATTTGACAAGAGGCACAGAATTAATGACTGAGTGAGGACCTCTGAGAGCCTTGAGCCTGTTCTGACCTGGTCCACGAGTAAACCTGGAGCCAAAACAACTGCCCCGGCTTCCTGTTGTTCTCCGTGTAACAGGATCCTCCCACCTCTCCATCAGCAGACCTCACACTGGTCCATCTCTTCACCAATACACCGCCCGCCTGCCTGCACGCTTCTGCACACACAGCCTGGGAATTCCCCGAGAAGTGAATTTCCATTTCAGTCGCTTTGTCATTGGGGCTAATCTTTTAAAGTCTTATCGGCCCACGGCTCGTACCTGTTCCATAAACGTTCCCAGTTTTCCTGTTGTTCTCGTTTTTTTTCCAGAGATCAGGACCCAGTCAAGTGCTCCGCTGTAGTTTAAAGAAGCAGAACATTGGGTCACATCCTCCTCACGCTTCTGACAGCACACGGTGCAATGTTTTAGAAGGAACACAAGAAAACCTGGAGATGTTTTCAGTCACAAACATGGAAAATGATGTAGTAAAGACATTAAAATGCCATTTTCAAAAGAGCTGAGTTTGTTTGTGCTCAAGCTAGGTCAGAAGAGGACAAACTGAGCACTGCTGGAGGAGAAGCACATATTTCTTACACACAGCCTTAGCTCCATTTGTTCAACAGCATCTCCCTGCAGGGGTGCTCTAAAAAAAATGTGTGCCACAAATTTTGTGGGTCATTTAAGACATTTAAGATGAAAACTCGTCAAATATTTAAAGATAAACTTCAATTCAGTTTTATTTGTATAGCCCAGTATCACAACAAAAGTCGCCTCAAAGAGCTTCACAAACAGTTAATCAAACATAAACACACAATCAGACTTAACACATAATCAACACAAACAATAACTACACTAAACTAAACAGACCCAGGACTCTCTTGTCTTTAGACCCTCCTTCTAGGTAAGGAAAAACTCCTAAAAAAAAAAAAAACCCAGAATAAATAATAATAGAACAGAATAATAGAAAAAACAAGAAAAGTACTTCACTCACAAAGAATAAACCACAATGATACACCTGCTGCCCTGATGAACGCAGTTTCTGGACAAACATCAGGATATGTTGTATGATTTTCTAAATAGTAGATGTATTTCCAGTGAGTTGTGCAAATTTTTAATCTCTAAACTAATTAAGTAGCTTGTTATTTATGGATCATTACGACAAAGAGCATTCTGTCAACTTTACTTTTACTCAGTATTGAATATAAATGTACTAAAGCTTTAGCTCTGGACAGGTTTATGTTTGTCATTGCATTCAGCTGTGACGGACAAAGCTGCCATTTTAGAGACTGGCCCCCCTTTTTTTGTTAAAATTAAGTTAATTAAATGAATGTAACCTGTCCTATGCTCTGTTTTATAAGCAACAAAATAGTGCTTTTCAATTATCCTTTTTTGTTAGCAATAGATATTGTATTATTAAACTTAAATTATCCATTACTCTTCTTGCCACCCTGTAAATTTTAATTCTAGATCCGGCCCTGCTTCTGTCTCGTCTTGTGTCCCATTTAGGTTTAAAAAGCAAGGTATGTTAAGGTGTGTGAATCAAAACAAAATAGGGCTCTGAAACAAGCTGTATTTATCTGTTGCTATTGATGAAGTCCATACATTAATGTCTGCAAAAGTCCACATTCTGCATTTTTCTATTTTGGCAGTCTTCGGTGTTGAGTGTAGAGACTGCAGTCCTCTGTGTGCTCTATGCATTTTGCTGACAATGCGTCTTACTCTAGGAAAAACACACTTTTACTGTAACAAAATCTATTTAAGTAATTGATTTCTACACAAGGGTGTGGTTGAACTAAAAACATGGATGAGCACTGGAGCATGAAGCCAACAAAGTGACGATAGCACAGAATATGCTGATGTTTAAATTGCAGGCTGTTGAGTTTAATCCATCGTTTAGTTTGTATGGCACAAAATGATATTTAATTCAGCATCCATCTTTAATCTCACCGTTTTCAGACCTAAAGCCAGTAATGTTTTAATTTATATTTACAGTTATATTCCAGCAGTTTCAGATAAACCTGCCATATCCTCCATCATGAAAACATCAGTTAAAATGGGTTTGTTATGATTCTGAAGCATCAGAAAGCAAGTTGGTGCAACACATGGTGTAATTTGGGACATAACGTGAAGGAATATGTTTATTTTGTGAAGAGTATTTTCAATTATAGGGGCTCAAAATCTATTCTCAAGTAAAAGTAACCTAAAGGTCTCCTATTCTGCTAAATCAACTTTTTTGAGCTTTTAATCATGTTATGATGTTGTTTTCTCCTCAAAAACAGACCTGCAGTAGCATTCTGTTTGAGTAATCCTGTATGCTGAGGTGCTGCCCTTCTCCAGAGCTGAAAACGCTCGGTCTCACAGCTCTACATAGACACATGAAACTAGGGATGTCCCGATCCGATCACGTGATCGGAAATCGGGCCCGATCATGTGGTTTCAGACTCGATCGGAATCGGACGTTACCTCCCGATCAGGACTCGGATTCTCATTACTTTTTGTCAGATCTGTAGTTATGCGGTGGTACAGAGTGAGACCTCCTGACTCCACACAGAAACAGCAACGCGTGTGGCATGACATCACTTTGCTGCAGTGACACTATTGGCCACCAAGCGAAGCAAAACATGGAAGCAGCTTGAAGCTTGGGGCGCGAGTGTCTGTGGTGTGGAGGTATTTTAACGTGGATGACAACAATCTTGCGATTGCAAAGTGTGAGATATGCAAACTTGGGATATCAAGAGGTGGCAAGGAAAAGGCTGCATTTAACACGACAAACCTGATACGGCACCTGAAAAACAAACACCCGACACAATACAGCGACTTTACCCAGGCAACCCAGCTGAAGACGAGTCAGCCCACGCTGCAGGACGTTTTGAAAAAGAGAGAAAAAAATGTCCCATGACAGTGCGAAGGCGGAGGGCATCACAGCCAAGAATCAGTTTCTTTGCTCTTCATTTTTCTACTTCTTTATTTTTCTACTGTATTATAGAAGTATCGGATCGGGACTCGGTATCGGCCGATACTCAAAATCAAATGACTCGGACTCGGACTCGGAGGCAAAAAAACCTGATCGGGACATCCCTACATGAAACCAGGAAGTGCTCCTGCGCGTTTCTGAAGCCCAGACACCGTCACCGGACTCGCTCTGATCATTTCAGACTTAAACCTCCGTCACTACACAGTACTCAGCTCATTTATCTATCTGTTAGCATCATGCCGCTAATAGCCATGCTAACTGGCTATTTTATGCTCTGTCCAGTCCCCACCGTTGACAGCGGGGGGCGACAGACACCTAATCCAAGCGTTTTCTGCAGAGTCACAGTAACAGCTCCACAACTGCAGAGGTTTTTCACAGATACATTATTTTAATATAAAACACGAAATACTTATGCAAAGGATCCCAATGCTATTCTTTTAGCCTGAAAAAAGTAGAATATAGGACCTTAATGATGTTACTCAAGCAGAAGTACAACTATTACAACTTCTACTACGACTAAAACCTGAGTCTAACATGGGTGTGGGCCAAATGTACCTCTCTTTTTACAAACAAGATCCATAAAAAAATTTACTCACTTGTGCATTAAAAATTTGAATTCCAAGTAACGTTGTATCCGCCAAACAGCTACCCAAGTAAAAGTCAAAGTAAGTTCTAGAAAATGTAATCAGGAAGTACATAATCTTCTGTATGTAATGTAGGTAAAAGTATCTAGTTACTATTAGGCGTCTCTGTCTTGTGTATCTCATGTATTTCCTGACCTCATTTGATACAAAGACGAGTTTTATTTGAATTACATAACTTTTCCGCAGCCGCAGATGAAACACGGCGATAAATCTGTTTGTTTTTGAAGCATCTTCATAATATTTTCATTTTGAGCGAGCCACAGCCAAGACTTTTACTGAACTGGAAGAGTCTGGTCGCAGATCTCTCTCAGAGGAACGGGCTACAGGGAAATGAATGGGCTTTTTCAGTCAAACACAAATGTAATGTTTATTTGTACTGCACTGACTTACAAGAAAAGGTGAAGCCTGAAAGAAAACCAGCTCTAATTCATGCTCACAAACTTCAGGTAACCCACTCCGTCCTGGGACAAACCAGAGGGATACAGGGCTGCAAGCAGATTTAAAAGTCCCCTATTCTGTTAAATTGTCTTTTTTTTAGCTTTTAACCATGTTATAATGTTGTTTCCACCTCAAAAACAGACCTGCAGTAGTATTCTGTTTGAGTAATCCTGTATGCTGAGGCTCTGCCCTTCTACAGAGCTGAAAACGCTCGGTCTCACAGCTCTACATAGACACATGAAACCAGGAAATGCTCCTGTGTGTTTCTAAAGCCCAGACACCATCACCGGACTCGTTCTGATCATTTCAGCCTTAAACCTCCGTCACTACGAAGCAGTCAGATCATTTATCTATCTGTTGGCATCATGTTGCTAATAGCCGTGCTAAATAGCCATTTTATGTTCCACCATTGCCAGCAGGGGGCGACAGACACCTAATCCAAGCATTCTCTGCAAAGTCAACAGAAGATGCTCCCCAACAGTTGTCGTTTTCCATACATTTACATTGTTTTAAGTTATAAAACCTGAAGGAGTCCAACCCTATTTAAAAAAAAAGCCTGAAAAAAGCAAAATGTGTGGCCTTTAATGTGGGTTGTGTAAAAAATTATTAAAACTCATTTAGCATGTGCCATTTTAAAAGCAGAACTCTTCATTTATTCAATCATTAATCTTCTGCTTAGAGGTCATGGGGCCTGTAGCCACTCCCAGCTTTGTGCCTAAAGCAGGGATTAGCCACAGACTAAAGCTGGGGACACACTACATGATTTTTTTGCCCGATTTTATAACGATTCTCAGTTTTGCCGAGTCTGTACCAGTCAACACTAGCTGCAGGGAATCATAATCACCAGTCAGCCCTGAAATCCGTTAGTGTGTGATGTTCAAAGACTCGAATCAGCGCAAAAACCCGGCCTGACGTCAGCCGCAAGCAATCAAACACCGACTCTGGACGAACTCCTGTAGTGTGGGCTGTTTACATTCAACTGGGAATTCATGGAGTCCAGCGACCAATGAAAAACAGCTGATGGGACACAGGAAATATTGTCAAAGAACGAAGACGACGCAACAAGAAGCGGCAGGAAAATATAAGCGGAAATTTGAAGAAGAGGAAGAAGAAAACATAAACAACCATGGCAAACACCGAAGAAAGTTGAGCGCTACCCAACCGAAACTGGATACATAGACGTTTTTCCTTTTTTCCAAACAGATAGCTGAGCACACAGCGGCAACAGCGACCCAGGTAGCTCCATGTTTGTTTACCATTTAGTTCTCGCGAGTTCCCCTCCAGAGTTTGCTGCGTTTGGTTGGCGTCAGTTGCGGCCTCAGCAGATCTTGTAGTGTGTGAGGCGCAGTCTTTCAGTCGTCAGAACTAAATCTGCTGAAACCAGTCGTTAGTGTGAGCTCCTAGTCTTTTCAGAATCTGTAACCACTGAGAAAATCCTGTAGTGTGTCCCCAGCTTAAGACTTAGAACCATACTCTGAGAGACAACCTTTCACTCACTATGGAACATGTAGAGTCTCCAGTTCACCTGTACTTACATCCCTCTGGAGGATTAGTGTGTTGTGTGTGTTGTAGGTTCATGAGAGAAACCAGAACTGGAGAAAACCCAGGAAGAACATCGCAAACTCCGCACAAAAACCTGACCAGGGCCTTCTTGCTTTGAGACAACGATGCCGCCAGAATTATACGCAGCTGTCGTGTCTTTGCTGACATTTTCCTATCATATACACACACTCTCACGTTGGTATGAAGATAATGTTTCCAGACTCTGCTTTTTGTCTCATTAACGTACACACAACACCAGTCAGAAACATACCAGGCGTTCTTCAGCAGGTAGAAATAGAAACGCCGCGGGGCCTCTCCAGCTCACGTCTTTGTGTTCTGTAAGAAAAGAGCCGCATTCCTTCAGCGTCTGTGTGAGAGAGAGGTTTCCATTGCATCAACGACTGTCGATTAGTGCACTCATCAGCAGGTATGTGTCAGTACTGTCGCTCCAATTACAGAGGAGGAACACATACTGGAGGTGAAAGATATTAAAGTACAGCAGTATGTCTTCGAGATGCACGAGACTCTTCCATTTGATACTTAATTACTGCACTGTTCTCTTTGTGGTAAGCAGCTTTATACTAAATCATGTCAGTCTGATCCATTCACATCAGCACCCACAGCCCGTCATTGTATTTTACAGCAAACTTGCACAAAACGTAACACAAGGCATTCTGTAGTGTTATGAAAATAAAATATAGATCCCAGGAGTTGCTTTCACAGGTTACCAGTGGAGAAAAAATGCCAGTCCCCTGCCTTTGGGACAGCATTTACTTTGTACTTGTTGCAGTGTCTTGTGTATCTAAAGCTCAAAAACCACAAGCATGTATTCACACCAGCGATTTTCTCAATTATTTGTGTAGCTATAAAAAAAAAACCATAAAAACATGACCAAGCCCACTCTAATCATAATTTCTTTCATGGCATTGTTCTTAAAGGTCCCCTACGCTGCTAAATCAACCTTTTTTTTTTACCTTTTAACCATGTCATAATGTTTCTTTTTCAAAAACAGGCCTGCAGTAGTATTTCTGTTTGAGTAATCCTGTATGCTGAGGCGCTGCCCTTCTCCAGAGCTGAAAACGCTCGGTCTCACAGCTCTACGTAGACACATGAAACCAGGAAGTGCTCCTGCGCATTTCTAAAGCCCATACACCATCACCGGACTCATTCTGATCATTTCAGCCCCTAACCTCCGTCACTACGAAGCAGTCAGCTCATTTATCTATCTGTTAGCATCATGTTGCTAACGGCTGCGCTAAATAGCCATTTTATGCTCTATCCAGTCCCCACCGTTGCCAGCAGGAGGCGACAGACGCCTAATCCAAGCGTTCTCTGCAAAGTCAACAGCTCTCCAATAAAAGAGGTTTTCCATATATACAGTTAGTTATAAAGTAAGTAAAAAACCTTAAATATTAATGCAAAGGAGTCCAACACTACTTCAAAAAGTCTGAAAAAAGCAGAATATAGGACCTTTAAAAATACAAAATCTACTACTAAAAACTACTGCACCTGCTACTACTACTACTAAACCTGATTCTAACGCAGTTGTGAGCTGAATGTACCACTCACTTCACAACTAAGATCCATAAAAAAACATTTTCACTCATGGATTTCGAAATTTTAATGAAGTAACATTATGGTCAGGAAGTTCATAATCTCCCAATAAGGTAGATTATGTAAGGTAAATTTAGTTACTGTTCATCTGTGCGTCCAGTACGGCGTCTCGAAACTCGCTTTGTGTGTATTTCGTGTATTTCTTGACCTCATTTGATACCAAAGTAAATACCGTATTTTCCGCACTATAAGGCGCATCGGATTATAAGGCGCACCTTCAATTAATGGCCTATTTTAAAACTGTTTTCATATATAGGGCACACCGCATTATAAGGCGCATCCACTAGATGGCGCTGCGCTAAAGGGAATGTCAATAAAACAGTCAGATAAGTCAGTCAGTCAAACTTTATTAATAGAATACAAACCAGCGTTCTTACAACTCCCTCGTTGAAAACAATGTATTTCCAACTCCATTTGTCACAGTTCAAAGCTACATGAACAGCGTTCGAGCGCTCAGTTTTCTGTCCCCTCAATGTCGCAACTCTTCTACATGAACAGCTGGGACTGGAATTCCCCTTTATCGTTTTTACCGCTGTCACTTCGGCGACGCCCCCTGAATACGGTAGCCATAATTAACCAACATTGATCCATATATAAGGCGCATCGGATTATAAGGCGCACTGTCGGTTTTTGAGAAAATTAAAGGCTTTTAGGTGCGCCTTATAGTGCGGAAAATACGGTACTAATGCAAAGGAGTCAAACACTATTTCAAAAAGTGTGAAAAAAAAAAAACAGAATATGTGGCCTTTAAAGCTCCTGTCGGCTGTTTTGTTGAATACTGGACTGTCTCTTTCGGAAAAGCACTTGTTGATGCCAAATAGAAGCAAAGGTCACCAACACTGACCAGAATATTACAACAAAAAGATGTTCTGATAAAACGTTAGCCTCACACAAGCGTTGAATATTATTGCCTTTATTAATTACTGCATGTTTTATATTAGGCCCTTATCTTCGCTGCAGCAGATTCCTGTTATGGGACGTCTCCAGGCCCTGGTCCCAGCTCCACTTCAGACCGATGACTGGTCAAACCTCCGCAAACTCATAATCAGCCCTGTTTGTTTTTCTAATGCCAGTTCACAGAGAAGGAGCGTGCCGTGTTTTGACTCGGAGAACAATCAAACTTCTGGGATATAAAAGTCGCAGCTCTCTCCAGGACGTCCTGTTCTGTTTACGGCTCAGAAGAATCCAGATTTCAGAGGTGAGGAGAATGGGACAAACAAAATTAATGGTAAGGATGACAATAGATAAATAAGTGAGTGAAAAATCATTATCACCAAATATCATTACATTTTCTCAAATACAGTGAAAGTTATGATCAAATAAAGAGTGAAAAAAATAACCGCAATGACTGAAAATGTCCCGAGGAAAACAGAAGGGTTAAACGTTGTGATTTTAAATATGAATCCATGCTTCTCTTTGCTTTCACATTCTCTATTTTCTTTCAGTGACTGTACGTATAAAGTGCTGGAGTAGACAGTCTCTCAGTAGGATTTTCAACTGCTTCTGCGGAACTCAGTAAATCTGCTTGTTTCTCGTTTCTTCGCTATTTTTGCCTTATTTTCCTCTGTAGAGCTCCCCCTACAGTTCAGAGTAAAGCACTATCCTAAATACTCATGAGCTCAGTTGACTCCTGTGTGACCTCTCGCTCGTCTTTACTTTTGTTTTCCCCTCCGCGTATCAATACAAAGCTTTTTATTCCAAATGGCCGCTCTGGAACGATGAAAATCAAGAAATAACACCACTGCTAGCTTGTTGTTTTGCTAACCGGGATGTGCCGCTTTCTTGCGAGACCTGAGACTTCTGTGACTCCGGGTCGACGGCGCTCACTGTTGCAAGTGTCACTTTCAGCCCAGAGACTGCGGGGGGAGCTGCCGCACGCTTAATTTACCCCACAACAACTCACTTAGCCATCACACGGACTCCGAAACAGTTTTTATGGCCCTGTCCCAATACTCGCACTTGCACACTTGTGCCCTTCAAATGCGCATTCACACTGAGGGGCACAAGTGCGGAGTGTGTCCCAATTCTCCAACGTTTGGGAACCACACTTGATCATGCACTTCACTGCCCACTTCCAGTAAGTGTGGATCAGAGCAGACTTCGCTAAAGTATATTACCCATAATGCATTATATTGCGACGTTTTCGAATGACACTGCGTTTGTTACTTAAGCTGGGGACACACTACACAATTTTTTTGCCTGATTTTATAACGATTCACAGTTGTGGCGAGTCTGTACCAGTCAACAGTAGCTGCAGGGAATCGTAATCACCAGTCGGCCCTGAAATCCGTTAGTGTGTGATGTTCAAAGACTCGAATCGACGCACAAACCCGGCCTGACGTCAGCCGCAAGCAATCAAACACCGACTCTGGACACACTCCTGTAGTGTGGACTGTTTACATCCAACTGGGAATTCATGGAGTCCAGCGACCAATGAAAAACAGTTGATAGGACACAGGAAATATCGTCAGAGAACGAAGACGACGCAACAGGAAGCGGCGGGAAAATATAAGAGGAAATTTGAAGAAGAAAACATAAACAACCATGGCAAACACTGAAGAAAGTTGAGCGATACCCAAGCAAAACATAGACGTTTTTTCCTTTTTTCCAAACAGATAGCTGCGCACACAACGGCAACAGCGACCCAGATAGCTCCATGTTTGTTTACCATTTAGTTCTCGTGAGTTCCCCGCCAGAGTTTGCTGCGTTTGGTTGGCGTCAGTTGCGGCCTCAGCAGATCTTGTAGTGTGTGAGGCGCAGTCTTTCAGTCGTCAGAACTAAATCTGCTGAAACCAGTCGTTAGTGCGTGCTCCGAGTCTTTTCAGAATCTGTAACCACTGAGAAAATCATGTAGTGTGTCCCCAGCTTTAGCAATTTAGCAGTCAGCGCTAACTGGCAAAAATGAAATGAATATACCTAATGTCCAGGTAACAACACTGTTAAAACATTAGACACGTCAGATCTTTCTGTGACAAAATGATCCACTTATCAACTGTTATTAACTTTCAGATAAATCCAGCAGCAGTTTAGCAAACACACCGCTAAAAGACAGCGCTGTTTATTCTATTAAATGTTTGTACCTGGTGACTTTAATAGCGCCTGTGTTGTGTCCTTTTTAACTCCCCTGCACCCTTGTGGACTCACGCACTTCATGCATTTTCAGAAAATGCGCACGTCAACAAAGTGTGTAGTGTATAGTGTGGGTATTGGTACAGGGCCTTTAAGGTAAAATGGTTACTGAGTTCTGCTTTAAACAGTGTTATCCATAAAGGTCAGTTTAGCATCCTTGGGGTCAGAATCTGGGCTTTGTAAAGGAGGAAGATGAACCCATCAAGACATGCAAGAAACCTTAAATTACTCCTCCTGCACCTGAAGGAGCAACTTTAACGGTTGGGTAGGGGCCTCTATGACCTATCAGGACACAAATCTGCCAGTGTTGGTCCAAAGTAATGGTGAGTTTGTGGCAAGTGAGCAGGACGAGATGTATTTTAGTGTGAACTTCATGGTCGGGTGTTTTATTAATTTGCATAGAAGTAAAGGCAAGTGCAGCTTTGACCAAAACAAGTTATAATGACCTTTTGTAATTGCAGAAGCGCCGTGTCCCTTCCACCCTCTGCTCTCTGGTTCAGTGGGAACGGCCTCGTGTTCGGACCCGCTCCTCTGCTTCTGTCGGCTTTGATCCGAACGCCGCTGCCGTCTGCGTTTGGATTCAGAAAAATGTTGCTATGGGCATAAAAGTTTTCAAAACAAAACACTCCCTCTAAATGTTACACGCTGAGTCACCGGGCTCTGCAGAGAACTGTCACGCAGAGCTGCAGACTCGCACAGGTTAGGAACGGATATTTTAGGGAGTCAATTAAAGCACTTTTCCACATTAGGTGCAGCCCAGCGACAGGATTCTGGTGAAACATTTGTGGTCTGGTTGCCTTTTATGATGATGATGTGTACTTTCTAACCACTTGTTTTGAAGTTAAATCATTTATGAGTCATTTAAAATGTTTTTTTCCAGGCGTCCTCACATGACAGGTGTGTGATCTCATCAACTCTCGTCTTTATTGTTTCGGAGGGAGTGAATGGGCTGTGTTTACGGGACGTCACAACAGTCTAAAGGCTCTTTTATGCTCCCATTTTGTAGGTAAATAAATCCATTTGTTCCAAGCATTGTTAGTGTCACAGCATTTATACTTCCGACTGTTTTCTAGGTCAGCGTGTGTGTTATGTTAAATAACCAGTAGGGGGCGATCAATGACAGTCCAAGGTTTTATCACGACGGAAGAAAAAGAGCAACAACCACAACAAACATGGCGGCGCTGGAGGAGGTTTTTACACCACATTTAATGAAAAAGAGCCAAGAAAATGAGGCAAAAATAGTCAAAAATGTTAAGTCTTTAAATATATCATGACTAACTTGCTCCAGTCACTCCTTAAAAAGTTCAACGTTTCTTCTGCTGTGACTGTTGAGCTGTGTTCACTAGCACCCCACAGAGGTCAGCACATGTACTGCTTCGTTTGTTCATATCCACAAGCTCTGGGAAAACGGACCGACGTATGACAGAATGATCGCAGAAGACGAACAGAACACTGTCTGTATCCAAATGTGTATCTAACGTAGAGTGGGAACGATGGGAACGCCCAAAAAAACATTCCTTCTGATTCCCACCAAACCAAATCATTCATGACAATGCCGAAGAGTTGCTCTGTCGCCTTTGGTTCAACAAATACACAAACAAATTCTGAAATTTTACCTATAAAGACATGGAGCCATCCAGGAGGACAAAGTGGTCCAGTGGTACAAATTTGTGTATAAAATACCATCACTGGCTGATGTTAGCTGTCCATGCTAATCTAATCAAGATTAAGTTGCATCATGACATAACTGGCCGCAGTATAAAAACATGATGAGTTTAATTCATCGTAGTTATTTTCAACGTAAATTTGTTAAAGCTTTATTGAATCATGGCCGACATTAACAGGCTGCTGACTGATGCACGGCTGTCAGGCTGCAGCTATGAGCAGCTCAGACTTGACGAGTGAAGCTGGGGTTATGCTTGACGCTGTACGTTCTGCGCGGAATCAGGCCCAGACAACTTTTGCAGCATTTATACTGTGTGGCTTGTTTCCACTGCCGATATTCTCCTAGGCTCTTGGAGGCAGTATAGAGGCATCTACGGCACGCGCACAACACTACACCATAGTAGAAGCAGAAAACACTGTTTACAACATCCCCGTGAGTCTAAACAAAGAGAAAGAACGTTTATGTTGTTTACTACTGCTTGCAAAAAGAAGAAAAAGAAGTGTTGTCTGGAAAATCCAGACTGATATGTCTCTGTATTATTATACAGAAAAATATCAGTCTGGTCACCACGCCGTCCGCAGTGGTTTACTCAAATCCAAAACGTACCATGCATTTTGATTCGCTTATTTAAGTCAAGTGTTCTTCGCGAGCAGCGTCCGCAACAACAACAATCAAGGTGGCGACTGAGGAGCCGAGTTTGTATCATTCAGTGGTAAATTCTGTTTTAAATGACCAAAAACATAGAGTCATTAAAATCACAGCAGCTTGCAGCTAGAAGCCTTTATTTAAAAAAAAAAAAAAAGTTTTCACGTTGCTTACTTTCTTGTCGCTTTGTTAACGTCACGTCCGCCATTTTCTGATTGGCTAACTCCGCTGTCCGTTTGCTCCATGCTAGAAATCAAATTGATTCTATGGCGACCAGACTCTTCCGCTGGTACAGCAGTGAATCTGGAATTTCCAGGCAAAAAGAAGTGGTCCACTTGTCCATTAAACATTGACAAGACGAAGGGGAGTTTAATTTGCTTGTGAGACCAACTTCAGCTATCAGGAGTTCTTGCTCATCCACCATGTCATGTCTGCGTAGTTGCAAAATTTCCTAGGTGTGGGGTACGGAAAATTTGGGCTGGAGGGGCGTGGTTGCCGAAATGACATAATGACGTGCGGAAGCAAAAAAAACAAGCTTCAGTCTTTTAACATACGGAAAGCAATCCTTTTAGTAATTTTCTAGCCTTCTTTTTCATGTCCTAACACCTGTAAAGACTCTGTTAGCTGTGACGTGTTTTAAGACTGCTTACTATGCAAATAAGCCACCAAAAAACGGTTTGTTTTCCCTCAGGCCAGACCACGCCCCCCACTGTGACGCAGTGATGACAGCGTCCTGTGAGACTGAGGGGGACGGCAGGGGAGCTTTCTGTGGTAGAATTTGCTGATAACGTGTCAGTATTCAGATCTTTAGAGTTTATGGTTAATATCTCTGTGATTATTGGGCTTATTACATGATACAAAAACTGGGGCACAGTTCAAAGTCTTCTTTGTCGACACAAGTTCCCTTAAGTGAAAGGATATTTTCACTGTAGCCTTGCAAAGTAGTGATATTATTCACACAGTTGTGATTGTAGACAGTAGAAAGGGCTTTACATCATGAAATTAATATAATACAGTTTTGGACCTAATCACTGCCAAAAAAACAAACAAACAAACCAAACAATCTGATTCAACATTAATGGATTTTCTGTTTAGATATTTCTTATGTCTAATGCCTAAACTATACGGTAAAACTGGACCCTGAATTAAAATGTGAAAACAGGTGGAGGACCAAAACTGCCAAACCAATCAATAAATAAATTAATAAAAAAATGCTCTCGACAAAAAAATAAAATAAAATAAAATAAATAAACAGGACAACAAATGCTGAAATAAAATAAAAAATTCTCTTTAATTTATTCTGACATTTATTGATTGATTTTGGTCACTGAAATGTAAATGAAGGCCCCTTCATTTGCATTTCAGTGACAGAAATGAAGAAAAAATAAATGAGGGAATAAATAAAAGAGGAAAAAATAAAATAAAATAAAAAATAATTTAAAGCACAAATTTGTCATGTGGGGTGTGAAGGCATGGGGGAAAAGGACCCAAAAAGGCAGGACTGTGTAAACTTTTAATAAACTAAATGAAAAAAACTCCACAAAACACAAAGATGAAAAAAGTCCAAAAGTCAAATATCAAAAAAGTCAAAACCTGAGGAAAAACAAAAGACAAAAAATTAATAACAAAATGTCCAAAAATACAAATGAAAACTTACAAAAACACTAAAGCCAGGAGACGCTAACTCTGACATTAGACAAGGACACGACAAAGAACTGGGGAAAACACAGCGACTAATGCCTTTCATCATACATCGGAATCTCGGAAGTCCCGACTTAAAAAGACGACTTCCTAAAACGTCCGTTCACGAGTTCAGTTTGTGGATCAGCACAATAACAACAAAACCATATTTGCATTTTCATGTTGTTTTATAGGAAACAAATAAATGCCTTGATAAAAGTGTTTGGTGGAGTTACATCAGGGGAGGTCTCTATTTCTACTTTAGTCATTTGCTGATAAATGAACATTCAAAGATGTTTTTGCAGAGCTGTAGCACTGAGAAATTCATTCATTTTATAAAGATGAGTACATTTTTACAGAAGTATGAGATCTCTTGTTTTAAAAAACGATTATTTCTCCGCCAGTAACCACACTGTTTCTGTGATTGTGATGTCAACTCAGAAACTCAGCAACACTTTCGCAAAAATTCCAACTCGAGACGGTGTTCAAGGCTGTTTTTCCGACTCGGAGGTCGGAATTTCTGAGATTCCGATGTATCATGAACACAGCATAAATAAACTAAGATCACACGGGAAACACAGGCAGCAGGAAGTAAAACAGAAAAACACAAGAACTGACCCGACTACAAAATAAAACCCAAGGGAAACAAAACACAGGGAACAGGACACAGACATGGATCATGACAAAATTAATAAATGTAGAAATAAATACAGAAAGGGAATAATTATAGGCCTTTTTTCTTTATTTTAACCAAAACTTACATTTTCATTTAACCCTATAAAACCATTTGTATCATATTTGTTACTCAAGTTTCTGCGACCTCTAATTTACCAACACGATCAATACAAACTGTGATTTGACCATGAAACCCATGGCTCTGTGAAGGTTTCAGGCTTTGGTTGGCACTGCTCTCACAAGCACAGGAAAGGCCAAAATCAAGTGTGGCAGAAAGTCCAACACCGCCCCGGAAAAGGCCAAGCTGCAGTGCCTCTTGATGTAAGAAGATGGCATCGATCATTTTCCAACCTGGGAAATCTGACAGAGACGCAGGCACTGCACCAGCTTCACTCCTCACCTGTCTGTTCAGTTCAATTCAGCTCGGTTTTATTTGTATAGAATCAAGAATCACAACAAAAGTCGTCTCAAAGGCTTCACAAACAGTTGATCAAACATAAACACAATCAACACAAACAATAACTACATTAAACTAAACACTCTCCTGTCCTTAGACCCTCCTTCTCGGTAAGGAAAAACTCCTAAAAAACAAAAACTGTGATAAATGTAAGGTGCACCTTTGCCTAAACAAGGACAGGAACTGTTTTTCTACCTACCACCAAAAGAAATAAAAAGGGTGCAGAAAGTTATATGTAAAAAAAACAAAAAAAACCAAACAGAAACATTTTCTGAAAAGTTTGATGTAGTCTAAATGTTATGGGTAAAATGTGTTTTTGTCATGAGCAAAAAGTTGCCAAAATCACCCAATGTATCATATGTGATACAAATCTCAAACAAAATGATACGGAATTTTTTATTTTTTTTTCTTAAAAGGTTTAATAAACATATCAGTTCCAAAAAAATTGAATTTTCTGACTATTTTTTGATGTGTCATGCTTTACAGGGTTAAGAATTTTTTTTTCAGCATTTCTTGTCCTGTTTAAATCATTTTTTTTTTATGTAATAATGTATTTATTATGTGTTTAACTGTATATACTTTACTCTTTAGGTGACAAATTAGGTTTCCTTTGTGGAGCCAGCCCTCTGTCCTTTGTCAGCTGCTTATTCTTTATCTCGCTCTCCGTCTGCCGTCTCTGGTTCAGGAGCGTGCCTCTAAACTCTGAGCAGTAAATCCCAGCTGTTTAGGGATGAACTCTGAGTGCTTCATAATGGCAGCAGTATTTTGTGCGGGGCGCTATAACACGACGGGCCGATCCTCTGTAATCCCAGCGGCGTTAGCTCCCCGAACGCCAGAGGAATGTGTTCAGAGTCTGTCAGAGCCACTTAGTCGACAAGTCCGACCCTGTGATGTAAGAGAGACGGAGGCCCACGGCACGCGAGGCTGCTAATACCCCAAATATGAAGCACGAATGGTATTTAGACAGAGATCGGGCAGATTAGGGCTCTTCGGGCGGGTTTTATAATGCTATTTTTGTTTCAAGTACTTTTTCTGATTACATTTTTCCAGTGAAATACTTTCACTGCGGCAAAGTGGGCAGCGAGCTCGTCCTACAGTTACAGATTTGTGGATTTTAGTCAGGTTTGGGACACTAGCAGTAGAGGTGTTTTTGAATAAACTACACTGCTCTACAGCAAAATGCTTCTGGAACAAAAGTAGTGAAATTTTTCTTGGATTAGGTCACTAATAAAGAAAAAGTAAGTGAGAAGTGCAGATTGGCGAAAGTTTCCAAGAAACAGTATTGAGTCAAAATAGGAAATTTATGCAAAATAAGGCAAAAACAGTAGTTTATCAGAAGGTACAGTGTCTACAAGCAACCAGTTCTATCTGAAAGCTGCACATTCAATACATTCATTTTAATATGTCTGGAGTTTTGACATAAAATGTTTTGTTTTTATTTGCAGAAATCTCTCTCTTGGAAGTGGACAAAATGCATGCATGTAGAGAAATTAAATAATTTCAAAATATAAATATTATTTTTAAGCAAAAAAAGCCTAAATCTATTGTATAAACAGATGCGATTTTGATGTGAAACAATATAATTAAATATCTTGAATACATTAGCTAACAGCACAGTTATCAATTGATTTTCAGTTCATCTTATCAAAATAAATGAGATTTAGCCACTTTTATCTCGGAAGCAGATCGAGTCCAAACATTTGTAGACCAGTGTTATTATTGCAACATACTTTTGTGGAAACCTGTGCAATATTTATATTATTATGTGCCATAATTATTTTATTTTACTTTTTACTTATGGTACTTGAATATCCATACTCTGTCAGACTATATACTGTACATATTTATTATAGTGTATTTAATTGCTTATATTCTAATTTAGTTTATTTAGCTCTGCTTGTAGTTTAGTTTTTTAGTTAATTATCTTTGGCCAGACTGCTCTCTGATACACTTTGTCCTCTTGTGTGATACCACTGTGTGCTACTGCTAACTGTACTGATGCTACTGCTAACTGTACTGATGCTACTGCTAACCGTACTGGTGCTACTGCTAACCGTACTGATGCTACTGCTAACTGTACTGGTGCTACTGCTAACTGTACTGGTGCTACTGCTAACTGTACTGATGCTACTGCTAACTGTACTGGTGCTACTGCTAACTGTACTGGTGCTACTGCTAACTGTACTGGTGCTACTGCTAACTGTACTGATGCTACTGCTAACTGTACTGATGCTACTGCTAACTGTACTGATGCTGTTGCAACAATGCAATTTCCCCACTGAGGGACTAATAAAGGTTTTCTTATTCTTATACTTTTACTTCTACTTGAGTATTATTTTGCAGTAACAGTACTCTTACTTGAGCGCAGTTGTTACTTCTGTGTTGATTTCAGAAGCTTTATGTTGCGAGAAAGAAAGTGAGAAGATTGCCTTACTCTGTTTACTTTGACTAGTTTTTATTGTTTATTGTTTGGAAACAGCAGAATTGTTGTTATTTTTACATGCACACATTTGGTAAAAGGGCCACAGATCTGGGGCACCATACTTTCCAATTTAAAAGCCCTTGTAAAGTATTTGAATGACCACTTTTTACTTCTACTTGGGTAATATTATTTTGAAGTAACAACAAGGTCCAGGCGCTCGGTTGAAAAAGTGTAAAAAGGCTTTATTTCACGAGGGCTGGACCTTGTTGTTTCCATGAGCACCATTGGTTTTGTGGTTTTAATCTGTTTTTGTAACAATACTCTTACTTACCAAGTACCAAGACGTGGACCAAGACCCAGACCAGGACCAGCACCCAGAGTGGAACCAAGACAAGATGCTAAAGCTCAATAAATGTGCTACAGTAACTGGATTTACTGTAAATAATAATAATACAAAAAGAAATCTTGAATACTGTGTTATCGTTTGCTTGTTTTTTGGGGCCTTTACCAGTCTTTATAAAAGATTCAGAGAACAGTGTTTAGTGTTTTGCTGTGTAGTGTGTTGTGTATGCTCTGTGTGTGTTAGTTTTGAAACAGAGTCATTTGTACATTTAGCCTATATTTTGAAAATTGTGTTTATTGTTTAGTGAAATTGGTCTAATGTTCCAGAAAATGTGTTTTAGCAATTGGGAAAAACTGTAATACTGTATTTACCGGACTATAAGTCGCTCCGGAGTATAAGTGGCACTCGCCAAAAAAATGCATAATGAAGAAGAAAAAAACGTATATAAGTCGCACTGAACTAAAAGTCACATTTTTGGGGAAATTTATTTTACAAAATCCGACACCAAGAACAGACATTTCATGTTGAAAGGCAAGTTATAGTAATAATAGAATAGAGAACAACAGGCTGAATAGGTGTGCGGTTTGCTAACGTAACACATTGATGGTTATTCAGCTACATGAAGCATAAACAACGAACTGAATAGGTGTCTCGTATGTTAACGTAATATATTAACAGTTATTCACATAACTATAGCATAAAGAACATAATATAACAAGTTCACCAAACTCACCATCTCACTCCTAATCACTAAATCCTTTAAATTCTTCATCCTCGGTGTCGCTTCTGAACAACTCCGCCAACTCCGGAGGTAGACGAAGCGCCGCTTCCTCCTCTGCGTGGCTGTCGTCAGACTCAGCATCAGTTCCATTTCCAATTATTCCGCTCTTTCTCAGTTGTCTTTATAGCCTAAGTTGTTAGTGGTAATGTTTACATTTTAAATTGTCAGTGGTACAGGTGCAGCAGATGCTGGTACACAAGCCTAGAGCGCCCTCTAACCAACACCTGAAATATTTTAATATATAAGTCACACCTGAGTATACGTCGCACCCCTAGCCAGACTATGGAAAAAAGTGCAACTTATAGTCCAGAAAATACGGTACTTGGTTTCTCCGACTGTAGCTCTGCAGATTGCCGAATAGAAGCTTGAAAAATAAAAGTCCAGCCTCTCTGGAGTGTAGCAAGTGGTTTGTGTGATGTGCGTATGTTGTTCCTGACAGATTGAATAAACCACAAAGCAGATATGATGCTGCTTTGGTGAAAATTGTGAGTGACACGCAACTATTCACTCACAGTTGTTCACTCTGGGACACTTGGATTGACCAGGTTACATGCATGCACCAACAGAGCAGCCTGGGATTTAACCCACAACCTTCTCGCTGTTCGGGAGCAGAGCTAACCACTCTCAGTCACAAGTTATTTATAGTTTTCCTGTCCAATAGCCATGAGTTTTATTAGCTCACTGGGTTATGTTAGCGCTTTTTTATTTTGCAAACTTTAGTTCTTCAAGTCTTTCTTCAGGCGGTTGTTTTGAGGATGTTTTCAGCACCATCTGTGATAAGAGATACCCACAGAGATAAGAGATAGTCCGCCTGCATAAACTCAGTCCTAAAGCCGAGCGGGATCTGAACCAAGATGGCACCGATTACACAGGAATTTACTTAAGAGCCTGAACGAGTCATAATACAAAAATAAGCTCGGATTTGTTGTTTGCTTCTGTTTGGAGATGGTCGTGAAGGGGTTTGAACAGATAAAAACACGCCCGAGTCGAGATAATATCCCGAGAGTCGTCTCATCTGATACGATAATCCAAAAAGGAATGAAAAACAGGCACGAAACTGAAACAGGAGCGAATTAAGACGTCACAAAATGTTTTATTACTTTGCTAATCTGTTTAAAAGAGCAGTGCGACTTTTGTTCTTGTAACGGGGGAATGTGAGAAAACAAGATCTTAAGCCTCATCTAGCCTTCGTTACTGAGGAGTTGACCATTTTCTGAAGGCCACGGCAAGCTTTGGTCAGTTTTTTATAAGGAGGTGTGGTCCCTTTGGCTGTCTCCACGACTTATCAACACTGAGTTAGCGGCAGAGAGAAGTCCTGCTGCCAAAAGAAAGAAAAGAAAGAAAGAAAGAAAAAAAAAGTGAATAAATATTTGTAAATTTATTTATGTGACGCTGATCAGGATCAAGATCAAGAGAAGTGCAGGATCATGTGGGTCTGACATCAAATACAGAGCTGGAAGTTTATTTATACAAATAAATATTGTGCTTTTTTCAGTCTTTCTGAAGCCGTGTTGGACTCCTGTGCATTCGTATTTCAGGTTTTATAACTTAAAATAATTTATGTCTGTTGGGAGCTGTTACTTTGACTTTGCAGAGAACGCTTGGATTAACGTATGTGTGTCCTGAGTCGGACACTTTCAGCTAAAATTCTATTACTTTTTTATCTTAAACACTTCATAAAGTTGCTCATTTATTATCTTCAATAATGCAAATTGTATAAAATAAAAGTACATTTTCTTACAGTTATAACGATATATTGGTTGGATAGTTTCTTTTACAAATATTTTATTGAGGCCGTATGAAAGAGCGCTTTTGTCCGAGGTTTAAGCTCGGCAGTGCTATGGCCCTGAGTCGGACACACGGAAGTTCCAATATCGGACACGCTCACCTTTCTGGCTTTTTCAGCCTTATTTGTTGGATTTTTCGGCTCTAATTTGAGGCTGGGATATTTACGTTAACAAATTTTCACACCTGGTACCTTGTTTTCGTCTTTCAAAATAAGATTGTGGGCTAAGCTAACGTTAATCAGAAAATAATAAGACGGACAAAGTTAGCTACAAAAACACTAAGATCACTGAAAGAACGTCGCCCGAGTCTGACCTGAGCGTTCCCTGCACATTTCCCTATCAAAATTATTATTTTATAAACACTTAGCATAAATACACAAAAATTACCACAAAGGTAGAGCAATATGCAGAGTTTTTGTTTAGCTACCGTTAGCCAGTTAACATCTTTGCGAGCGTCTGTTAGAAGACCGCAAAATAGGAAAAGGTGAGCGTGTCCGACTCAGGACACACATACGTTAGGTGTCTGTCGCCCCCTGCTGGCAACGCTGGGGACTGGGCTGAGCATAAAATGGACATTTAGCATAGCTGTTAGCAACATGATGCTAACAGATAAATGTGCTGACTGCTTCATAGCGACGGAGGTTTAAGGTTGAAATGATCAGAATGAGTCCGGTGTATGGGCTTTAGAAACGCGCAGGAGCACTTCCTGGTTTCACGTGTCTACGTAGAGCCGTGAGACTGAGCGTTTTCAGCTCTGGAGAAGGGCAGTGCCTCAGCATACAGGAATACTCAAACAGAATACTATTGCAGGTCTGTTTTTGAAGAGGAAACAACATTATAACATGGTTAAAAGCTCACAAAAGTCACATGATAGGGCATCTTTAAGGTCAACTCTAAACTTCAGTGTGATGTCGTGTGTTAGTAGGAAAAGCTTGGTAAGAGGGGAGTGAGTACTGCAATTTAAAAACCATGTAGTTTGCAATTTGCTATTTCACTTTTACTGTGGGGCTTTCCATGGAGCAGGTTCTTGCAGGTTAGTGTTAAATTTAAAAAAATAATGGCTTCAGTGAGGGCACGGTGCAAGGTCATAAACTCCTAAAGGTTCCTGGGCTGTGTATTACTGTGGAGTCTGCATCTCCTCCCTGTGTCACTGTGGCTCCTCCTCTTCTCCCTTCTCATGTGACGTCTGACTCTGACCCCACTGGCTCAGACCGTCCTGCTCTGGTTCACCCAGGTCTTGTGTCTACCTCTATATTTTTAATCATAAACAGAGGACTTGATGCAGATGGTTTGAGTTTCCAAAAGCGTAGCAATGGTGGGATCGTCTTTCTGAAATATGACGTATAAGACTGACACTTTCCTTTGGACCAAAACAGCTCAGGCTCGTCACATCGGGGCTCAGGGCTTGAAACCTCACCGCTATTTTCACAGTCAGACGATACGACACTGAGTTCTTGCCTAAATGTGTAATGTAGGTAATAATGCAGGATTTTAAAGTTACACTGTGTAAGATTCCCGGTCTTGCGCCTCTAGAGGCCACAGGTGCCACTGCACCGTCGCAAAATGTAAACACTAGGGCCCCTCCTCCTTCTGAAACTGTGCGAGCGTGCGTCTATTTCCATCATTGTTTCAACTTTAGTTGACCTGCTGCTACCTTTGGAAGTTTGGACTGGATCTTCTATAGAGTTAGCGCTAGCGTTAGCTTATCAACAAATATCGCACAATGGTCGCAGTAAAAACAACTAATAACTGTATGAAAAAGCACGTTCTAAAGAAAAAATAAAGAGGCTAATTTACCTGCCCAACAATAAAGAAGCAAAAACGTGATCCGATTTGCAGCCTTCTCTGTCTCTCATCTGACGCCAGCGAGCAAAAGTCTGTCCGATGTTGACTCTTGTCTGCGATCTGGTGCGGTCCCTTTCACATTTTCTTTTTCTTGCCTCGTCCGACATTGTCTTCATCTTCTTGTGTCCTTCGGCTCTGACGAACTGGCGAAAATAACAATGCTAAAAGTAGCTTCCTGGTTATACTGCACCTCAGGTATAAGAGCTGAAGGGAATGCCGTAAAGCAAGTCGTTCCCTGTCACGTGACTCTTCCTGAACAGCGGAGCGCTCCCGGCCAAGTTGCGAGGGCGGTTTCTCAGTACAGAAGCCCCGCTCGGAGCAACAGATCGCGCCTCAGGCCTTATAATCACTCAAAAAATCACAAAAACAAGTCAGTATGCCCCACATATTTAGGAGAAAAGCTACACAGTGTAACTTTAAGTACTTGGGAGGGACATCTGAACATAACTAAAATGGCTCTTGCTCCTTAAAAGCCTTGGGTGCTGAGTTTGGAGTTGCCAGAGCAGAGAAGGCCTCGGGTCATCCAGAGGTTTTCTCAGCAGACACTGTAAGGCCCAGATGCTCTCATAAAATAAAACTATGTAATATTGTATCCTAAGTGGTATGATATTCTTTTATATATTAATCTTCTGTCTTCAAAAAAGCCACATTTCTAAAAACTGTTGACGGCTGAGAGACAATCTGTCTAATGTGGACCAATTGTAGGTCAGATTTTCTTAACGTAATGAAATAAATGAATATATACCTATTTGTTTTAGTAATGCTTATTAAAATGAAAACAGATGTGTTAGAATTGGACAGTGGGAACAGTTAAAGATAAGTTTTTTGAGAAAACCAATAAGGCAACCAAACTGTGCATTTTTTTTCTACAAAGTTCTATGGCAGAGAAATGAGCCAAATGTTTTTATTGCCATTTTGAGCTTTTCAGGCTGAGATAAAGGGATTTTCATGAGCGTAAGAGCCCAAACTGCTACATGATGGTTGGGGACACTCTGAGTTGGCTTCCCAGGATGTCGCAAAGCACCGTGAGGCCAAATCTCCCAGGTCTGCAGCAGGACTGCCACAATGGCCTCTCATGAACTGATACTGAGAACAGATAAAGATTAGTTTTTTGAGGAAAACCAATAAGGTGATCTCAGTCAAACTTGCTGTGCAGGTAGAGCATGGGGAGAGCTACAAAATACACTTGGATTTTCTGTTCTACTAGAAGAAGACCAACAAGGATGAAGTGAAAGAAGACATGAAGTTTGTGTGAGAGAAGAAGATGCAGAGGAGAGGGTTACACTGTGGACACCTCTGAAGGGAACAAACCAGAGGAGGAGAGGATAAAGATGTGAACTGTGTAAAAGTCTTGGCCCAACATGTCCGCCTGTTTACTGAGAAAGTTATCTCAGCCCTGTGTTCACCAAAGCATGTGTTCATAACATTCCTACAGAGATTACTTGGTTAAATAATGTTTGTAGCTCGGAGCGATTCTTAATAATCACAGTGATCAGGTTTTTGTCTGGACTTGTCGAGCTTTAATTGTTAATGTGTGACTGAAATCAGGAGTGCAGCGTGTTCCCGTCGTGTTACTGTGGGTCCTCTCCTCTTTATCCCACCACCGTCCAGACACAGTCAGGGACAGGAGACTGGACACTCAAAATGTCCCACAGTGAACGAATGAGAGAGTGAATGTTTGTCTGTCTGTGTGTGTCTCTGTGTCAGGGCCCATAGTTTCTGTGAGAGCCACCAACAACAGGAAACAGAACAAATTAAAGTTTATTGTGAGCTATTTTTACAAACAAAAACAAAAAAAATGGCAAAGAGCTCGTGCTTTGTAACATTTATTCATTCATCTTCTGCTTATTCCCTTTACAGGCTGCGGGTACTGGAGCCTATCCCAGTAACTATGGGCCTTAGGCGGGGGGCACCCTGGACGATGGACTGATACTTTCAACCCAAAGACTATGGATTTGGTTTCCCCTAACATTTAACTGAACATTTCCTAATGTTGGTGTCACATTTTGCATTAAAACAAACTGCAGAGTCTTAAAGAGTCTAAAAAAACAGAATTTAAGGACTTAAAAGCCTTAAATTTGCTGAGATGCGGAGTACTAGGTCTTAAATACTGTATATTTAAATAGATCTTAAATATGTCACGTACATTTGATGTAACTACAGCATATTCTAAAATACTCACTTAAATCCTCAAAGGCCTGTTACCGTCGCCGATATGAGAGCTCAGATTTTGTCTTACCACAAACAAAATGCTTTGCGGTACTCACTGTCGCCAATTGTCGCAAATAAACGACGCGGCCATGTTTATGACTCAGCCTTTAGTGCATGAAATACATCTTAATTTTCTTCAACAATGGTCTTAAAAAGGTCTAAAAGAAGTCTTAAATTAAAGTTGCTGGGCCATGCAGAAACAAAACTTTTATAATATTCTCATAATAATCAGTTTGTGCATAAAGGAGGCAGGAACCTATGAATTTGATTGGATACACAAACGAGTTGGTAAATCAGATTTGGCTGATGAAGCTTTTGTAGGATTCATTAAACCTCTGGGGGTTACTTGGAAAGTGGTTGAGAGCTGCTGTTAGCTCCCATGCTACTGGTTAGAGACCCCTGCTTTCAGGTTAGAAATGAGAGGAGTTGAGTTTCAGGGCATCACATGCAATATTAGGAAGCACAGAATCTAGAGTGTGCATAATATTTAACAAGCAGTTAACTTCAGTAACTTCAGGTCTTCTGTTCTGCTAAACTGACTTTTCCTCTCTTTTAACCATGTTATAATGTGGTCTCCTCCTCAAAAACAGACCTGCAGTAGCATTCTGTTTGAGTAATCCTGTAGGCTGAGGCGCTGCTATTCTCCAGAGCTGAAAACACTCGGTCTCACAGTTCTACATAGAAACGTGAAACCAGGAAGTGCTCCTGCGCGTTTCTAAAGCCCATACACCGTCACCGGACTCGTTCTGATCATTTCAGCCTTAAGTCGCTACGAAGCAGTCAGCTCATTTATCTGTTAGCATCATGTCGCTAATAGCCATGCTAATTAGCCATTATATTTCCCACCGTCCAGTACAAGCACTCGAGTTTCTCTTCTCATGTCTGAACTCGATGCAAAGGTGTCCAAATTTATTTAAAAAAGCCTGCTAAAGCATGACATGTTCCCTTTAAACTGCAGTAAAACGTTACAGTGCTCTTCTCTAAAGTCTGTCCAAGGTTTCTTCAGGGCGGTTGCCAGGTCAGGGTTGACTGAGGTTGAATTGAATGTTTCCTTCAGGTTATTACAGCATTTATTTACCCGGGGAAGTGTTTTATTTTTTCAGTTCTTGGCCAGAGTTGTGAATGCTGCAAGCTGCCAAAACGCACAATTATCGGGAAAAGAAGTTACGAAACACACAACTTAATTAGTCTCATAATAAATATTGGTTGCCATTGCTTTTCTTTTCTTCTTACAAATACAAGCAGCTATATTTTATCACCAGCAATTACATGACATCTTCTGCCTTTTTTTTTTCACTCTGCATTGTTACATAAGACTGGACAGACCCTGGAGGATTCCTGGCCTGGTTTTGTGTCCAAAACAGAAACAACAGTGAAAACCCAGAGAACAGAAGCAGAGCAGTGGCACACATCCCACTGGGAAAGAGATGTTTACTGACAAAACAACAAAGACAGTTTTGTTCTGTTACGTGTGACTTCAAAAATGTGGCTAAGCTGACACACACACCAGCTGTATTCATGGAAACAGTGTTGAAAATGTACTTTTTGGCTGCTAATCTCTGTCAATAAATGTACTTTCCGTCTCTTTAAGTACTCATTAAGACTTGTGCATTAAAGATTGTGGTAAAATCATTTAGAAAAACAGCTTAAAAAGGGGATCACAATGAAATGTTGTAGTCAAGACCATACTGATCGAGACTAAGACCAGTCTGAGTCCAGGGTGAACCCAGACCAAGACAAGGCCGAGACTTTCAAGGTTCCAGACCAAGTCGAAACCGAGACCAAACCTTGTGAACTAACACTAAATAAAAGAGGAAAACATAAATGGTTATTTTAATGATCTAATGAAATAGACTTTACAGAGACTGCTCATTTTTTCTGGTTCTTCTGATCCAGAAAACATCCAAAATTATAAAGAATAGCATTTTCTTATAATGTTTAGTGAACAAAATCTCTGAGTCCGCCACATCAGCGACTGAGACAAGACTGAGTAAAACTGGATTCGAGACCAAGATCAAGACCAAGTAAAACTGCAGCTGAGACTGAGACAAGACCATAAAAAAATAGTCTCAGTGGCACCAGTCTCGGGCGCTACAACACTAGGCACAAGTACTTCCATTTAAGTACTTACTGATGCCGAGTACTTCCATTTACTCCATATAAAATATCTCAATCATCCCGTATGGAGTCGTCCGTCTGTGCTATAATCACAGCTAAACTTTGCTCATCATCAACATCCTATTCCTCATTTGAAAGCTTAGACTCTCCACAATTTTAAAGACAGATTGAGCGTCTGACCATAACCAGCAGAGATTCACCAGGAATCAGTCCTAACACAATCAGCAGCTCCAGACTCAGCGCTGGCTTCACTTTCAGGATCAACAGATCGACAACTGCTTGAGTTTCAGGACTGTCATGTATGATTTGGGACCCCTGCTGGTGAAGCTGAGCATAATGTAAAGTCCCCTGTGCTTATATTTCTATTCTTCACTTTGAAATTCCTCCACGTTGCTTCTCACTGCTCAGCTGCGAGGCGACAGTGCTGTAAAGTGGTATCGGTTGCTGGCGTGTGATGCCCAAAATGTTTTTTACTTCCACGTTTTTTCCACTTTGTGCAGCCCTCAAGAATACGCACTCTTGTTTCTCGTACCATATGATCAGCTCTGACCAATGGGAGCGCGAAGGCGGGATAGAGTGGTGACATAACAAACCAGAAAAAAACAATTTTTTTTGCCAAACTAAAGCTTTTAACTGAGAAAAAGTCCACAGTGTGAAATTAGAGAATAAACTCTACAAAATCTGATCATTTTCTCAGCTGTAGGTGCTCTGTAGTCGAACACCAGGCGTTTCTGTTTGCATTTTGCTCTATAGGAAACATCCTTCCTTTCCTTTATGAGATTTTTTTGTTGCATTTCCACGGAGCAGCCTCTAATCAAATTATTATTAGGGATGAGGGGCCCCAACCACGTCCTGTTATCCGTGGTATCAGCCCATATTTAGGAATATGAGTACAGTATCGGTGCATCCCCGGTCACAGCTAAATCTAAATTTGTCCTCTGCATTTGACCCATCCTTTAGTTCCGCTGGGGTTAAACCTGTCAGGAGCGGTGGGCGACCGCAGTACAGCTCCCAGGGGCCCTTCTTCAGATCTGAGCCAGGATCCAGTTCAGGAGAACCTACAGCTGGAGGATTAGCCTACTGTACAAGTACCAGTTTTGATGAGGGAGACCAGAGCACCTGGAGAAAACCCAGCCAGACACAGGGAGGACTCCACACAGAAAGATACTGCTCAGGAATCGAACCCAGGACCTCCTTGTTGTGAGGCCACTTCACCACCGCGCTGCCAAATCACATTTATTCCATCCACATTCCCTCTTTTGAAGTCTCTGGGTGAACTCAGGCTCTAACGCTCTGAAGAATCCTTCTCTTCAAAGAGAACGGTCTCCTCCCTGGTCATGTGACCCGCGGCGGAGGCGGCCATGTTGGATTCCTCGGCTCATTCCTCGCAGTACAATAACTTCCTGTCATTCTTCGAGTCTCGGCGGCGGAGCCAGAGCACTTCCTGTAGTCCCCTCAAAGCACTTCCTGTTGTCCTGAAAGCACTTCCTGTTTCGGCGGGGCTCCATGGGTCTACCTGTTGCCATGGCGCCGGAGCACACTCCAGACACAAATAAAGATAAATAATGGCATAGGGCAGGAGTGTGAGAGCAGGACTGTATCAGAAGTACACAGAAGAAGTACTGCGACTAATATTACCACTGCAAAAACTACTACTACTACTATTAATACTACTGTTACACTTTCAAATGGGTTTACTCCTTTACAGACTTTAAAAATTAATTGCAAACCACGTCCAGAAGATTTCTTTTTAACATTGTAAACCTCCATCTGAATAAAGAACTCCTGTTGCCTGTTGGTCTACATGGATTGTCGACACTGTCTTAATGACTGTGCAAACAAGAACAGAAATAGAAACAGAAAAAACACAAAACCAGACAGAGGGTTGCATTGCTCTATCATTGTAACCTGGGATAATCCAGATTAATATAACGTTAGCACAGAGTTACCTAATGTTTCATCAGTCTGGAAAGGCTCCTGCTGAAAATGTTTGTAAAGGGGCGGGACTTTCAGTATATAGAATATTTGGAGGTGATTGGATAAAGTGCCAGCTTTGTAGCTAAACAAACAAACCACTATGGTAGAAAATATATTAAAGCAGAACTCAACACTTTTCTCATTTCTTAACTGTTTCTGCCTCATTTTCCTCATATAGCTCCCCCTACATTTTCATCGTAAACACTCACACTTGACTTCTTTACTTTTATTTTCTCCTCTTTGTGTCCATACAAAGTTTTTTTGGCCATTTGGCTGCTCTGCCACGACGGAAATTGAGAAATAAAGCCATCTCTAGCTTGTTGTTTGGCTCGAACCGTGATGTGCTGAGACTTCTGTGACATCAGGTCGGCAACGCTCAGACCTGCAAGTGTCATTTTTGGCCCAAAGACACCAGGGGCTTCACTTACCCCACAACAACTGACTTAACCATCACACAGACTCCCAAACTGTTTAAAAAGTTACTGAGTTCTGCTTTGTTTATGAAGCAAAGGCAGGCAGGTTGCTGTGTTGTTGTGGGTGGTGTGTGTTGGGACGTCCTGAGTCCCCTGCAGCCTCTGAGCGTGGGCTGGGCTCCTGTTACAGCGATGTGTCCTCCGTCCCGTCTGTGTTTGATCTGTCGTCTGATCGTCTGAGCCGCCTCTGTGATCTCGGCGTTTCCGACTCGTGGATGGAGCTGTCACTACGGAAACAACAACTCAGAGGTCAGGGGTCACAGGGGGCAGAGGTTAACACCACAGACTGGATTTAAAAACAAACACGTGGTGTCGGAGCCCCACACGACGGCGGCTGTCGGGACTCACTTTCTGTCAACGAGACTTAAAGACACAGGTCAGGTTTCAGGTTAAAGGCTGCGTCCTAATCCTCTCTGCCCCTCATTCACTAACACTTTATACTGATTATAACTTTATTTATACAGCACTAGTTTTCAGGATGCATTGTGAGAATGCTGAGATGTTTTGTTACAGTTGACGTAACAAATGTTTACACTGAGGAATTTTACACTTTTATGCACAAACTGATGCCTCCTACAGGTCTCAGTTGGGACAGGGGCAGGTTTACCATGGGGCAGCATCTTCTCTTCTTTTCAGAACAGTTTGAAGACGTCTGGAGTTTTGGTGTTGGAATTTGGTCCCATTCTTGCCTGATATAGGTTTCCAGCTGAGCTCTAAAACCTTTATAAACCTTTCAGCTTTCATAGTTCCTTCCCAAAACACACAGCGGCCCATCCCGTCTGCACTTATGCCCCCGTCCCATCAGAGACGCTGCTTTTGAACTGAACGCTGAGAACTCGCTGGAAGGTCTCCTCCTCTTTAGCCTCATTAGACGGCGCTTCTGGACCATGTTCACATATGGCTTCCTTTTTGCATGACAGAGCTTTAGTTGGCTCTGCAGATGGCACGGTGGATTGGACACAGCCCCTTCTCTGTAGCAGCTCCTCCTTGTCCTCCCTGCGCCTCCTCTGTGCGTGTCCCTCACCTGACGAGCTCCACACCTGACTCTCATCCAGAAATCTCCTCCTGCAGTATAAAAGCCCCGCAGACCTCACTCCAGCGCCACACTGTCCCATCACTCAAGGGGTCACCTACACTCAGGCCACTTTTCGACTGTTTGTGATTTTTTTTTCTTTGTGTTGTGTAGTAACCAGCAGTTTTTGTTCTGCCAGTAATTCATTTTAACAGGATTGTGATTACCCACTGTATATGAAAGAAACCACACAATTATGCAGATTTCTGATGCAGTGTCGTCTGAGGGCCCCTAGACCATGGGCTCCAATAAAGGTCTTCAGCGCTGTCCGAAGGTGAGGTTAAAACTGAGTTTAGTTCTTGGTTAATCCTGGCGTAGACCTAGTTTTTTTCATCATTTAATCCTTGCTTAGTCCTGGTTTAGGCTCAGTTTGGAACAGGCTTAGGCCAGGTT
>CM036255.1:30992500-30995000 GCA_020698575.1 Bostrychus sinensis
AAATGTGTTTTTGTTTTGTTTTTTTAGCTTCAAACTATTTCAAAAAATGGAAAAACAGCATAAAAAAGTATTGTTTCTCTAAATCAGCCTTTCCCAAAGTCAAGACTGTCGTGGTTCCCTTAAATTTCCAAAAATCCCATGCGGACCACCAACGATAAAATTACACTACAAAAAATCAATATCTAGCATTAGTTAAAATGACTTGAATTCAGATTATTAACCTTGATTTGAGTAATGGTTTATGAAATTAGATTTATTTACTAATATGTCTAGATGATTTGACTTCAAATTATTTCTGTCTTAATTTGAAGCCATTTTTACTTATTTCAAGTAAAATTATCTCCCAATGGGGTTTCAAATTCCACTTACCCCATTGGCAGATAATTTAGCTTGAAATAAATAAAAATGGCTTAAAATTAAGAGAAGTAATTTGAAACAAGTCAAATAATCTAGCCTAGTAAGTAAATAAATCTAATCTAGTAAAAAAATTACTAAAATCAAGGTTAATAATCTGAATTCAGGTCATTTTAACTAAGGCTAGATTTTTTTTGCAGTGTCATGTTTTTCTCCATATATTTTTTTTAATAAAAAACATTACAAAAACACTTAAAAATAGATTTTTTTCTATGTCCTTAATGTTTTTAGATACTTAATTTTTTCATTGCCTAATTGTATTTTTATATTTTTGAATGTTTTATTTGTTGTTTTGGACCAAAACCGTGTCTGAAATAAAGAATGAATGTAAACTGAAATTGAATTGAAATATAGAAAACCTCTGGGGGGCCCCCTGCAGTACCCGGACCCCACTTTGGGAACCACTGCTCTAAATAATTATAATACTTTATTTCAAAATGACTGCTTTGTTTGAGCTCATGTGTCTGAAGATACAGAACAGGAGTGAAAATACAGCTCTGATGTATCAAGTACTACAAGATATTATCATGTTTTTACAAGAAAATGATTCTGTTTTTATGAGATACAAGCACGCGACGTTTTAAGTCACACATTTAAATCATTTGGACCCTCAGCTCTCAGACAGGAGCACGATCTGCTGCTGAGAAATGTGCCATATTTTTGTTCAGAGCCACATTTAGGAGCTTGTACTACTACTACTACCACTACTACTACTACATTTGAGAAGCTTGTACTCTGCTGTATGTAGAGTCTATACTAAATTGTTTTTGTAAAGTACTGTACAAGATTTGTCCTTGAGTTCATTTGTCTTTAAAAAAACATTTTAATGAGACGTGGCCTTTGTTTTTAAACAGTAAGCACAAAAACAGAAGCAGTTGTCTAAAAAAAATAACTTTGTCCAAATGTAGGTTAGTCCCAAATGGTCTGTGTTTGTTTGTTTGTGTGCAGCAGTGAGTAGAGGCTCTGGTGGGGTGCGGGGGGTACGGAGGGGGGCTCTGGAGGGGGTCAGGCCTGGACTACAACAACAACAACAACAACAACAACAACAAATGGAGGACCAGCTGTGAACCAGGGACTGCAGCTGTGGGACTGAAGAGTGAAGGGAGAGGAAAGACAGGGAACCGGCCAATCACAGCAGAGACAGGAAGAGAACCAGCAAATCACAGCAGAGACAGGAAGCGAACCGGCCAATCACAGCAGAGACAGGAAGAGAACCGGCCAATCAGAGCAGAGACGGGAAGAGAACCAGCCAATCACAGCAGAGACAGGAAGAGAACCAGCAAATCACAGCAGAGACAGGAAGAGAACCGGCCAATCACAGCAGAGACAGGAAGAGAACTGGCCAATCAGAGCAGAGACGGGAAGAGAACCGGCCAATCACAGCAGAGACGGGAAGAGAACCGGCCAATTGCAGCAGAGACAGAAAGAGAACCGGCCAATCGCAGCAGAGACAGGAAGAGAACCGGCCAATCGCCACAGAGACGGGAAGAAAACCAGCCAATCACAGCAGAAACAAGAAGAGAACTGGCCAATCACAGCAGAGACAGGAAGAGAACTGGCCAATCACAGCAGAGACAGGAAGAGAACCGGTCAATCGTAGCAGAGACAGGAAGAGAACCGGCCAATTGCAACAGACAGGAAGAGAACCGGCCAATCACAGCAGAGACAGGAAGAGAACCGGTCAATTGCAGCAGACAGGAAGAGAACCGGCCAATCACAGCAGAGACAGGAAGAGAACCGGTCAATCACAGCAGAGACAGGAAGAGAACCGGTCAATCGTAGCAGAGACAGGAAGAGAACCGGCCAATCACAGCAGAGACAGGAAGAGAACCGGCCAATCACAGCAGAGACAGGAAGAGAACCGGCCAATCACAGCAGAGACAGGAAGAGAACCGGCCAATTGCAGCAGACAGGAAGAGAACCGGCCAATCGCAGCAGAGACGGGAAGAGGTTAAACTAATACAGTCCAACTAAGTTCTGGGGTTGCTTTAGGTTTGTTTGAGATGCACTGCTGGACTGGGAAGACGTCTGTCGTGAATTCGGACGCTGAAATGCATTAAATTGATTTGTAAGAACTTTTCTGTGA
>CM036255.1:31000000-31050000 GCA_020698575.1 Bostrychus sinensis
CTGGCTTCCTGTTCTTCTCCGTATTGTAGCCATCACTGTCTGCACGGTGAGGCCCCCACTTACCTCACAGAACTGCTCACACCACACCTCAGCCAGGACCCGGTCAGGCCAACACCGTCGTCTGGTCCCGCCCAGGACTCGGCTCAAGACCATGGGAGACAGGGCCTTTGAGGCAGCTGCTCCCCGTCTGTGGAACGCCCTACCAGACCATCTCAGGGCTCCACAGACGGTGGACGCTTTTAAGAAAGGACTTAAAACCTTCCTTTTTATAAAAGCCTACAGTTAGTCTGTTTTAATGTCTATTTTCTTTTAAAATTGTAAATTGTAATGTATTGCTGTTGTTGTTGCTGTTTTTACTCTGTAGCACTTTGAGATTTGGAGTCAAATGTAAAGTGCATTATAAATAAAATTTATTATTATTATTATTAAATTTCCGCTTATATTTTCCCGCCGCTTCCTGTTGCTTCGTCTTCGTTCTCTGACGATATTTCCTGTGTCCCATCAACTGTTTTTCATCGGCCGCAGGACTCCATGAATTCCCAGTTGGATGTAAACAGCCCACACTACAGGAGTTCGTCCAGAGTCGGTGTTTGATTGCTTGCGACTGACGTCAGGCCTGGTTTTTGCACAGATTCGAGTCTTTGAACATCACACACTAACGGATTTCAGGGCCGACTGATGGTTACGATTCCCTGCAGCTAGTGTTGACTGCTACAGACTCGGCACAACTGTGAATCGTTATAAAATCAGGCAAAAAAATCGTGTAGTGTGTCCCCAGCTTTAGTCAAAGTACATTTTGTTTTGTAATAATAACTAAAACCACCTGATATTAGCGATGTGATGCTAGCATGGCTTTGCAGAGATAAGTCTTCATGGTTTCCTTTTAGCGATTTAGACGCTTTACTCTCTCACTAAACTCTTAAATTCTTTGAAAAATGTTAATTGAATTAGCCCTGTACTAGACTGGATCCTCTGTGTCCGCTCCACAGCAGATCTCAATCACTGTTCATTCGTCACTAACATCACACAGCATTTGTCTTGGACATAGAGTCCTAATAAACATTGATTAAATTAAGATCCCAGACCTTGTTGGAAGCAGATGTCGTCTTTGACCCACATTCACTGCCGAGACTGAAGCGCTATGTCATTAAACAGAGTGTTAGCGAGATAACTCAAGGTGTAATGGGTGGATTTTCATTACTTTTTTAGCATAAGTCAGTGTTGGACAATGACAGAAATCAGTTTTTAGTGTGGAATTTATTAAAGGATTCTGTGCCATTGTGAGATATCCAAATCTCTGCAGCATTCTTAGAAGAACATTTACGTGTTCAGTGCAATAACATTTTTATAAGCAGTTAACCAGATTAAAGTGAAGCTGTTTACACTCATCAAGGTAAATGCAACAACACTAAGGCACCAAAGTTTAAATGTTCCCTACTCTGCTATAGATAGATAGATAGATAGATAGATAGATAGATAGATAGATATAGATAGTGTTTATTCAGACGTATTCAGACATTTTTAACAGACATATAACAAAATGTGTCATTGTATAAATCAAACCATTTCAATTGTTAACAAGTTATTACCAAAAATAAATTATTAAATATATATATTGTCTTGAAAATAAATAACTTCTTTGTATTTTCCACGTCTGAATAGGAGCGAGAAGAAGTAAAAAACGTATTTAATCCCACCCCTCTTCACAAATCCTTCACCAGGAATCCTTCCTTTTAACATAATTTAACATAATTTTCTTCATTGCTCACTCCGTGCTAATGTAAGTGCCCATGAACTCCCAATACTCAATTTATTTTATCAACATACTTAGCAAAAATCATTTCTTTATATCTGTTTTTAAACTGCTTCATATTTGGACGTTATTTCAATTCATGATTCAAGTTGTTCTATTTTTTTTTACCTCACAAATGGAAACAAAAAAACTCTTCTTAGTCGTGCAAACTCTTTTTGTTTTAAAATGATACAAATCCCTTAAACTGTGACACACTTTTCTTTCAATAAACAATCCCTGGATATTTGTTGGTAATTGCTTGTTTTTAGCCTCAGTTTGGAACTCAGTTAAATCATGAAGTTTCAGTAATTTGAACTGAATAAATAATGGACTGTGCATATGCCAGCTGAAAGTGTTTTATCTGCACTCTTCTCTTTTAATTTAATTTTAAATTGATTCTTTATTATACTCTTTAAATTTGATTTTATTGTTTTAATTGTGTTTTGTACTTTTAAATTTGCCTTTTTTTCTGTAAAGCACTTTGAATTGCTCTGTGTATGAATTGTGCTATACAAATAAACTTGCCTTGCCATTACCATCATATTCTCCTGGACTGGTTTGTTCATTTCATCAATGTAATCTGTACAATTCTTCATGATCCTTCACATTCACACACTCATTAGTTGTCGAATATGTGCAAAATACTTTACATTTGTAAGTGAGTAATTTATTACTTTTACTTAAGTTGAAAATTTCATGTGCCGCTTTTATTTTTACATGAGTAAATGTATGCCCCTTTATCAGTACTTTTACTTAAGTAAAGAAAGTGAGTACTTCTTCCGCCACTGTTTGAGCTAAGGATGTCCTGATACAATACCAAGGAATTTTTTTAAATGGTCAGATTCCATGTAAGGCAAAACAAACAAACAAACAAAAAACACATACATTTATTAAATTTCTTTTTTTTTTTGGGGGGGGGGGTGATGTCAAAAGAGGCTCTATATATACCGTATTTTCCGCACTATAAGGCACATCGGATTATAAGGCGCACCTTCAATTAATGGCCTCTTTTAAAACTGTTTTCATATATAGGGCGCACCGCATTATAAGGCGCATCCACTAGATGGCGCTGCGCTAAAGGGAATGTTAATAAAACAGTCAGATAAGTCAGTCAGTCAAACTTTATTAATAGAATACAAACCAGCGTTCTTACAACTCCCTCGTTGAAAACAATGTATTTCCAACTCCATTTGTCACAGTTCAAAGCTACATGAACAGCGTTCGAGCGCTCAGTTTTCTGTCCCCTCAATGTCGCAACTCTTCTACTGAGATGGAGCAAAGGCCGCGCCTCCTTGTTCTTTTGTGGCAGGATCCATAAACACGCCTATGGCACACATGAACAGCTGGGACTGGAATTCCCCTTTACCGTTTTTACCGCTGTCACTTCGGCGACGCCCCCTGAATACGGTAGCCATAATTAACCAACATTGATCCATATATAAGGCGCATCGGATTATAAGGCGCACTGTCGGTTTTTGAGAAAATTAAAGGCTTTTAGGTGCGCCTTATAGTGCGGAAAATACGGTACTCAACTTCAGTGGAAATAGCATCCTACAAGAGCTGCAGCTGTTCATGGTGTTGTGGCTAATGCTAATGCTAGCACCCAGAGCAGCTGAAATACTGTAGTATTGATTAAACTTTTGTAATTTTTTTTCATGTATTTTTTATTTATTTATTTTATGTAAAGCACTTTGGTCTTCCTTGTGTTGTTGTAAAGTGCTACAGAAATAAACTGTGATTGATTGATACTGACTGTGATAAAAACACTAATAATCACAGAGAAAAGAGTCCTTTTACCTTGCGCTAACTTTATGTGTCTTTTATTATGTTTGCTAATCAGCCACATGCTCTGAAGTTAGCATCTTTTCACAGGCCTCATATGTTGTGTATAAATGATAACAGACCTGGCCTTTAGAAGCAGAGAGGGCTTAAACTAAAACACATCTTCACTGTGAGAGTAATGCACACTGCACTGCTGTTTTGTACAAACATTTAGCATAAAAACATAGCTATGTAATATGTTAGGTGTTATTACAAAATGCAAAAAATAATAATGAAAAAGATCAGTATCGGGACTCGGATTGGCCAAAACTAAACACGAAATGATTGGTATTGGAACTTGATTGGGACACTCCTAGTTTGAGCTCCAGTGGCTAATATATCCCACCCATTACAATCTGTGCTATTCACCCCACCTTTGAGTGGTCATAATGTTTTACCTGATACTACCATATGTCACTAGCTAAACAAAATCTTCCCTTTATCATTTACTTAATTTCCCAGCCTCTCTAAACATGATTGGTTGAAAGGATTAGGCCTGGATTACTACACTGTATCATTTCATATCCTACAAAGGTCACGTCCTACTGGGGAGTGACCTTGGACTAGGGCTCGAGTGTCCCACTGCAAGAGATGGACAATGGTGGGATGCTTAAATCTCCACAACAATGAGATTAGGCTGAGCCGTGTGCTGCTATTGTGGGCTCGGTCAAACAGTCCAACAGTAGCATTTTTAGATCTCGAAAACAACAGGATTCAAAGACTTAAGAAGCTAATTCTGAACGCAGTGCTATTAAATGTTTTTGAAAGCAAAGAGAAAAGCTAACTTTAAATGCCGTTGTCCCAGTGTGCACCAACAGACAGAGGAGTCTAAATGCCAACGGTTCATTCAAGTGAACAAATAAAACTGGAAAAAGCGGCTTTATGTCCTGAAATGCCATTAAAAGATGCAACAATGGGACAAGTCATGAGCTTTAGCAAAAATGAGGAGATGTAAACTTGTGACAGTTCATATGAGGTCAGACTTTGGAGAATTATTCAGCGAAAGTCAGACAATGGCCACAATATTAACAACGTGTTTTGGATTTTATTCACAAAAAAGCATGCTTCTTTAGAGTGGTATGGTACAGGTTAGGATGAGGGTCTCTATTTTTTTTTTTTTCCCGCATGTCAGCTGACTCTCGATGGTAAACTAAAAGCATTTATGCCTCATCTGTTCATATTTGGGTTTACTTTGCATTAATTATTCACTACCTATCTAACTTCTTTAACCCTCCTACAGCCCTAAGACATTTGTTTATGTTTTGCACCTGTTTTTTGTGGATAACTTTAGCTGTGTTCATTCAATGGCATAGATTTTGCCTCAGGTGTGTATTTTTTTTATTTTTATTTTTTTCAGGATTTTTTTTTTTTTTAATCCTCTTAAAAGGTGTCTAAAAACATAGTCCCACCTTTACCCCTAAGACATTTTTTTGTGCCATTGACTCCCATTAAAACAACATTTTTATTTTAAACTGTCACTGCAATGTAATTTCATATTTTTATCAAGTATTTCATGGATTCATGACAGTGAGGGATTGGAATTTTAGTTTTTATTGTTTTTTACAAGTTGGCACCATTTCCCCCATATATGGTAGACAGAGGTATAAATGTGGAGATGGCCACATTAGTGTTTGTATAAATGATCAAGCCTACAAAGCAAATAAAAACATGTTTTGAACTAAAATGATTTGGGTGAGTTTTAGGGTTGTCATAAATTGGTGTGAAAGTGTTTGTTGAGAAATGAGTTTGTTTGTGTTTGCGTGAACACAAATCCAAAATGTAGTTCTTACAGCACCACATAAACTGGAATTTAAGAGGTTAAATTTCATAAAAATTAATTTTTGCTGTGTATGATGACGATAACCATGAAAAAAAATTATTGACTATTAGACATTTTTCTATGGCAGTGTTTATTGGTGCATTTTTTTGTGCTTAGGGCGAAAGGTTTGACTAAAAAGTCAGGGCTGTAGGAGGGTTAACTGCACAGTGGCAAAGTGGTTAGCACTCTCGCCTCACAGCAAGAAGGTCCCGTGTTTGATTCCTGGACCATGTGGAGGTTCTCTGGGTGGAGTTAATTCAATTCAATAAAGGTTTATTTGTATTGCCCAGTATCACAACAAAAGTCGCCTCAAAGGGCTTCACAACAGTTGATCAAACATAAACACACAATCAGACTTAACACACAATCAGCACAAACAATAACTAAACTAAACAGACCCAGGACACTCCTGTCCTTAGACCCTCCTTCTCGGTAAGGAAAAACTCCTAAAAAAACCCAGCTACGGGAAAAAAGAAGAAACCTTATGGAGCCCATAGCATGTTCTCCCTGAGTTCTGGGTGGGTTTTCTCCGGTTTCCCCCCTCAACCTAAAACGTGCACATTAGGCTCCTCCTCCAGGTGCAGTCAGCCGCTGCTCCTGACTGGCACTGAAGGATCTAACACATGTAGAAGGACTTCAGCATGACTCCACAGAGGTAGCCTTAGTTCTTGGGAAGCTGTAGACCAGAACTATGAGTTCCTCTGCTGTTTAGTCACAGTGCGGTGCAGAGGATTGGCGGGATGCACAGCACCGTTTGGTGGACAAATACATGTATTACACCAGTTGTTGCTTTCTTCACACCTCAGTGTTTTTGTGCAAATGCGAATCAGAGATAGAGCATGACTGTTGCGTTTTCAGGGTCAGCATTGTTGTGGAAATGGCCCCTAAAGGTCCCATGAATGTGAAGTAAATGTGTGTCAGCCCTGCAACTAACTGGCCACTATCCAGGGAGGGTACGCCCTGCATCTGGTCCATTGTTGCTGGGATAGGCTCCAAAATCTGCAGAAGTACGCAAAAAACAATAAACTATAGAGACATCTGGTCTATTTGTCATCACAATACTTTTTTGCGTTTAAGTTGCATAATATTGAAGTCAAATGTAACCAAGAAGTGTTTTTCTGGAACACCTTTTTAACTCCAACCTAAGGCAGGTAGTAGCTCAGTAGGTAGACCTTGCTTTGTCATAGTTAACAATATGCAAGTACCCAAAAATGCATGCCCTCATTCATTAGTCCTGCCCGGAGAGGACTAAACTGCCCAGGGGGAGGTACTTAAACTCGTCGTGTGTTTGCAGCCAGACTGGACCGGGTCTGGATTATCTGTTTGAGAGTGGACCGGGGCAGAGTTCAGCCTCAGCGGGAGGGGCAAAGGGGCTAATCTGCTAATCCCATTAATCCCAGTGCAGTGGTGCTCCGAACGCACAACGGGCCAACGACAGATGATGGCCTGGGACGACTGCGCTGGGCTGTGGACGGTTTACTACGAGACATGAAAGCAGTAAATAAGGTGCAAGAAAATGTCAGTGCAAGGCTTCTTTTTGATCCGATTTTAGCACAAACTTTGTCCCAGTGAGGAGTGAGAAAGTCCGTTATCAATAAAATAAAAAAAGAAATAAATCTGTATCATCACAATGAGCAAAATTTGTTTTATTTTTTTCATTGAGAGTTTGCAAATTTAGTTAAAATCCATGCGTTGTACTGTAACCGTGATAATTTACGGAGTTCACAATACAAATAATTGCACACTAAATCTATGTGAAGAAGCTTTTTTTAACATTTTGTGGTCAGGCTTCCCGCAGGGCATTAAAAAGCATCAAAAGTCTTGTGAAAATGAAAGCCTTAAATGGCATTGAAAAGCATTAAATTTGATTCCAACAGGCATTCAATTTTACAATATTTCTGAAGATAAATCCCTGACACTATTACTTTTTTTACATGAATATAAACATTGATATATTAATAATAATTTACCATTTTTCGTAGCCTACAGCAGTGTGATAGACGAAGGAACGAGTTTGTTTCCAGTGGGACCACACTTGCATCCTAAACTTTGGATTTAACCCCTACTGAGACACCCTTAGGTTTTAAGTCTTTGGTTCATTCTGTTACTGTGTGTTGTGTCTTATTGTTTTATAGTATTTCATTAAACGTTTGTAATTTTATCATGTTTTTAATGTAAAGCACTTTGGTCTTTGTGCTGCTGTAAAGTGCTATAGAAATAAAATTTGACTGATTGTGAGTTGCAAAAATAGATTAATCTAACTATATTGTATATGTTGACAATATTAGCATGATTGTGAAGCTATAAATGTACTAGTTTTCACAATTGAAGCCACATCAGCTTTTTAAGAGTCTCCTCTAGAGTTGTGCATAAAATAAAACACAAAAAGAAAACAATAGGCCACCATTTTGTATTCATATCTTTAATAATTTTTTTTTTCATCTTAAAAAAATCTCAGACACTCATTAAGGAGACTCCAGTGTACCACCAGCGGTACCTGCACCACACCTTGAGAACCACTGCCATATCACAGTAGAAAGACAATAACATTAAATCCATTCATTAAATATATTTTGTCTCCAGTGGAAAACTACAATATTTCTAACGATACTGTCACCTCATGTTGGTAGCACTTCATATCCCAGCCTGCTAACAGCGTCGTAACATGGTAATAAATGCTAATAAATAGTTACTTATGGTAATTATTAGAAGTGTAAGGAGCTTCCAGCCCTGCATCAGTTCTCAGAGTGAGGTAAAAAATGAAAAATGCTGAAAAATGCTGTTGAACAAGGGTGATTTCATTTTTATTATGAAACCTTTAGGAAAGATATAAGGGCTTTGATGCTCAATGGAAAGAGCATTTACCCCTGAACTAGAAGATCTTTGAGTTTGAGGTCTGAGCTCTATATCTTTACCATTGCAAGATAGAACCAGTGCCTTGGCAGAGGTCTACGCTTAATGTTTCCAAGTTTGAATTTTTTTCAAATTTTGTGTGTTTTTGTTCCATGATAAACATTTCTTTGTTCATAGCCTCTCCACAGCGGCCAGAACTGGACTGAGTTTTAAAAAGCGTGACCAGATGTCGATATTTAAAAGCTATTTTAGGCTCCTTGTCCCGTGTCTGTAAAAGCACTCACACTGTATGTCCCAGTTTTCAACAAATCTTGTCCCAGTTTCCCTCATTTTACTTAAAATTACAGGACAGAAAAGTTCAAATGCAGACCCGGTTTTTGGGTCTAGAAATCTGGTCATCCTATTTTTAAGTGGGGCTGCAGGTAAAAAAAAAAAAAAAAAAAGGTCAGCGGGTTGCTGTGAATGATATGCTATTTCTAAATAAAGATCCATATTTAAAAGCCAGGCTGCTCTGTCTTTGAGAGAGGCTCTGGCACACAAAAATGGCAGAATATCAAGGAAATTGCATTGGTTTGGGGCAGGTTTTGACTTTTGGACCTGGCAACCCTGAGCCTTTCTTAAAAAAACCTGTTTAAGACTTTGCACAGTGCTGTATAAATGCTTGTAGTCCTCAAATTACCTGAAATTAACCATAGTTAGCACACTATTAGCATGCTAGAATATAAAGTGCTAGCCCAGTGTTCCATGTTACTGAATGTGTTGCTAACGTCATGCAGCTAAACCACATTTGAGAGCGAGTAGCTTCTGGTGTTGTTTGCACACAGGGACTTCTAGATCTATAACAATTTGAGCAAAAGACAAAATAAGCTAACAGCACATTAGCGTCCACCAGCGTTATAAATAAAAGCATATAAAAAGGCATTTCAAACAACGGATAAGCTTTGACAAGTGTCCCTCTGGTCAAAAAAATTCAAATTCTTGCCTTAGAGATTTCCAAAAGCAAAACAAAACGTAGCTTCCTTAGCGGTTCACGATAGTCCAAGTCCAGTGTGTGGCTCAGAAGAAGTCCAAATATCTCTGTAAATCTTATTATTGTCTTTTAGGAGTGTCCTCTCGCGGTGTGCTGTCCTTGTTTGGAGATTGATCGTCACAAATGTGGTGTAAGTTGCAGCAAAGCCAGGCCTAAAAGCTTACAGCAGGGGTTAGAATCACATGGGACAGGTGCTGCAAATGGTCCTCTAGTGATCCCAACAGGTGACTGTCCGAGGGGAGAGGGGTCAGCCGCTGTGAAAAACTAAACCGGGTCCAGAGTTTCCTGAAATATTAGGCCAAAAGTTAAGGTTTGTGAACCGTTGGCGACGCAAAAAAGAGCCGTAGATGTTTCCAGTGACAGTGGAGATGCATTCAGGGGCTGGAGGAAATTGTAAGAGGGTCCTAATGGGACTAAAAATAAAAGTGCAATAGTGCTGGGTGATACTCGTGATAGTGGTAGTAACTTTAGATGTTTTAATTCCTAGACAAGCAGGCGTTCACATTCTGAAGGTTTATTCTGTGCCGTAAGTCTTGGTGTAAACGTGCCAATGGCTTTGAGGTGCAACGTTTTTCCTTTGTCGTGGGTTTTTGCTCAACGTTCAACTTCATTTTATTGATTTTGTCCCACTTATTCAGGGTCTACGTCAAAGTGAATGCTGCTTTGTGTGTGAGGCGGGTACAGTCTGGACAATCACAGGGCTGACACTTAGACTTAGGACAGTGGGGAAGCATTATTAAACACATTTTAAAAGGGATATATTCTGCTTTTTTCATATTTTTAACCCAATCTGGGTCTCCTCTAGAACAGCAGCACGTTTTACGGCCTTTAAAAACATTATGTTACTGAAAGAAAATGTTTTTAATTAAGTACTCTACTGGTGCCAGAAAGAAACAGGCAAAGAGACCAGCAGAGGGCAGCAGAGTGTTACGGTATTTTGAACACAACCAAAGAAAAAGAGCACTACACTTCTTTAAACTTTTTGTATGATGTTGTTTTACTACAAAATGAAAAAATGTCTGTGAGGAATCAGCGGAAACAGAGCTGTTTTTTTTTGATAAATGAATGAGAGCAGACTGGATGTAGAGGGCTTGTTGATTGGTCAGTGCTTCCTGGAGTGGGCGGGGCTTCGTGGAAGAGGCGTGGCTTTGTGGGCCAAGCGTTCTGAGGTCTCAAAAACTCCGGCGTGAATGAAACAAAACACAACTGCAGGTCTGTTTTCGATGAGGGAACAACATTATAACATGGGAAGAAGAAAGGGAGCGTCCATTTTGGAGCCCCTTTAAAGACTACATAGACACTTTTATAGTCTTTTATGGAAATTATTATTCAGATCATGTGTCGGTAATAGCTTCTGATCACTTGTTTCATTTAGCACCGATTTACTTTTTGGGAAGAAATTTTAAAGTAATTTTTTCTGGTGACCCAAGTGAATGGGTTAGGGTGAACTGGTGACGCTAAACTGTCCCATGGTGCACTTTGCAGGCAGTGCTTGCAATTATTTCATCATTTGATAAGAAAATATTTGCAATCTAACAAGGTCAAGTTTGTCATTGGCTGAAGAAAAGGAGGTAAAACTGCTGAAAATATAATTTAAATAGGCCTATTATATTTTGTTAGATATATATTTTGTTATTATTTTAAGTTTCAAATGATGATTATGATTATTATGTTTTATTTATTATGAGTTTAAGATTTATTTTTTTCATTAATTTAATAATAGTGGGTTATATTTTTACATATTTATTGATGTAAGTACTTTTGTATTTATATTTAAAGGGATTTTTTTATTGATTTTTAAAGTAAAAGATTAGCACTTACAATAAAAAAGGTATGAAATGTCTTTGTACTAATAAACACTGTTTTCTATGACCACTTTTGTAAGAGCGAGGGGATACATGAGATAAAAAAAACACTGCCATAGTGAAAGAATGACAGAGCCTTTTCTGTAGTTGGCCCTAACTTATGGAAGAGTTTGCCTTTGCGCATCACAACGGCTCAGTCGCTACAGCACTTTAAATCTTTACTAAAGACGCACTTTTAATCTTTGGAGTTTGGCACAGGTTAGACAGAGACAACTTAGCCTTTTATCCTACTTTTATCCAATTTTGTCTTTTAGATAGGGCTGCACAATATATCGCAAAATTATCGTGATTGCAATATCAGCAAACGCAATGTCCGTATCGCAAGAATCTAAATATATCGCAATAACGCTGTGGTCTTCCATCTGACAGAGATTTGCACTGAAGAATCATTTTCCACCAGAGCCTTAAAAGAACATGTGTTGTGACTAAATAAAAATGTTTAAAAAGTCCAGTTTTAGTGGTAATTTAATTAATTTAGTCACAGCTTAGCCTTGTTTTATTCCTGGTTTAGTCTGTGTTAAGTTTTGATTTTGTCGTTGTTTTGACTTTTTTTGTGAAATGCCGTGAATTTAACTTACTTTGTTCGAAAAGTAGGCTCTATTTTCAAATATCGCAATAATATCGTTATCACAATTTACAACATAGTTATTGAATATTGCATGTATTTTCCATATCGTGCAGCCCTACTTTTAATTATTTCATCATTTTATATCTTTATACTGTTGTAGTTCATTGCTTTTATTGTATTTTGCAGCACTTTGGTCAGCTCTGGCTGTTTTTAAATGCGCATTATCAATAAATTAGATTTGGTTTGAGTGAATGGATGTTTGTCAGTGTGTGTCAGCCCGGTGACTAACTCCAGTGTCCAGGGTGTGCCCCGCCTAAGGCCCATAGTTGCTGGGATTTAGGCTCCAGTAGCAGCGACCCCTAAATGAATGAATGAAAGAATAACTCTGCCACATCACCCAGTCCTATTGTCCATAATAACGTCCGTATGTGATTTTATAAAAAGGCATGCGGTCTATTGTCAGAGTCCAGTCCCGGTTTGGTTCTCACCGATCCAGCATCCGGCTAAAGTCCTGCGGCAAACACCCGCCTTCGCTTTTCAGTTCTGCGAAAACCTGCGTGAAAAAATGCGGATCGGCGTTTATCCTTAGCATCTTCGAGCTTGTGGCGTCGATGATCGCCAGACAGCGGTCCCAAAACGCCTCCTTCCCAGCCTCCACCAAAAACGGCTTGAGCGGGTAGGAGATCTCGTTGCCCATGTAGGAGTAGGACAGGTAGAGACACGTCAGCAGAATCGCTTGCAGCTCGTGCTCGGACGAGATCAAATCGCCGTCCACCACGTCCCGACACAACATGTAAACAAAAACGACGTTAGCGGGCGTCACGAAGGCCTGGTCCTGCCACCCCTGGAGCAGCAAGGAGCGGTCGACGGCCCTCAGCCAGAGCACGGGATCCGCCGGACTTAGGAGCTTCAGGCGGTAGCAGCGATAGCACAAAAACTCACCCAGGCATCGCAGGAGCTCGCTCGTCGACGCTTGCACGATCACCCGTTTCGGAGACGACGTCAGCGCACCCTGCGGCACCTTCTTCACCGACGACAGCTGCTGGGATTTGCTGTAAACGTAGCCGGGTCCCGTGCCGATGCCGTAGCCCTCGTAGCTCGAGAGGTTGGCGCACGACAGGGATTTCTTCACATTTTCGCGGTTCAAGTGCAACACCGGGTCCTTTTGGTAGAAGCTGATGTTGTTGTTGTTGAGGTGGTCGGCCAGCGGTTTCTTGGCGTTGCCTTTTTTCTTGGTGGACGCGACCAGGCGCTTCCAGGTAATGGCGGGGAGGAAGATGGACTGGCTGCGCTTGTCCTTGTTCAGCGGGCGGTTGGCGAGGCTCGGGTAGTGGTTGAGCGAGCCGGGACGGTTGTCGTAGTAGCCCGACTTGCGAGAGCTCGGGGATATGGATAAGACGGTGCCCATGGTGAGAACTGGTGGCAAGATGGAGGAGTGAAGATGAAGGAGGAGAAGAAGAAGATCTGAATGCTAACGTCTAGCCGCTAAAGGGAAGGGCGCAGTGCGGGCCGGGGGACGAGGAGAGACATCGCCTGTAACAGAGGAGCACAAGAGAGCACTGTTAACAAATGTATGGGTTTATAAAAATGTAAATGTTTGGTGACACTTTAGGACAGAGATACTGCGGCTGTTCACACCAAGGAGCGCCTCAGAAGGTTTATGGCTTTCCAAGAACCAGCTTTAAAGGACAAAAATGAGGCTAAATCTGGGCTAAACCAATTTTAAACCAAGGGATAAAGTAGGTATATCAAAAAAAATGCACTACTAAACAAGGACAAAACAGGGTTTAAACCAGAACTAAACTAGGACTAAACCAGGACTAAACTGGGACCAAACCATGGCTAAACTAGGACCAAACCAGGGATAAACCAGGTCTAAACCAGGACTAAACTAAAACCAAACCAGGATTAACCAGGTCTAAACCAAGACTAAACCAGGACTAAACTAGGACCAAACCATGGCTAAACTAAAACCAAACCAGGATTAACCAGGTCTAAACCAAGACTAAACCAGGACCAAACCAGGACCAAACCAGGACTAAACTAAAACCAAACCAGGGATAAACCAGGTCTAAACAAGTACTAAATCAAACACAAACCAGGTCTAAAACAAGACTAAACCATGACTAAACCATGACTAAACCCGAACCAAACCAAGACTAAACCAAGACTAAACTAGAGCTAAACCAAAATTAATTCAAGACTAAACCAGGATTATACCAGGTCTAAACCAAGACTAAACCAGGACTAAACTAGGACCAAACCAGGGATAAACCAGGTCTAAACAAGTACTAAATCAAACACAAACCAGGTCTAAAACAAAACTAAACAAAGACTAAACCAGAACCAAACCAGGACTAAACCAAGACTAAACCAGGACTAAACTAGAGCAAAACCAAAATTAATTCAAGACTAAACCAGGATTATACCAGGTCTAAACCATGACTAAACCAGAAGTATACCAGAACCAAACCAGGACTAAAAGATTAGATACTTTATTGATCCTTAAACAGCGTTTCCTGAAAGATGTGTGGCCATGTGCACACAGTCCACAATAGATTAAATATTCTTCCTCCTCTTCTGACTCCAGACCACATTTTTTTTATATTTTATCATGATATTATAACAGATTTTATGGCTACAACATGCAGTAATAATGTTGCTTTAACCTTGCATGCAAATGTCTGCCATTGTTGTCTCATATGTCTCTCCCTCCACAGCTGTCAGCGAATACTTCCCTCAGCCTCAGTCCTGACACTGACACACAGCAGAGGATGAAGAGAGGACTACGAGGCTTTTGTTTCAAACCTAACCCAGTAAACAACATCCTCTCCTTTTGGATTTTATCACTTTTAGCGTTCAGTCAGGAGACGTACAGCTTCAGAATGAGATGATGAACAGAGCAGAACACGCTGTACTTGCATATTAATCTCAGCTACACTACAATACATCATCACACAGCGTTCTGTAGGCGGGTTAGTTCTAGTTTAGTCTCTAGTCTTGGTTTAGCCCTGGTTAGCTTCATGTTATTTCTTTTTTGCATTGTCCTGCTGTGGTCCAGGGTTTGTGGCCCTATAGTTTGACTTCTCTAATCAATCTGGTGGAGCTGCTTCAGTCTTAAACAGTCCATAAACAGTTGCTCACATCTGGTTTTATTATTTGACTTCTGGATCTCTGTTGCTTTTCAATTCAATAATAATCTAAAAGCAGTGTTCTTGCTCTCGCACGCTCTGTTTTGAACAACTTTAATGTGAAACTGTACAGTATTTATGGTGACTTTTTGTATGTCCATGCTTTGTCCGAACTTACTCCACACATATGACCCGTGCATGCTGCTGTAACTGTCTTGAATTTGTAGCATGAGTGGATAGTCTCTGCTTTAGTCTTGTTCATACCCTTGTTTAGCGTCGCTGTAGTCTTTTGTAGTCCTCTAGTGCTGCTCAAGACCTGGTTTAGTTCTGCTTGTTGGGCCCAGAACTTTACATTTTAAGTCGATTTTGCCAGTTTGTGGATATCTACTATCTTTCAAACAGGAAGATATAGTGCAGTTCTCTCTATTCTTGCAAACACGCTTTTTCAAAACGTGCATTAACTAATTAAAACAAAAACGGCGCTATTTTTCTAAAAACCTACCTGTGTAGAAGATGCCCGTGCGTGCAGGTTATCCCCGCTGTAGCAGTAGGCTACGTATCCAGTGCAAAGACGCGAAAAAAAAAAAAAAAAAACGCTACAAATCAGCGCTGACAACGAGCGGGACTGTTCGCCAAACTCCGCTCTGAACCGGAGATGTCACCACTTCGCACCGATGTCCAGCGCTGGCACCATGTCCCGCTGCAGCCTCGCACTCGGGGACAAAGGACGCAGAGCTGACAGATAAAGCGCGTTTTCATTCCATGTCTAGCAAAGTTTAATCGAGGCCGGTGTCCGTCTGGCGCACGCCATCGTTCCCAGAAAGCCGTGCGTAAAAGTTCGAGCGTAAAGATTCTCTGTCCCGTTTTGCTCCGAGCGCGTATTGAGCCAGACGACCCCGGCCGTGCGTCCTCCTCTGCGCGTCCTCCTCAGCTCTCTCGTCAGTCAGCGGAGCTCCGAGCCGAGGTCTGCACGCCGCCCCCCCGCCGCGCGCTTGGCTCCTCCTCCCCGGGGCTCAGCTGTTGTCATCCCCCCGCCCTCCTCCACCAAAACACAAACACGAGACTGTGCCAGCAGTTCAGCGGCAGAGCGGGGGTTTTCAGGGTAAGGATAAGGCAGTGGCAAAAAGTAGTCTATGTTTAGGATCGCTCCGCCCGCTGTAAGGTTTGCTTGTTCAGTTTTACGCACGTATTATCTATAAAATGCGCTTTGTCTTACGGCACAATTATTTTTTTACTCTTAATTTATTGTCCATGGTGTTACATTTAAAACTACGTATCCAAGCTAATGGGATAGAGAGCTATAGTTAGATTTTCCACTATGTTTTTAAAAGAAGGATAGTTCCAGGCTGCTGTGAAGCTGAATGTTGTGTTGAATAATAATTTATTCACATCTATTCTCCACAATTAGCTGAGTGCTAAGGCAGACTAATGGGATGTTAGCGTTCATTTAATATCACTCTAAGCATTTTATTTAAGGCTAATTTAGAAGTTATGAAAGGTTTGTGTGTTGATAACCATTGTTTAATCAGTGTTTTCACAAAGGCCTATGCCGTTTGCATAAAATACAGTCACAAAACTCTGTACTCATCCTTGCTGTCAGTCAAAAAATGTTGTTTCTTTTAGTTTTTTGCTAGTTTCTTCTCTTTTCCCCATTGAAAAACATGTGATTTTCATTTTTAACCATGTTATAACGTTGTGTCCTCCTCAAAAATAGACCTGGAGTAGTATTTTGTTTATATATTTATATTCTTCTGTAGTCCTCTATGCATAGTGCTGCTTAAGACCTGGTTTAGTTCTGCTTCTTGGACCCAGAACTTTACATTTAAACATGTACTGTCGATTTCAGCTTTGCCAGTTTGTAGACGCAGGTATCTTGTAACTTTCTGTCCAAAAAAGAGACACTGATATTGCTGCCGGTTCTCTCTGTTCTCGCAAACACGCCTTTTCAAAACAGGCAATAATTAACTCTAACAAAACTGCACTATTTTTTCTAAAAACCTGACTGTGTAGAAGACGTCCCCGCTCACCCAAAAAACACATTTTCCACACATCTACGTTATTTTAATACAAGAAATACTAATGCAAAGATGTCCAAAAGTATAAAAAGTCCTGGTTTAGCCCTGGTAAAGTCCTGGTTAAGTCCTGGTTAAGTCCTGGTTTAGTCCTGGTTTAGTCCTGGTTAAGTCCTAGTTAAGTCCTGGTTAAGTCCTGGTTTAGTCCTGGTTTAGTCCTGGTTAAGTCCTAGTTAAGTCCTGGTTAAGTCCTGGTTAAGTCCTGGTTTAGTCCTGGTTTAGTCCTGGTTAAGTCCTGGTTAAGTCCTGGTTTAGTTCTGGTTTAGTCCTGGTTAAGTCCTGGTTTAGTCCTGGTTTAGTCCTGGTTTAGTCCTGGTTTAGTCCTGGTTAAGTCCTAGTTAAGTCCTGGTTAAGTCCTGGTTTAGTCCTGGTTTAGTCCTGGTTAAGTCCTGGTTTAGTCCTGATTAAGTCCTGGTTTAGTCCTGGTTAAGTCCTGGTTTAGTCCTGGTTAAGTCCTGGTTTAGTCCTGGTTTAGTCCTGGTTAAGTCCTGGTTTAGTCCTGGTTTAGTCCTGGTTTAGTCCTGGTTAAGTCCTGGTTTAGTTCTGGTTAAGTCCTGGTTTAGTCCTGGTTTAGTCCTGGTTAAGTCCTGGTTTAGTTCTGGTTAAGTCCTGGTTTAGTCCTGGTTTAGTCCTGGTTTAGTCCTGGTTAAGTCCTGGTTTAGTTCTGGTTAAGTCCTGGTTTAGTCCTGGTTTAGTCCTGGTTAAGTCCTGGTTTAGTTCTGGTTAAGTCCTGGTTTAGTCCTGGTTTAGTCCTGGTTAAGTCCTGGTTTAAATGTAGTTTAGTGTTAATTTAACCCTAGCTTAAACAAGTCCAAGGCTTATTTAAAACTCCCTTGAGTCCTTTAAAGACTGTACTTTACTTCCACATACTACTATTTCCTGAAGTACTACTCGGTGTAAAACTGCAATACCGCGTACACAAATACAAGTACGAACCGACAGAGAAAGTGCTGCTAAAACGATTAGCTCGCACGCTAAAAATACATCCTCAGAAACACTATTGGATCTCAGTATAAGGTCAGTCGGTCGGCCATATTTGTATCTTCCCAGAATCCCACAAATAGGCAGCTTATGGTGGGTATACAGAAGTACTTCAAATAACCTCTAAGGCTTACTATTATTGAATACAGAGTGTGTACTTGCAGTGAGACGTGTACAGATGGATGTTATGGACGTATGTGGCGTTGTAATGGGAAATCTATTTAATATTCTGTAGTAATGATTCACCTGAGCCTCTTACGGTGTGACCTACTATAGATTTAGGGAAAGTAGATGTTGCATAATCACAGCTGACCCATGTGAGGGAGGATTATGTCTGCAGAGTGGACAGGTAACTGCAGGTTAGTCAGGAATAAAGACAGAGACAAAGAAATGGTGATAAAACAGCAACGCTCAGGAGACAAGGTTTGAGTTTTAAATAAAATAAAATAAAAATATGTATGGCAGACTTGTTTAGCATTGGCTGTGGTTGCATCAAAATGAGTTGGAGACTAAACAAAAACAACAAAACAAGCAGTAGCAAGAGGAGATATTAAAGGTATTATGCTATAGGACTTAACCAGGACTTAACCAGGACTTAACCAGGACTTAACTAGGACTAAACCAGGACTAAACCAGGACTTAACCAGGACTAAACCAGAACTAAACCAGGACTAAACCAAGACTTATCCAGGACTAAACCAGGACTTATCCAGGACTAAACCAGGACTTATCCAGGACTAAACCAGGACCTAACCAGGACTTAACTAGGACTAAACCAGGACTTAACCAGGACTAAACCAGGACTTAACCAGGACTAAACCAGGACTAAACCAGGACTTATCCAGGACTAAACCAGGACTTATCCAGGACTAAACCAGGACTTATCCAGAACTAAACCAGGACTTAACCAGGACTAAACCAGGACTAAACCAGGACTAAACCAGGACTTATCCAGAACTAAACCAGGACTAAACCAGGACTTAACCTGGACTAAACCAGGACTAAACCAGGACTTAACCAGGACTAAACCAGGACCTAACCAGGACTTAACTAGGACTAAACCAGGACTTAACCAGGACTAAACCAGGACTTAACCAGGACTAAACCAGGACTTAACCAGGACTAAACCAGGACCTAACCAGGACTTAACTAGGACTAAACCAGGACTTAACCAGGACTAAACCAGGACTTAACCAGGACTAAACCAGGACTAAACCAGGACTTATCCAGGACTAAACCAGGACTTATCCAGAACTAAACCAGGACTTAACCAGGACTAAACCAGGACTAAACCAGGACTAAACCAGGACTTATCCAGAACTAAACCAGGACTAAACCAGGACTTAACCTGGACTAAACCAGGACTAAACCAGGACTTAACCAGGACTAAACCAGGACCTAACCAGGACTTAACTAGGACTAAATCAGGACTTAACCAGGACTAAACCAGGACTTAACCAGGACTAAACCAGGACTTAACCAGGACTAAACCAGGACCTAACCAGGACTTAACTAGGACTAAACCAGGACTTAACCAGGACTAAACCAGGACTTAACCAGGACTAAACCAGGACTAAACCAGGACTTATCCAGGACTAAACCAGGACTTATCCAGAACTAAACCAGGACTTAACCAGGACTAAACCAGGACTAAACCAGGACTTAACCAGGACTAAACCAGGACTTAACCAGGACTAAACCAGGACTTATCCAGGACTTAACCAGGACTAAACCAGGACTAAACCAAGACTTATCCAGGACTAAACCAGGACTTATCCAGGACTAAACCAGGATTTATCCAGGACTAAACCAGGACTTAACCTGGACTAAACCAGGACTTAACCAGGACTTAACCAGGACTTATCCAGGACTAAACCAGGACTTAACCTGGACTAAACCAGGACTTAACCAGGACTAAACCAGGACTAAACCAAGACTTATCCAGGACTAAACCAGGACTTAACCAGGACTAAACCAGGACTTAACCAGGACTAAACCAGGACTTAACCTGGACTAAACCAGGACTTATCTAGAACTAGACCAGGACTTATCCAGAACTAAACCAGGACTAAATCAACACTAAGATATGAAATCAAACCAAGACCTGCAAAAGACTCTGTACTTACTGCCACTACCACGACTACAGTACTACAGTACTACAGTACTACTAGTACTTTTACTACTACTTCCCAAAAGACTTGTAACTTTTCAGAGACGTACTACAGAGCATGACTTGAGTAAAAGTACGTAGTTATTTCCCAGCTGTGGTCAGAGGCGGCGTGTTCGTGGTAAATCTGCTGAAGAGAAACTGGACTGAGGCCACAATAAACAAATAAATCAACTGTAGGTCATGAGATTGTATGTTGTATAGGATAAGTCTACGAGGGATAGAAAAGTGTTGTGTAGATGAGAAGAAATACCAGCTAAAATAAATTAGAATGTCATGAAAAGGTCAATTTATATCAATAGAAAAATTCACAATGAAACTCTTATTATTAAATTATTATTATATTTTATATTATATACATTATATATTATATATATTATAAATGTAATTATTTAGATTTAGTACAAACAGTGAAATCTTTCAAGTCTTTATTGTCATGTCCCATGTCTTTGTCTTGTTTTCTGTGTTTGTTTCCCTTGTGTTTTATTTTGTATTCCCGGTTAGTTCCCATGTTTTTCTGGTTTACTTCCTGCCTCTTGTGTTTCCCGCGTGTGTGATTGCCTGCCCCGCCTTAATGTGTTTCACCTGTGCCTCATGCCTTTGTGTATTTATGTCCTGTGTCCTCCCCAGGTGTTTGTCGGTTCATTGAGTATGCTGAGTTCATTGTGTACGTTGAGTTTGTTGAGTATGTTGCGTTTTCGAGTTTTGTCTTGTATGGTCGTGGTCCTCGTGCTCTCCGTGAGTTATATTAAAGTCAGTTTTGTTGTCCGCATTTTGGGTCCGTTCCCTCCTGTGTTCCGCTTAACCTGACACTTTATTTATAGTAAATATGAGTGTGGCTTAATGAAAATTTAAATTCACTTTTCCACAATATTCTAACTTATTGACATGAGAACTGAAAGCGTTCATATAACAGCATAGCATTCAACAGCACTGGGCACTGAACAGACAAAGACATCAGTGTTTAGAGTTGTATTTAAACACTTTTGGACTCATGCTCCCTCTGCAGTTTGTGTTGAAAAGTTTCACGGCCGTAGATCTGATGTTTCTGGAGCTTTGTGAGACGTATTTACCATGTGAGGAACCCCGTTAAGTTTAATTTAGTAAAGGAAAAGTGTTTTATCATTGGTAAAACCATGATTACTGTGTAAATTCCCAGTTCACCTGAACGCCTCAGCAGCGGTGGACTCAGTAGATCAGCTCTCTGCTCTGCTGTAGACTGAGACTGCTCTGAACAGTTCACAGTCAGACTAAAAACTGAAAACTTAAATGTAGTGACAGATTTTCTTAATCCCACCTGGGGACCTATCGTAGCAGCTATGGGCCTGAGGCAGGACACATCACAGTGAACGGTCTCTGGACGGCTTTTCCTTGAAAGTAAGACCTTGGGAGAGACTTTGACTTAAAGGATGCTTGTGTATATTTTGGTTTTAATGGCTGTGGATTGTGTCAATGGAAATTCCCAGAGCAATAATAAGTCAGTAAGTTTTTACTAAGTTAAAGAGGAGATAATAAATCTCCTATGGCTGCATGGATGACTCAGGACAATGGCCTTCATTCAGAAAACTTCTTACAGGAAATTCCCATTTATGAAGAGTTTTGACATTTGCTATCATTTTACTGAACAGCTGCAGTTCTCATGAGTAGTAGTAGTTCTTAATTACATCCCAACCTAAAACCTATCTTTTTTTATTCATTATCCAACATTGAAACTATGACTTTTTAAACACATGAACAGAACACAAATGCATTCCTTACTCTAACAATGTGTAGCGTAGACTTTGAGAGGCCAAAAAGATTCATATAAACATTAGTCTTTGTGTTTTTCTCATTTGTTTACGAGCGCTAACCTCAGAGCTCTCGCAGCAACAGAAGAAAAAAAAATGCATTTTCCACGCTACTTCGACTGCGACAAATGTCTTTACTTCCACAAATATTTTAAGAGGCCAACTCTAGTCAGATCAAGTCTATTCTAGAGTTAGTACATGCGTCTATCTATCTATCTATCTATCTATCTATCTATCTATCATCTATCTCTATTTATCTATCTCTATCTATCTATTTATCTCTACATCTATCTCTACATCTATCTATCTATCTCTACATCTATCTATATCTACATCTATCTATCTATCTCTACATCTATCTCTACATCTATATCTACATCTATCTATCTATCTATCTATCTATCTATCTATCTATCTATCTATCTCTACATCTATCTATATCTACATCTATCTATCTATCTCTACATCTATATCTACATCTATCTCTACATCTATCTATATCTACATCTATCTATATCTACATCTATCTATCTATCTCTACATCTATATCTACATCTATCTCTACATCTATCTATATCTACATCTCTCTACATCTATCTATATCTACATCTATCTATCTATCTCTACATCTATATCTACATCTATCTCTACATCTATCTATATCTACATCTCTCTACATCTATCTATATCTACATCTATCTATCTATCTATCTCTACATCTATATCTACATCTATCTCTACATCTATCTATATCTACATCTATCTATATCTACATCTATCTATCTATCTCTACATCTATATCTACATCTATCTCTACATCTATCTATATCTACATCTCTCTACATCTATCTATATCTACATCTATCTATCTATCTCTACATCTATATCTACATCTATCTCTACATCTATCTATATCTACATCTCTCTACATCTATCTATATCTACATCTATCTATCTATCTCTACATCTATATCTACATCTATGTCTACATCTATCTATATCTACATCTATCTATCTCTACATCTATATCTACATCTATATCTACATCTATCTATATCTACATCTCTCTACATCTATCTATCTATCTATCTCTACATCTATATCTACATCTATCTCTACATCTATCTCTACATCTATCTATCTATCTCTACATCTATATCTACATCTATATCTACATCTATCTATCTATCTCTACATCTATCTCTACATCTATATCTACATCTATCTCTACATCTATCTCTACATCTATATCTACATCTATCTCTACATCTATCTATATCTACATCTATCTATCTCTACATCTATATCTACATCTATATCTACATCTATCTATATCTACATCTCTCTATCTATCTCTACATCTATATCTACATCTATCTCTACATCTATCTATATCTACATCTATCTATATCTACATCTATCTATCTATCTCTACATCTATATCTACATCTATCTCTACATCTATCTATCTATCTATCTCTACATCTATATCTACATCTATCTATCTATCTCTACATCTATATCTACATCTATCTCTACATCTATCTATCTATCTATCTATCTATATCTGTCTAATGCTGACTCTTTATTGAATATTTGTCGTAGTTGATTTCTGTTTGAGAACTTCCTGTTGCCGTTGAACCTGATGCCTCGGTGTGACCCTGTAACACCGGCGTTAGCAGGTTTCACCAGCGGGCGCTAATCTGCACAGCTCAGGACGAGAGAGAGGGGGAGAGAGAGAGAGAGGGAGGGGGGCGGGGCTAGAGGAGGCCTGAAGGGAAAGGACTCGAGACTTGGTCCAGAGGTGGGACTGTAGCTTTGGGTTTCAGTAGACCGTCATAAAAACTCACAGTCGGTGTATTCAGACTGAGCTGGGGCAGAGATGCTACAGATACGGTAAAAAAAAGCCCAGCCCAAAAATAAAAAAAGCTTTTCCTCTGACGACGACCTGCCCCTCGACTACATTTGCTCCTAGACAGACGCAAAGACAAAAAACACAGTTCATTACATAACATTATCTATATCTGTATGTCTCTATTTACACAGATGAGCACGTTTTTATTCACAAAACACCAGCGTCACCATTGTGAGTCAAAATCTGCAGTAAAAATAAAAACTACTTAATAATGCTAATTGTTGATAGCATTTACGCTTTCTTCTTTACTTTCTCAGATAATCATGAATAGGGCTGCACGATACGGAGAAAACATGCGATATTTGATAACTATGTTGACGATTGCGATAACGATATTATTGCGATGTTTGAAAATAGAGCCTACTTTTCAAACATAGTAAGTTAAATTCACTACATTTCACAAAAATATAAGTTCCTGTGTTTACAAGTCAAAACAGCGACAAAATCAAAACTAAACCAGGAATAAAACAAGGCTAAGCTGTGACTAAATTAATTAAATTCCCACTAAAACTGGACTTTTTAAACATTTTTATTTAGTCACAACACATGTTCTTTTAAGGCTCTGGTGGAAAATGATTCTTCAGTGTAAATCTCTGTCAGATGGAAGACCACAGCGTTATTGCGATATATTTAGATTCTTGCGATACGGCTATTGCGATAACGATAATTTTGCGATATATTGTGCAGCCCTGATCATGAATAAATTCTGTATGAAAGAGTTTGCAGCCGTTGTTGGAGTCTTTGCCTCTGTAATTGTCACTTTATCTGCACGCTTTTTGAAAACACTCGAAATGGGAAAACGCGCTGCAGTTACTTCCTTTTTTTAAGAAAATGGTCATTAACTTCCACTTTACCATTTCATTACAGTCTACCTTATTTATTTACGTCATTTTCTTTTGTTCCCACATTTGTTTTCTGCATTTTTTTTGGTCAACCCTTCTCCAGATCTGAGCCAGGATCCCGTGCCTATCGCTGGAGAACGGTTTTAGGTCGATGGAGGAAACCGGAGCACCCCAGAGCCTTCTGGCTGTGAGGCTACAGCGCTAAAAACTTAGCCACCACTCTCATTGTTTCACTCAAGACACAGACGTATATTGCAAGAGCGTTTTCAAACAAATACACAACACATCTGAGTAGTTTCTATGAGACTCGGTGAAGACAAAACAAACCCATTCCTTGATTAAAACTTCCTCTGTGATTACAAAAGGAGTGCAGCTAAAGTCATCAGCCAGGGCAGTGTTAGTTTTATCTGACATTTGAAAAGTAGAGTTATCAGTCAAATATAGAAACAGCTAAATAATCCTTGACATTTCCTATAAACCTCTGAGGATTAAAAAGCGTCCAATCAGGGCCGAGTCTGGCTGAGGTTCAAACGTCAGACTTTGAAAATGAAGGATTTCCCCCAAAACACTGAGCTCAGGAGTAAATCTGGTTTAAAATAGAAACAATAATAATAATATTGTCATAATACTAGGGCCATGGATCTGTCAGAGGCTGAGCGTTCACGGAAAGAACTTCACTTTTTACTAAATTTACTTCGCCTCACCTTTACTTTAACACGTTAAGCATTGGCTGTGTTTAAATTTTTCTTAATCCTATGAACAGGAGACGGTCGAGGAATAACTTGGAGATGTAGGAAGTGTCTTGTGCCTTTTTGTCTTGTGTACCCCTGTTTTTGTTTTTTATTACTCCATAAGTATCCCTCACTCATACACACGTTTATTATTATTATTATTATTATTATTATTATTATTATTATTATTATTATTCAGAAACTGCTCAAATCAAACATCTGTGTTTATTTGTAGATTTTATACTTACTTTATTGTACATACTATTCTTTGTGCATTTATACTACTACTACTACTACTACTACTACTACTACAACTCAGGGCCACTGACAGACTTGATGGGGCCTGGGACAAAATCTCTTGAGTGGAGGCCCCCCTATATATAACTAAACTGTAGAAAGGCTAAATTTGGGGCCCCTTGACCCTGAGGCCTGGGAGAAATGTCCTGGTTGTCTCCTTCTGTCGACTTCCCTGCTACTACTATTACTGCTAATAATAATAATAATAATAATAATAATAATAAAATAATAATAATAAAATAATAATAATAATAATAAAATAATAATAATAATAATAATAATAATAATAATAAAAATAGACTTAAAAATAAGTAAAAATCTTAAACTCAAAATAAATGTACTAAAAAGACTAATTTAAATAATTTGAATACTCTGAAACACCTAAAAATAAAAAAAAAGTAACAAAATATAATAATAAAATCACATTTGTTTGCTGTTTTACATCTTTTTTGTCTAATTTATGTCTGGGACTACGGATGGAAATTAGCACCGGTGCTAAATCCGGCGTATTTACGTCAATATGTGTGATTTCACAAATTGTATGTTCATGAATATGCATTGTCCCATCCAAATAAACAAATAAAATAAATAAAATACATTTTTCATCAGCCATTGAGACACTTGAGCTTCATAAGCCTCAATAGCTCCAGTTCAATTCGAAAAGTTTGCAGAAATGTTCTTATCATCTTGGAAATAAATTATGAAATAATTCCAAGTACCCCCCTACAAAGTGCTCATGTACCTCTAGGGGTCCCTGTACCCCTGGTTGGGAAACACTGCTGTAGATATTTGCACATTGATATTGATATTGGTCTTATTCATGTTGTTAAATGCAGTTGCTCATCTGAATGTACACAGCGCTGACTGAGAAGAGATAAAAATGAAAGAAAATCTAAGAAACTACTTTAAGAAGGCGAGACGCTGCAGGTGAAGTAATATTTTTTTATAACTAACAGATATCAGAGTGAAACTTGTCCTGTTCATCACCGATGTAAGAATAAGAAAACATGTATTGCCAGTTTTGAGTCATTTCATAAGAAAATTAGGCGTTAAATATGGGTAAAAATAAACACATTTACATGCATTTCAAAAAACTAAATCTGAATTTTGGAAAGAGCTAGGTTCAAACTTCTTGGTTCATGTTCCATAAAAAGGTTTTTACAGCGGGGATGATGGAGATCTTCAGTAGAAAACCAACAGTAGCCTTTAATAAAATCTAATTTCACTTTGTTTTGAGAGTAAAATTAATAAATCAGGACAGGAATTATACAGTATATCAACAAATCCTTCTGTAAAAGCCTTCAGAATATCGTTACATACAAGACTGGAAAATGTGCTGGCTGCTGAAGAGGAGATATCTGACTCAGAGTAGTAGTAGTAGTAGTAGTAGTAGTAGTAGTAGTTGCTACTGAAGTGGAGATTTCTGACTCAGAAAACTAAACAAAATTTGAGAAAACAGTCCTTGAAATTAATATTTTTAATAAAAATCTATAAACATTAAACTAAACATGTTCATATTTAATTTAAACATTTTCTTTATTTCAGTGTTAAAGTCACATGTTAAAGGAGAAAACTGGACCAAAACTGAAAATAAAAAGGTGTTTTGCCTGAAGTGTCTCCTCTTAATCTCACTTTTTACAACACCAGACCAAAAAAACAACAAAGTGTCCAGGCCTCAAACCTTCAGAATCTCAGGAACCTGCAGTGTGCTTCTCCTGCAGCAGTGCTCAGTTTGTCCTCCCTGTGCGGCTGTGGGAAGGGTTCAGTGGGTTTTTAAACGACATGTTTTGAAGCGTAATATTTTAAGTGAAAATGATAGATTTCAGTATTTTCATCTGAATATTTTGTGCACAACTCTCTCATTGTTTGTTTCTGATGGTCCTGGGGAATGTGAACTATCATGATTCTGTATACTGTACTGGACTATAAGTCACTCTGGAGTATAAGTGGCACTCGCCAAAAAATGCTTAATGAAGAAGAAAAAAACGTATATAAGTCGCACTGGACTATAAGTCAAATTTTTTTTGGGAAATTTATTTGACAAAATCCAACACCAAGAACAGACATTTCATGTTGAAAGGCGAGTTATAGTAATAATAGAATAGAGAACAACAGCTGAATAGGTGTGCGGTTTGCTAACGTAACACATTGATGGTTATTCAGCTACATGAAGCATAAACAACGAACTGAATAGGTGTCTCGTATGTTAACGTAATATATTAACAGTTATTCACATAACTATAGCATAAAGAACATAATATAACAAGTTCACCAAACTCACCATCTCACTCCTAATCACTAAATCCTTTAAATTCTTCATCCTCGGTGTCGCTTCTGAACAACTCCGCCAACTCCGGAGGTAGACGAAGCGCCGCTTCCTCCTCTGCGTGGCTGTCGTCAGACTCAGCATCAGTTCCATTTCCAATTATTCTGCTCTTTCTCAGTTGTCTTTATAGCCTAAGTTGTTAGTGGTAATGTTTACATTTTAAATTGTCAGTGGTACAGGTGCAGCAGATGCTGGTACACAAGCCTAGAGCGCCCTCTAACCAACACCTGAAATATTTTAATATATAAGTCACACCTGAGTATACGTCGCACCCCAAGCCAGACGATGGAAAAAAGTGTGACTTATAGTCCGGAAAATACGGTAAATGCTTTGTGATCTCCATCTTTTTGTATTTTTTTTGCACAACCCTGGCCCAAAAACCTTTCCTGACGTCACTCTCTTTGTGCTCTCGTCACAAATCCCCCGCCACGTCCCTCTCTGAGTTCTTCATCAGTCAGCATTTCAGACCGAGAGAGAACGAGAGGCAGGAAAAACCAAAAACCGGGGCTAAACCGATTTACACCGCAGCAATGGCCCGGGCCATGTTGTAGGCCCCCAGCGGTAAATCCTCTCCAACTCATTACCAAATACTGGGGTTTAGAGGGAGATTTAGGCCCGGGACAGACAGCGAGCAGGTGCCAGAGGAGTTTTTAAGTGATTGCAGCAACCGTTTGTCGTCATTATCAACTCGATTAGAGGAAGGAGACTGTGCTATTGTTCGTTTGTGGCTGCACACGTTGTGCAAAAAGAGTGGCACTGCATCGCTGGGCTTCTGTCAGGACGCAAGGCAATTAAATTTGATATATAAGTTAGTGAGAGGTAAGAATGAAACAGTTTAAAAAAAACAACAAATAGCACCGCCCTGGATCTACAACAAAAGTTTATGCTGTTTTGAAAATCACTTTTTTTTTCACCTATTTGGGTCATGCTGAATTTAAATTGAACTGAAATTTCCCTATCACGCAGTGTTTTTACCCCTCCCACAGCCCTAAGACATTTTTTGATGTTTTGCAGCAGTTTTTTGTAGATAACTTTTGCTGTGTTGATACAAATGCCATAGATTTTGCCTCAGGTGTGTATTTTTGGATTAAATTTTAGATTTCAGAATTTTTTTTTTTTTTAAATCCTCTTAAAAAGGTGTCTAAAAAATAGTCCCACCTTTACCCCTAAGACATTTTTTGTGCCATTGACTCCCATTAAAACAACATTTTTATTATACACTGTCACTGCAATATAATTTCATATTTTTATCAAGTATTTCATGGACTCATGACAGTGAGGGATTGGAATTTTTGTTTTTATTGTTTTTCACTAGGTGGCACCATTTCCCCCATATATGGCAGACAGAGGTATAAATGTGGAGATGGCCACATTAGTGTTTGTATAAATGATCAAGCCTACAAAGCAAATAAAAAACATTTTTTGAACTAAAATGATTTGGGTGAGTTTTAGGGTTGTCATAAATTGGTGTGAAAGTGTTTGTTGAGAAATGAGTTTGTTTGTGTTTGCGTGAACACAAATCCAAAATGTAGTTCTTACAGCACCACATAAACTGGAATTTAAGGGGTTAAATTTCATAAACAGAATACATTTTTGCTGTCTATGATGAGGACTGAAGTTAATCATTGTAACCATGAAAAAAAATAGAATTATTGACCATTAGATAATTTTTCAATGGCAGTCTTTATTGGTGCATTTTGTGCTTAGGGCGAAAGGTGAGACTAAAAAGTTAGTAACACAGTAATCCCTCTGTGCCATTGGAAAGCCAAAACTTAAGCTTTTTCTATTTCCTTTGGTCCACTAAGGTTCTCAACACAAGCCCGGGACACTTTATGAGGAGCCCACGGTTTGTCCTGGTTACCAAGCTTCAGTCCAAAAAATGCAGAATATGCCTTTTTTTTTTTTTTTTAACAAAGTCTGTAATTTTCTGCTGTTGTTTGGATGTTGTTGTCACAGATGTAGCAGAAATCATCTGAGCTATGCTTGCATCTCCGTCTTTCTGTCATTAGAAATCCCTGAAATCAGGAGTTTGTGTGCATGTAACTGTGCCTAGCATTCATTTAAGAGCTAATCAGAGGAAAAGTGATAAATGTTGCCCACCTGTTGTACATAAAGATGGTGTTTCCTGTGTTGGTGGCAGTGAATCTGGCAGTAGCTCTAACGTTTATGCTCCGTCTTAGGCAAAAAAGCTCTACACTGGACATCAGACTTTGTGAAAAGTTGTGATGTTCTAGAGCAGGGGGTCCAAACTTTAGTCAAAGAGGGCCAGATTTGAAGATGTGCAAATCTTCAAGGGCCGACAGTCCCTCCTGATGTTTTCTAGGAACTAAACACCTAAAATAGAACACAGAAGTATTTTGTTTTCAAAAGCCAAATAATTAGAAATTATTTTCTCAATCTAACAGAAGTCCCAACAAAACAAACATCTTTGAGCATAAAAACTGCAACTGCAAATATTTTTCGAGAAAGTTTATGGTAAAAAGCATGCCACTGGTTGTTGGCATAGGCAGTGATTTTCAACTGGTGGGTCAGGACCTAAAAGTGGGTCATGGGGATTTTCACTATAGCTTCAATGTTTAGTTTACTTTAAGCCAAAATGCTGTTATAATGGCATAAAGTAGTGAAAGAGATTTTGAAATAGGTTTGCTGTAAAAGTTTCAAGTAAAATGATTTTCTGTCAAGTTTACACCGACCGACCCCGCCTCGGGCCCAAAGTAGCAAAGTTGGGGCCTAGTAGGGAAAAAATGGGACTTTGGGTCTGTGCTCAAATGATGAGGGATAAAACTGGGTCCCACAGTCAGACCTGATTCCTAAGTTTTTAAACCAAGGACTGCCTTAGGAAGATTTGTTTTTACAGAACTATCTTTGAGGATTCAACTGAGCCTAAACCAGGACTAAACCAAAACTTTTCCGGCACTAAACCAAGACCAAATGGCTAAACTAGGTCTAAATCCGGGTTTAAACCTATACTAAATAGGGACTAAACCAGGACTCATGTGGGAGTAAACCTAAACCAGGACTAGATTGGCCTAAACCAAGACTAAACCAGGACTAAACTAAGACATATCCGGGACAAAACAAGTATCAAATGACTAAACTAGGTCTTCCCTTAGTCTACAAAAATCAGGACAAAACTAAACCGGGACTACATTGGACTAAACCAAGACTAATCCAGGAGAAAACCAGCTCTAAATTGGGTCTAAAGCCAGTCCAGGACTAAAACAAAATGAAAACTGGCACTAAGTTAAACTAAATCCTGAGCGCCACCTGGAAAAGTGTGCGTACCAACAGTGGAACCCGTACCACAGTTTGAGAACCACTGATCTAGAAAGTTAATTAAACATAAGCTGACTTCTTTAGGACTTAAAAATATTCTAAAAATGCGGTGACTACTGTTACTATAAACGTCAGTAATACATATATCCTGCTGGGTCCTGTTAATGTCCTGATGTTGGGACAATTAGTGCATCATTCCCTTAAATCCCTTAAAGTTGTCAAACATGCTGGAAAACACTGGAAAGTCCAGACGACGAGCCTCTTTAATAACGAGAGGAGGCACGTGTTGACTCTGCAGCAGTGGAGTCCAACCCAGGGCTTACACCGGGACTCAGATTAGAGGATTACATGTAAATATATGCAGCGTATGTGATATAATCTGAGACTTACAGGAAATGTGTCAGACGCACAACACACAGCGGCGTATTAATAATCAGAATAATAACGTGAGAGGTGGGATTTTGCGGGAGAGCTGCTGGAGATAAAGAGCAGCAGTGGAGCAGAGAGGGAGACAGAGAAAGAACCAGTTTTCGTGGCGGCCATGTTGGAAGTTTGGATGAAATTAGATTAAATTAAATGGGTTTGCTCTCAACATGATTTGTATAAAACAGAGGCACGAGAGGAGACGGCTGAGTGGAGGAGGAGGAGGGTTGGAATAATCTGACGAGAGCTCAGATTAAAAACAAAACCAGACAAACGCGAGGCTTGTGAGCTCTGGGATCTGCTGCGGTGTAAATCCGACCGTGCCTTCACCCTGTCACCCTGAGGAGAGGTGGTGGTGACTGCGCCCGTGTCACTTTTTACACGGGCGCAGAGAACATGTTCGGAGCTGCGGGGCAGAAGCAGCTGCCCCTGACTGCAGTGCTGTTCGCCTCCATAGATAGACTCATGACGCTGCGCAAAAGTAAAAAAATACTAAACAAACTAAACAAAAGTAGTGTTTTCTCCTTATCTCACGCTGCGTCTGTCTCTCGCAGATACTTCGCAGGTTCAGTGGCTCCTCCTGTGGTGGCGACTGCAAACAGAGAGAGCAGAAGGCGGGGCTACGGTGAAGATGTTAACCTTATTTAGCCATTTGTATCGTCTTTGATACACGTTTTTCTGCGACCTCTGTACAAACCACCTAATCAAAACTTGATTCTTCAAAAGGGCTACTTACTTTATAAAAGCAATCTATAATGACTTCATATTTTTCCCATGAGGTTTCAGAAAACGTTTTACAATTGTCACTGTATTTCACTTCTTGATAAACTCCAATGCAAATGCAAAAGTTACCTCCTTCATTATTTTGTGCTTAATTAGAAAAACTAAAGATTCTTTAATTAATTAAAGTTCCAGTACCTGATTGTCTTTTTCAGAACCAGGAGAGAGAGAGACAGTTGAGTTTCAAACAGAAGCCCCGCCCTTAGCTCCTTACTCAATCTCACAAACCCCTCCCAGGCTTTTCTCTCGTCTCGCGCGTTCATGAATTCACGCGCGAGACGTGATCTGAAATGATGGGTCTCAAGAGCGATAAGGTCCGGAGACTACAGCGCTAACTATATTAGCATTAGCAACATAAGGCTAAGCCCTGGCAACATAAGGCTTATATCTGTTTGCAATTCGTTTAAAATGTAACGAAACAAGAGAAACTGACCACAATGCTAATAAAAATATAGTGAATAGAAACTTAGTTTGCAATGCAGTCGCGTAACGTTAGTTCTCTCCATCTTTGGAATGCAGTTCCAATATTTATTCGTGTTTTATTACTTTTATCGTCCCATTTGCGCTTTTCTGGTGTCTTTACTCCTGTTTTCATTTGTTCAGGAGCTTTCGCAGTGTATGCTGTAACCGCTAATGCAGGAATCGCCACTTTGCCCTCTGGTACTTCAGCCTCCGTGCTGTCTCTGTTTACGAATTGTGCACGCGCAGACCATGGCAAAGACACTGAACAGCAACAGCCAATGGGGTTCTCTCTGAAGTCCATGGGCGTCAGGAGGCTTGTGATTGGCCAAGGCCTCCACCGTCCCTGCGTTGGAGTTTCTCCTATCTCTATTGAGTGTTCATTTCTCAAAATTGCTTATAATAACCAACAGATGGGATTATAAAGCAAGATTTTTTCAAAAAACGATTGCTTTTGCAATATACTATATGGGGTCATTTTTCTCAACTAGATGAAAAATATATTAGGTACCGGAACTTTAATTAATTTATTTTTTACAGTGTGTGCACATGGATGGACACTAGTGCTTTCAGTCCAAATGCGGCAAGTCACACAGAGGTTTCATGCACATTTTTTTGACATTTTAAACTCTGAATTTGGCCAATCGAAATTTTGATCACTAAAATAATACAGTGAAAATTAGACACTGAGACAAAAAAAATCTCCTATTTAAGTTGTAGAAATTCAAAAATCTGCCGAGAAAAAGCTTGCTTCCATTTCCGGACAGCTTTGAGTGGAAACACCTCCGTCCTGCCCCAGTGGGAAAGTGCCTTTTGTGACTGGATTGCAGGACTAACCCGACCTGTGCCGCTCCAAAAACGAGGCTGCACTCAGAGAAACCGCTCTGTTTCATAATTACTCCGCTCCCAAAGTACACGCAGGACAATTACCTGAGCGCTCCGAACACCACGGCACAGTTCGTTCTTTCAAAATATTCTTATATGCCAAATCTAAAATGTCGTAGTGCAGAGTCCGGCTCGGAGTCTGAAAGGTGAAGGTCAAATCCAGCTCGCATTCTTTTTCTCTTTGGTCCCTGGTCCCAGTGCGAGGCATTAGTCCCTGCGTGGAGGCGTGAAGTACTCTGAGAGGATGTTAGTACATGGTTATAAGTACATGAGAAGTATCTGAGAAGTGCAGTACTGTGGCCCTGACAGACTCACACCCACACGACTCGGGCTGCGTGATGTCTGAGATTCTTCTCCTGGGACAAAAGAGGAGGCAGAGGTCAACATCTGTCCAGGTGGGTTTAGATTACTCTGTGCAAGATCATTTTTTAATTTGTTCACTTCTGCTACACGTTTTCTAAAGACCGACAAGACCAGATATTTATTTTTATACAGCCCAACATCACAAGAAAGGGTCACAACAAACCAGAGTACACTTTTTTGTGCCACTCCCATGCCTGGAAAAACAGAGAGGGTTGCATCCATCATAAAACCTGTGACAAATGAGTTTCACTGTGAAATACACATTTTTATGGAAGAAAAGGGCCAGAATTAAAGATATTAGGGAGGATTTTTTTCGACTGCTGAGAAACCAGCGACTGTTTGTCCTTTTTTGAATAATGCGCATGCATCAGGCCCCGCCCTTCACTGTTTCTTTCCAAGGAACTCCTCCACAGCGACGTGCTCCCTAATATCCCTAAGTTAATAAAAATACTATGAATGAATTACATTTATAATAATGCATTGGGTTCATATACCGGACTGTAACTTGCTCCGGAGTATAAGTGGCACTAGCCAAAAAATGCATAATGAAGTAGAAAAATCGTATATAAGTCGCACTGGACTATATGTCGCATTTTTTGGGGGACATGTATTTTACAAAATCTGACACCAAGAACAGACATTTCATGTTGAAAGGCAAGTTATAGTAATAATAGAATAGAGAACAACAGCTGAATAGGTGTGCGGTTTGCTAACGTAACACATTGATGGTTATTCAGCTACATGAAGCATAAACAACGAACTGAATAGGTGTCTCGTATGTTAACGTAATATATTAACAGTTATTCACATAACTATAGCATAAAGAACATAATATAACAAGTTCACCAAACTCACCATCTCACTCCTAATCGCTAAATCCTTTAAATTCTTCATCCTCGGTGTCGCTTCTGAACAACTCCGCCAACTCCGGAGGTAGACGAAGCGCCGCTTCCTCCTCTGCGTGGCTGTCGTCAGACTCAGCATCAGTTCCATTTCCAATTATTCCGCTCTTTCTCAGTTGTCTTTATAGCCTAAGTTGTTAGCGGTAATGTTTACATTTTAAATTGTCAGTGGTACACAAGCCTAGAGCGCCTTGTCGCGGCTGTCAGTGTGAAAGTAACAAACACGTGAAATATTTTAATATATAAGTCGCACCTGAGTATACGTCGCACCCCTAGCCAGACTATGGAAAAAAGTGCGACTTATAGTCCGGAAAATATGGTAGTTCCTTTCTGAACACAGGAGAGGCAGACTGACAGAGACCTGGCTGCCATCAGAGACGTTTCCAGACACTATAGGGGCCCTAGGCCGGAGAGACAACTGAGGCCCTCAAACTAAAAACATGGTAACAAGGGGTAGTTGATAAAATTTCACTAAGCATTAACATAAGCTCTCCTTTTGCCTTTTATCCTGAATTGAGACCTTGTGCACACAACAGACAGGTGAATATGTGGGACAATATGAGGCAGGGGGTCCGGGGGTCCTCACGCAGGAAAATCTGCACAAAACATAGGATTTCCTGTTTTCTGGTGCATTTTTGATTACAAACAATATTTTAGGCTGGCTACAATTTATGATTGTACTTCTCTCCAGATGGGGCCCTTTTAGGAGAATTCTGAGGCAGTGTTACTTCAGTGGTTTGTTTTCCATCGCTGAAACAGTTTGTTCACTGTTGTCCTGATAAATGACCATCCTTGGGGGCCCTCATTCAGCTCTGGGCCCTTGGTAATTGCCTACCTTGCCTACCCTATTGTGACGGCTCTGCCTGCCATTCTGCATCTATAGGCGCTTTTCCACTAGGTCGAAACGGGGCGGGGCGGTGGTGTTTCCACTTCCCAAAGCATTCCAAGGTTCCCGAAAAGGAGTTCAGGTCTTTCTACTTTTGGCCCTCCTCCCTGATGGGGTCCAGCTCAGTTAAGCGTCTGGAACGGTTAGAGGTGGGCACTGCTGCGAGCTGATTGGACGAGAGCGAATCCTCACTCAGGCAAAAACAACAAGCCAAAGAACAGAAATAAAAGGGAATTTTTTTTTTTTTAATCAAACATTTTGTCCTTGTGATACACAGCCGTATTCAGAGAGGACGAGCTAATGTTGAGGTCACTTTTTCTATAAATAAAGCTAGTGTGTATTAGCAACAGCTGTTTCTGGTTTAGCAAAGTACGTTGAGAATCTAAACGTTGAATTTTTTGTTTAGACTGGATTAAACGTGAGTTAAACTCATTTCGTTATATGTTCAGTGGTTAAAATGTGTTAAAGTGGTGGTTAAACAGGAGACTACTTTAAGTTTACCGTCAGCTTTCTGTGCTTTAAATTAATTTCTGCACCACTTAAACACATTTTAACACCCGACCATATAACAATATAACAACATGACTTTAACGCGTGTTTAAACCAGTCTGAGATCTAAATTAAATGTTCTGATTCTTGAAGCGAGAACCCGGAAACAGCTGTTGCTAACATACGCTAGCTTTGTTTTTTGAAAAGTCACCACAACGTTGAGCTCGTCCCGTGTTGGAATACGGCTGCTTATCACAAGGACAAGTACGCTTTTGATTACAGATAACATTTTCCATTTTATTTCTAGTCTCTGGCTTCGCATTTTTGCTCGAGTGAGGATTATCCATCGTCCAATCCTTCTCCACGCTCTTTGGGGACGCTTTGGAGCCCCTTGAGTAGTGGAAACACCTCCGTCCTGCCCCAGTGGAAATGTGCCTTTAGTGACAGGATTGCAGGACTAACCCGACCTGTGCTGCTCCAAAACTACGGCTAATACTTAGAGAAACTAAAATTGTTCTTTTTAAACTCTGCTTTTATGGAGCTAAGCCTATAATTCAAATTCCTGCATTACCATCCATTTCTGCTGTTTCATAATTGCTCCGCTCCCAAAAGTACACGCACTCAGGACATTTCGCTGAGTACTCTGAATACCTCGGTACAGTGTGTTCTCTCTTCTTTTTCTTTTCTTCTCTTTTATGCAAATTCAGCCGACACTAAAACTCTTCCATCTGCACAGGGCTCTTCAGTTTGAGAGCATTACAGCGGAGGATCTGAACTCTGCGTCGCTGATTTGGACGCACCACACGCAGAGCGAGGGCAGACGGGGGATAAATGCCATCAGGAGGGCACAGGGGATCACGGAAATAAAGACGATAAAGCCCCCACTGCAGAGACTCAGTCAAAACGCTCCGGGACAAAACTAAGAGGGTAATGCACTTTAGCGGATCTAGGGATATTTGTGATGGTATCTGGGCAAAGGGATGTGTTTAGGTTTGGTTTCCAATACAGCAGAAGCTAAAAGTTTAAGGGAAATTAATGGTGACCCATGTAAGAAATCATTTTAGTAAAAATGTTAGGACATTATTTAGGATAAAATAATTTAAAACCTGTCTTTTTCATGTCTCACATAATAATCGTAATTATACAGAAGGAAATAATGAGATTAAAGGCTCATTTATTCTCTATGTTAGATTCGCATTTGGATACTGACGGAGTGTTATATTTGTCTTCTGCGCTCATTCTGTCGTACGTTGGTCTGGTTTCCCAGAGCTTGCAGATACGGATGAACGGAGCAGTACATGTGTTGACCATTGGGGGGCGCTACTGAACACAGCTCAACAGTCACAGCAGAAGAAACGCTGAACTTTTTAAGGAGGGGCTAGAGAAAGTTAGTCACGGTTTATTCAAAGACTGAACAGACCTCATTTTCATTAAATGTGGTGTAGAAACCTCCTCCAGCTCTGTCATGTTTTTTGCATTTGTTGCGCCAACAACGCGTGGAACAGAAAAATCTATTTACGTAGGAAATGGGAGAATAAATGAGTCTTTACGCTCTACTGGCAGTTTTATTATCATGCCAAAATGTCCAAAAGGGTGTGAGAAAAGAAGAAATTATTAAAATATCAAAATATGATACAGATAAACAAAAGAAGATTATGGGCCATATTTACTAAAACGGGTGCTAAACTGCGAGTGCAGTGAGAAAATATGCGGCCACTATTAATGTGCGTGTTGTGCGTGAATTACTAAGACAAACTGCGTGGCGGTGACAGGTGCAAACAGATGGGGCGGAGCTATTTAAACGCATCATTGCGTGTATTGTTTTGCGTCATGGAAGGTGCAGAAGTGGAACGCAAACAGAAGCCAAAATTTAACCAAGAAGAGCTGAAAGTGCTGGTGAGTAATTTTTTCATCCGTCATGGCAAATAGATCTGCAAACTCTAACCCTACGTATTTGTTCATTTCTTCTCCTTCGTCTCACACGAATCACAGCAGCCATATCTGTGCAAAAGATTAGCACGTCCTTCTCCAACGTGCTACATTTATACGCTATTTTCGCACACGCAGTCATGGTGAGCCTTGATAAATAATATTGCGGGCGGTAAATAAATGAATTTGCATTTTCTCCGCCTTCCATTTTGCGCACTCTGGGAAGAACGCCTCAGTTTACAGATTCATTAGGTCATAGGAGCAAAATCTGCTCTGCTCCTGTAAGACACGCAAATCTCAACTGCGTCTGGGTTTGCTCCAATTTTAGTGCATTTTATTCAGTTAGCGTGCACACAAACCTTTGATAAATCTGGCCCTATGTGTGAAGGAGTCAGTGTTAGTTTGCCACTGCTGTGTCTATTTCCTGCAGTCCTTTTATTATTATTATATATTATTGTAAGTTCAAAAGGCAAACTATAGCTGTTTATGATGTTTAACAATACAAAAAGTAACATACCAACAGTGAATGTAAAGTACTGAATAATACTCGGGCCGTTTAGTCGACATCATGTTTTACCAAATCTGCAAAGGTTTGATTGTGGTTTATCCTTTCTAGGGCTGCAACTAAGGATTATTTTGATAATTGATTAATCTGTCAATTACTTTTTCGATTAATCAATATCTGGAAAGAGAAGTGTGAGTAAAACGGTTAAAAACTTGAGGTGTTTTATAGTTTTTGTTAAAAATTGGTGATAATGCTACCAAAAATCATTTGATTTTTACTAAATTAAATCAGACAAAGCTACAAGCTTCTTGAAGATGTTTATATAAAGCATATATACAAAAAATATTATCTGTAATACAAATATGATATTTTTAATCAACTGTTTACTGCTCTATCTCGGTAATAAAACCTTCTCTCACAGAACATGGCATGTGTCAGAGTCTATTAAATATCCCAGTTGGCGATTATTCAATTACTAAATAAGTTAACGATTATTTCAATAATCGATAATAATGGATTAATCTGATTAGTTGTTGCAGCCCTAGTTCTTTCGTTTACCTGAGACAGGGTTTCCATTTTCCAACTCCGCAATCTTTTGAAAACGTTGGCGCAGGAGTTTAGGTTTCACAGCAGGAGCCGCTCTCTGTAAACTGTTAAAACAGCGTCTTCACTGAAAACGACGACGTTAACAGCCCCAATCTAAACAGTGATTGGCTGTCTGCTGGTCACATGTCAGCTGACCCACAATCCCAGAGTAGGAGGCTTTTATTTCTCATATTTAGTCAGTAACTTTCAAGAATTTCTGTACAAGGACTTACTTTTATGAGAGACTTTATGGCTCCAGAAAACCACAAGATCATAAAGTTGTTGGAAAGTTGCAGACTGGAGTTATAATTGCCCTGCTGTTTAGTTCTACAATTTACAATCGTTTTCCTTACACTTCAGCATTTTCGTGTAAATGCGAATCGCAGGCAGCAGGATTGTTTCGTTTTCCTGAGCAGCGTTGTCGTTTAAACGTCTCATGAGTGGATTGAGCATGTCCTCCTCGTGTTACTGAGACACATTTACCATGTGAGGAAAGCAACATGAGTAAAGTTTTATTTAGTAAAGTGAAGGTGCATTTAGCGATACAATTCTTTAGCGGTGTTGGTAAATCCCCAGACCACTTGAATGCCTCACAGTGCTGTGGTCTCAGTTATTCAGCTCTGCTCTGTTCAGTTCTCTGGAGAAATCAAACCAAAAACAGACTTTAAGCACAGTTAGAGCATGTACTCATCTAAAGCCCATACAAAAGTTGCTGGGATAGCCTTCAGTCATCCATGAATGAATGAATGAATGAATGAATGAATGAATGAATGAATGAATGAAGGGCTGCAGGTCCCTGTGTTACTGTGTGGGCTTCCTCATGTGTTGTGTCAGGTGATCGGCCATTTGTCCATGCACCCTCCCCCAGGCTTCAGCCCCTGCCACTCTTAGGAAGGAGATCATGTTTAGTGTCCACTACATACACGATTTTACAATATTGGTAAAACCGATTTTAAAAATGGGACTAAAATCTCTTACTTTACCCTCCTACAGCCCTAACTTTTTAGCCACAGCTTTCGCCCTAAGCACAAAAAAATGCACCAATAAAGACTGCCATTGAAAAACTATCTAGTGGTCAATAATTACTTTTTTTTTTTCATGGTTACAATGATTAACTTCAGTCCTCATCATACACAGCAAAAATTAATTCTGTTTATGAAATGTAAGGCCTTAAATTCCAGTTTGTGTGGTGCAGACACATCCAGCACAAACCTCTGCCTCTGCTCAGTCTGGGACCTTTTTCTACTTTTTCTACTGTCCTGATGTGCACATCTCTGTAAGAAATACATTTTGGATTTGTGCTCATAGATACAAAAACAAACTAATTTCTCAACAAACACTTTCACACCAATTTATGACAACCCTAAAACACACCCAAATCATCACCTCTGTGTATCATATATGGGGAAATGGCGCCACCTAGTGAAAAACAATAAAAACTAAAATTCCAATCCCTCACTATCATGAATTCATGAATAAAATGATAAAAATATGAAATTATATTGCAGTGACAGTGTATTATAAAAATGTTGTTTTAATGGGAGTCAATGGCACAAAAAATGTCTTAGGGGTAAAGGTGGGACTATTTTTTTAGACAAATTTTTAAGAGGATTTAAAAAAAAAAAAAAAAAAAGTCCTGAAATCTGAAAATTCATCCAAATACACACCTGAGGCAAAATCTATGCCACTGAATGAACACAGCTAAAGTTATCCTTAAAAAACAGGTGCAAAACATCAAAAAATGTCTTAGGGCTGTAGGAGGGTTAAAGGGCTTATATTCTGATTTGTTTTTAGGTTTTTTTAAAACAGTGTTGGACTCCTTTGCGTTAGTATTTCAGGTTTTATAACTTAAAATACTATTTCTGTGCAAAACCTCTTCTGTTGGGAGCTGTTACTGTGACTTTGCAGAGAACGCTTAGATTAGCAGTCTGTCGCCCCCTGCTGGTAATGGCGTGGACTGGACAGAGCATAAAATGTCTTTTTAGCACAGCTGTTAGCAACATGACGCTAACAGTTAGATAAATGAGCTGAGGAAAATGATCAGAACGAGTCCGGTGACAGTGTATGGGCTTTAGAAACGCGCAAGAGCACTTCCTGGCTTCTTGTATCTATGTAGAGCTGTGAGATTGAGCGTTTTCAGCTCTGGAGAAGGGCAGCGCCTCAGCATACAGGATTACTCAGACAAATTAACAAAACAAAATACTGCTCCAGGTCTGTTTTTGAGGTGCAAAGAAAATTATAACAGAGAGAAATGTGTGATCACGAGTGACGCTGGAAGAATTCACACAGTTTAGTCCAACGTGACAGAGAAGAACAGAGAATTTAACACACTTTGCTTTTATAAATGTTGAATAATTTATTTTCCACAGTCGTTCCTCCTTTTTCTTACAGAACAATACGATCTGTCTGTTTCATGTCAGTGCCACAATCCCTGATCCTCTAAACACAAAAGATACCGTTATTATACGAGTCTATTTAAAACTGTTAATTACAAAAGTGCTTTCAGACATTTAACACTGTTCTCTGCAACCGTTCAAGTAACAATTAATACATAAGCAGTTGGTGAGATTCCCAACTGGTGGGCCTGGACCTAAAAGCGAGTCATGGCAAGATTCTATATAGTTTTAATGTTCATCTTATTTGAAGCCTAAAAATTCAGTTTTATTAATGTGAAAATATGAAACTTTTAAAATACTTTCTAGACCAGCTTAGACTCTCATAATAAAACATTAGTAAGTGCATTGTGTAAATCCTGCTCATGAGCTATGGCCCTTACACCTTTTATTAAAACTATTTCATTCTCGTCTATAGAAAAAATGTACATAACTTCAAATCCCTGTAATACTCTGTGGATACTGCTGAAAGTCAGGCTGGTGTAGGTGGATATATGCGCCGTATATGCTGCAGTCAGTTTGGCGGAGTGAGGAGGATGAAGCCGTCTTTGCTCTTCTTGAAGTCGGCCATGTTTAGAGCCGCTCTGGTTTCCACGCTGACGGTTTTGGGTTTGCCCTTCATGTGCAGCTGGACGGACGACAGGCCCACGTTTACCGGGAACGGGACCTTTCTGATCCTGCAAGAGAAATAAAAACAACAACAAAAGATTAGTATCATACCTTTTGCGCCGAGGGAAACACACTCCAGTTGGCAGCGGTTGTTTAGAAACTAGTGTCACTGTTTCCTCCAGAGTCAGCCCCTCTGAAGCAAAACCAAGTGTCCCGGTAACACTCCAGGTGAATGCTTTTGGAAAATGCTTGGGAGCGTGCGTTAGTGATGGGTCGGTTGCGAACGAGTCGGTACAAAGAGTCGGTTCTTTCAGGTGAACGGTGAGAGCCGGCTCCCATCTGCGAGACGTTTTTTTATGAAAGGATTTTTTCAAAAACAGGGAAGATAAAAACAGAGAGAAGAAACAAGTCTTCCTCTACTGCCCTGAAAAATAAAAAATAAACATTACAGTTACATACTTATTTATTTTTTATTAGGTTGTATATTTATGATAAAGTTTTTTGAGTTTTGAGGTCTGCCGTTGCTGTTGTTTTTACTTTTTACTACTGAATAAAGCCCTGCTTTTTGTTAGGGTGTGTGTTTAAATTTAAAAAAGTCAAAATATGTCCTTTTTTAGGCTTAATTATAGTTGTGTTTATATGCTGTGTGTAGTAGAGTGGTTCTGTGAGTAAGTCAGTTCATTGGGTAGTTTCAAAGCATCGGAAATTTTGAATTCTTCATTACAATCCATGCATTTACCGTATTTTCCGCACTATAAGGCGCACCTAAAAGCCTTTAATTTTCTCAAAAAAACGACAGTGCGCCTTATAATCCGATGCGCCTTATATATGGATCAATGTTGGTTAATTATGGCTACTGTATTCAGGGGGCGTCGCCGAAGTGACAGCGGTAAAAATGATAAAGGGGAATTCCAGTCCCAGCTGTTCATGTGTGCCATAGGCGTGTTTATGGATCCTGCCGCAAAAGAACAAGGAGGCGTGGCCTTTGCTCCATCTCAGTAGAAGAGTTGCGACATTGAGGGGACAGAAAACTGAGCGTTCGAACGCTGTTCATGTAGCTTTGAACTGTGACAAATGGAGTTGGAAATACATTGTTTTCAACGAGGGAGTTGTAAGAACGCTGGTTTGTATTCTATTAATAAAGTTTGACTGACTGACTTATCTGACTGTTTTATTGACATTCCCTTTAGCGCAGCGCCATCTAGTGGATGCGCCTTATAATGCGGTGCGCCCTATATATGAAAACAGTTTTAAAATAGGCCATTAATTGAAGGTGCGCCTTATAATCCGATGCGCCTTATAGTCCAGAAAATACGGTATATATATGAGTACACAACACAACTTATTTGTCAAAACTGTGCTAAATTTGGCTGAAATATAAAAGATATAGGAGGTAAAATGAAGAGCCATTAGGGAGCCAAAAGAGCCGAACCAAATGATCCAGCTCCCTGAAATGAGCCGAAATACCCATCACTAGCGTGCGCGGTGCGTCAATCGTGTCACGAGATTGAATGGTGCACGTTAAAAAATCCATCCCCTTCAGCAGTGGAACGCGAGGCAAGGCCATGGAAGATGCACAGGTGAATCCTTTAAGAACTAATGCTGCCTTCACGTGATGTGGGAAAGATGATATTTCCCAGTTGTAAAAGGGAAATTACAAGTTGTTGTGTTCAAGTGCTGTTGTGGTCGTAGCATAATAAAAAATGGCGGGCAGATTCTTTATCTTGAATTGCTACATGGGTAAAACAGTCCTGGACTTATTCATTCATCTGCTATGGATTATGAATAATCCAGTCATTTTAAGGACAGAACTGTACGAGTTTGCTAATGTTACTGTGTTAAAATTACTACGTTAAAACTGTGTATACTACATGATTAAACAATGAGTAAAAACATTTATTAGCCTACGCATTTCATATCATCCACAATTTCTTCACTGCTCTCCGCCATTTTGAAAATCCGACCTCATCTCTGCAACTCGGGAATCAAAATTATCTTCGAGTTCTCCAGTGGAAATTATGATGAAAGGGGGCGTTCATGTGCAAATTTGACATTGGCAAATGGTATTTTCCATAATTCCCATAGCACATGAAGGCAGCATAAGAGAAGCTTCAGTGGTGGGGAATTTAAAACATCTGGAACACCACTGGGTGAGGCACTGATGACGAAGAAACCTTGCCATCGGGAAACAGTCACAGTAAGGTTTAGGTTGGCTTTGATTGGTTACTGAGTGCCCATAGTCAATCATGGCTTCCTTAGACCTGGTTTAGTCCTAAATTTTCTCTGTTTTTTTTTCCAGTATATGATAAATATACCCATAGTCATGGTCTATTCATTTTGGTCTTGGTCACTATCTCAGACCAATGACATTATACACACTCACTTCAGTGCATGTTACTGATGAAAGAGACAGAATAAACTTAACGGTCCATGCAGAGAAATTAGTCATGGGCTCAATGCTGTCTTCTGTTGCCCTTTCAAACATGCACTGTACTACAGACTGTGAGATAATTACTTATATCCCTGATTATTTTATTCAGGCTAACTTTTTACTGCTGTGTTTCTAAATCTCAAACCTTTCACACCAAGTACCACCTCAGTAAATATTTGGCTTTACAAGTACCACCTTTAATGGACTAAACCAGGAAAAATCAGGAATAAGCAGAGGCCTAAACTTCAGGAGGTTCTAAATTAAAATAAATCAGGACTTGAACTGCAGTTGGTAGCAGTATTTCAGGTGAAAAAACAACATTTAGACTTCATATAAGCCAAACATTGACCCACTTTAGGGTCTGGGCCCTCTAGTTTTCCTCTAGGGTTTTAATATTTCAATTTTTTATTTATTTTTTTGTTTCAAATGTACTTGAACCAGGCTTAACCCAGCCTGATGAGCTCATTCAGCCACTGCAGCTTTACTGTTACACAGCCGCTCTGGTTCAGTCTGAATGGCCCTAATCTGCTTTGTGCCTTATGTTGAATTTACTTTTGTACATTTGGTATAACTTTTTTCTTTTTACATGCCCTCATTTGTATATTTTTATATAATGCACTATACAAAAGGTTTTTCTATTAGCTGCGTTTCCATTACACATAGGTGCAAAATTTTATCGATATTCTAGAAATGTCGAAAAAACACAATTTCGCAATTACACTGTTTCCATTGAATCATAAGCGAATAAAAACAAACCTACTCTCGCGATAAGTCATTCAAAAACCATGGCGACGGATGTAAACATTACTTTGATTTACAGCAGATATATCCATGTTTCAACCACGGCACTCGCGCTCATCATCAGCCGTCAAAGGAGACGTCGGCGTCTTATTCAGGCCATGGAGCGACAGGCTCCTTATACACGGGAGCGGCTACGTATGAAGCGTTTTTGGGAAATTGTAGTAGGCGATTTTACAGAAGAGCTGTGGATTCAACATTTCCCAATGACACGCTCAACTTTTGCTGAGCTGTGCGATGCTGTGGGATCTTGTGGCGCCCGCTGCGCAATGCCCAAGGCAGCCAGTATCCGGTTGTTGGTCACGTGACTCGTTTAAGTCGACAAAAGTGTTTCCATTGCAGTTTTGTGAAATATGTCAATTTCGATACGCCTGAAAAACCACCTCATCCAAGCGCAAAAATCTTTTTTCGATAAAGGCGAGTTTTTTCGAAATTGTTGTGTTTCCATTAGGCAAATTTATATTCGCAAATCCAATTTTCGCAATTTGATGGTCAATGGAAACGCAGCTAGTGTTTACACTGAAGGTTTGAGAGTAACGCAGTTCCAATTTATTTTATTTTACTTGACCTTTATTGAGATACCCACTGAGATTCAGAAACTCTTTTGCAGGGGAGTCCAATTGACGATAAAGCAAACTGTGACTCTGATGTTTATGTAGAAGCTTAGACTCCAGAGTACTTTTTTTCATACAAATAATCATTGCTAAAATGCTAATGTTAGTCAGTGCAGTCAGTTTTAACCATTTTTCAGGATCATACTTTCTCAAAGAGGCTTGTAAGTGTAAATTCATACAAATGGCTTTTCTGAAAGTGAAAAGACCAGGCTTCCATTAGGCTAGCCAAAAAGAACATTAGATTATTTTTAGCGGTGTTTGGAGACGTCTTTATGAATGAGCAGAGACACAGAGGACAGACTCGGCTCTCGTTCTCATTCCCACCTCTCTCCCCAGAGCAGAGACAGAGCCATGTTTCTGAACACGCAGCCAATCAACAACAGCTCTCTCTCTCTCGCTCTGCGGCAGTCTCTGAGCTCCTGATTCATTTAGGACGGAGCGTTTTGGCTGAGAACGAACCCGCGTCATGTTGCGCTCTCCATTAACGCCAATAACATGAATTCAAAGGCTGATTAATGTGGGTTATATAATGAGAGTTGTTATGTAAGACCACAGAGACAGCGCTGACGTGGAGACAGAGGCAGGTGCTCGCTCAGGTGTGAGAGCAGAAATTACACAACCTGCAGTTTGGCTGCTCAGACGTGAAGCTATTTTAACACCAGTTATTGTTACAGGAACATTTATAGATTCTGTGTTTTTCTCTCACACAGACTAACTTCATGTCCTCTTTCACTATGTCCATAAATCTCCTCTCTGGTCTTCCTCTAGGCCTCCAGCTCCTCTCATATTTTCACTATTCCTCTTCTGTACAGGTCCAAACCATCTCAGTCTGGAAACTTTATCCCCAAAACATCAGCTGCCCCTCTGATTTTAACCACAACAGATTTATTTCGCCACACTGTAAGAAGTCATATAGCCAATAAGTTGTAGTAACTCCATTCTATCATTTACCGTATTTTCCGCACTATAAGGCGCATCGGATTATAAGGCGCACCTTCAATTAATGGCCTATTTTAAAACTGTTTTCATATATAGGGCGCACCGCATTATAAGGCGCATCCACTAGATGGCGCTGCGCTAAAGGGAATGTCAATAAAACAGTCAGATAAGTCAGTCAGTCAAACTTTATTAATAGAATACAAACCGATACGAGTACGCAGACCCTCGAAAGCAGGGTTTGACCCGCCAACTGTATTCTTAGCTGTTTTGGTCGCATTTTTCTCTCTGCAGCGGTTTCCCTTTAAGTAAAGCAACATTAATGTTATTGTGCAAACATTGTTGGTTCTTATTAGGGCTGCGCGATATGGAGAAAACATGTGATATTCGATAACTATGTTGAAAATTGCGATAACGATATTATTGCGATATTTTAAAATAGAGCCTACTTTTAGAACAAAGTAAGTTAAATTCACTGCATTTCACAAAAATGTAAGTTCCTGTATTTACAAGTCAAAACAGCGACAAAATCAAAACTTAACACAGACTAAACCAGGAATAAAACAAGGCTAAGCTGTGACTAAATTAATTAAATTACCACTAAAACTGGACTTTTTAAACATTTTTATTTAGTCACAACACATGTTCTTTTAAGGCTCTGGTGGAAAATGATTCTTCAGTGTAAATCTCTGTCAGATGGAAGACCACAGCGTTATTGTGATATATTTAGATTCTTGCGATGCGGATATTGCATTTGCTGATATTGCGATAATGATAATTTTACAGTTTTGGTTAAAGGTCCCTCACAAAATCCTAGTCTTGTTTTTGATCAGAGACGAGACTGGGTTGATGAGAATGAGAGAAGATTTTTACACAAATGAAAAATGCAATATATTCACCTGAAAATCATAAAATACAAAAGTATTTAGGTGCTTTTTTTTTTTTAAATCAGCTTGTAATGAATGGTATTTACTTTATTATTTGAATTGCATGCAGCAGCAGAACACGTGCTGCCAAACTCCCAGCTCCTCCTCTGTAAAACGCGCCAACAGAACCTGATCCTGAGACCACGAGACAGAGTTTTACCTTCAGGAGAATCTTGTGACATTTTGATCTTGCATGGACACAACAGGACTCAACACAGTAAATTCTCAAGAGTAAAAAAACACAGTGGTAACATTAACTCCTTCATAGTTAATTTAACAATGGCAAGCGTTACTAAACTGAGATTAGAGTAAAATTCCCGTCAGTGTTGGTGTAAATATCCATAGTTAACATATGAGCGGCGTCCTCTGTCCTCTGTCGCTACGCCCAGCTTTAAACCAGCTTTAAACCAGCTTTAAACCAGCTTTAAACCAAACGGACAGAGTTTTTCTGCTTCTGCGTTTGATGAAAGACGTGGTAAGTTCATCTTTATACCATAAAATCATTTAGTGCTATATTTTTTTAGTAGTTCAACACTGATTTAAGGTGTTTTGTCTCTTAAATCTCATGTCTCTGGGTGTGCTGCTGTGCTGGTGATTAGCTTATTTCAAGCTAACAGTAGCCCATAGCTAGCAGCCTAACTCCACTTCTCCACATCTTCATTCAAAATTTAACATTTTTATTTCATTTTCTGCCTGATTAAACACTAGTAGAAAATATTTTTTTAACTAACCTTTGCAAACAATGGGCCCGCCACATCTTTTTCAAATTTCTCATGTGCTAAGCTAACACACACTGAGGCCCTATGTTACTATTTTGCAGGCGATGGAGTTTTGTCTGAGAAGAAAACATGCTGAAGTTTTCTGTTGGGGAATTTGAATTTAATGTTGAATGTAAGAAGTATTGTTCTTTTATGTATGTTTTACACCAAATGTTTTATTTTAATAAAGAGGTATGATAACATGGATATATTGTGTTTTATTTCTGCAATAGTTTTAGGTGTATTTTTGGAAGTAATTTTTGAAAAAATTGGTTTAGCTATAAATTCAGCTATTTCTGATTAATACTGAACCAGAGTCTTCTTTAAATAACAGTATAAAGAGTTGGTTATATCACAGTAAAACTCCAGTTACACACAGTCAGTGTCAGTGCAGTGTAAAATACTAACTCTCAGTGTTGGATTAACTCTGAACATTTAACTCTATCACAAGAGTAAACTTTACTCTTTCTGTGTTAGACAAATCTCAGACAGTGTTGAAACTAAAGCCTGGATCACACGGCAATATAATTCTGCTAATTTTTGACCCGATTCTCCTCTTCCAACAATCTTAAGGACGCCCTGATTATCGTAATGGCACTAAAGATAATCTGATCAGATTTTCCTGCTGTGTGTGTTCAGAGAGCTCTGGTCTGCTCTGAATGACGTCGGGACCGCTCCCATCTCAAATCAGGGATATACAACCTGTTGGATTGTCTTGGCCCGATATCGCAGCGTGTGGTGCGTCCCGAGGACAAACGAGCACGCGCCCTGCTGAATGTGACGTGTAGCCAATCAGAAAGCGAGGTGACGGAAGCACGGAGGGGAATCCAAAATCCAAACAACTGTCATGGCGCACCAGAAAGTCCTTTAACCAACGCCTTTTCTTTTTGTATTGTTTGCTAAGTCCTCAATAGCAACTGCGTCTTCGTCGTCCGCCGAAGTCACGTTTAATCTCGTGAGGTTTTTGCGAGATTTCCCGTCTGACCTGGGAATGTTTATGAGTGAAATCTGTTTGTGTGTGGTGTGTTGTCTTTGCCACACACTGTAGCACCAAAC
>CM036255.1:31055000-31102500 GCA_020698575.1 Bostrychus sinensis
TTCTAGATGTAAATAAAATAAGTTATGTTAGTTAAAAATGCAACTTGTGTAATGGTAAAATAGTAATAATTTAAATCTAGGCTAAAGCAGCACTAAAATAGAAATAACTAGGAATATATCCGCAATTTAACCAGCTCAAAATCTAAAACACTAGACTAGGTTTTAAATTGCAGACACATACTGTATGCACAAAGCAGTCTGACGTAAACGAGACAGAGATTAATGTTTTAAAAATAATTTGTCTAATAATGAGCCCAATTAAACTCATTCGCACCTTTAATTCTCCCACACATACACTCGTTTCCATCCATCAACCCCCGGGGCTGTGATTTAACCTCCCGCTGGCTGCCTGGCAACGGTCGCCCCCGGCAACGAAGCGTGCGTTCGGCCCCGTCCCGCGACGATGGGGCCGCTGGCGTCACGCAGACACAAATGGACTCTGATGGGTTATAATTACAGTCATCAACAGTGGGGGCCCTCCCCATCGACAACAACACATACTTCCCCCCAACGCAGCAGGGTGCATTCTGGGAAAAAACAGGTGAGTCACAGAGAAGTGAAGAAAAAATGAGGATAAAGAAGTCAAAGAGAACAGGACTGACCTAACGTTCTCTTTACATTCGGCTTAGTAAGGTAGCTATTAAAGGGGATATATTTTGGTTTAATCAATCTTAAGCTGGGGACACACTACATGATTTTTTGCCAAATTTTATAACAATTCACAGTTGTGGCGAGTCTGTGCCAGTCAACACTGCTGCAGGGAATCATAATCACCAGCTGGCCCTGAAATCCATTAGTGTGTGATGTTCAAAGAATCGGCAAAGTGCGTCAGCCGCAAGCAATCAGACATGTTTGAGTTTTAAAGCGGACTCTGGACGCACTCCTGTAGTGTGGGCTGTTTACATCCAACTGGGAATTCATGGAGTCCAGCGGCCGATGAGAAACAGCTGATGGGACACAGGAAATATCGTCAGAGAACGAAGACGAAGCAACAGGAAGCGGCGGGAAAATATAAGAGGAAATTTGAAGAAGAAGAAAACAGAATAATAATAATAACAAGAAGAAAACATAGAAGAAGAAGAAAACATCGAAGAAGAAAAAAACTGAAGAAAAAGAAAACATCGAAGAAGAAGAAAACATCGAAGAAGAAGAAAAAAGAATAATAATAATAATAAGAAGAAGAAGAAGAAAACATAGAAGAAGAAAACATAGAAGAAGAAAAAAACAGAAGAAAAAGAAGAAAACATTGAAGAAGTAGAAGAAGAAGAAAACATGGAAGAAGAAGAAAAAAGAATAATAATAATAATAATAAGAAAAAAACATAAAAGAAGAAGAAGAAGAAAACATAAACAACCATGGCAAACACCGAAGAAAGTTGAGCGCTACCCAAGGGAAACTGGATACACAGACGTTTTTTCTTTTTCCAAACAGATAGCTGCGCACACAACGGCAACAGCGACCCAGGTAGCTCCATGTTTGTTTACCATTCAGTTCTCGCGAGAGTTTGCTGCGTTTGGTTGGCGTCAGTTGCAGTTACAGATCTTGTAGTGTGTGAGGCGCAGTCTTTCAGTCGTCAGAACTAAATCTGCTGAAACCAGTCGTTAGTGTGAGCTCCTAGTCTTTTCAGAATCTGTAACGACTGAGAAAATCATGTAGTGCGTCCCCAGCTTGAGTCACGTTTTACAACCTTTAAAAACATTATGTGACTAAAACAAAAGCTTTTTTAATAATTACTTTACTGGTGTTATACAGAAACAGGTGAAGCGACCAGCAGAGGGCAGAGCTCTGACGATCTTTTGAATGTAAACAAAGAAAAAGAGCTTTTGACTTCCTTAAACTTTTTGTATGATGCCATTTTACTGTAAAATGATGAGCGTATGTGAGGAATCAGTGGAAACAGAGCTGTTTTTGGATAAATGAATGAGAGCAGACTGGATGTAGAGGGCTTGTTGTTGATTGGTCAGTGAGATGAAGTTAGTTGGTGTGAGAAAAGAGGATGCAGAGGATTCACTGTGGACGCTTCTGAAGGAAACAGACCAGAGAATTAATTTATAAAGTCAGTGTTTTACAATTTAGGATGGAGAAATGCAGAGCAACTTTTAAAACGGTCTACAGTGGGAGAGATGCTGAGTAATAGAAACTGCGCCTGACTGCAGCGTGTGATGTTTTGCTCGTTTCCAGGTCAACGAGTTTGCATCTACATAAGTCACGTCTCTTTAACTAACGCTTCTGAAAAACAACCACATGCTTCGGACGGCATAAACAAAAACGTCACCCGCTCAGTTTGAGATGAATTAGAGTTCAATTCTGAAGAAGAAGAAGAAGAAGAAGGAGGAGGAAGTATCAAAGGAGCTCCAGAGTCTCCAGAGCTGGTGGAGTCTACAGGCAGCACGTGAGCAGATCCACAAAGAGCTCCTTTTACTGGATTTAAGGTCAGTGGCTCAATGTGACGAGTTCATCCTGAGGCGAGAGACACGAACGCACGAGTCCTGAAGAGAGGAGACAGGGTTTAACAGAGTACTGAGCAAGGATACACCGAATGCTTACATTTGAGTACTCGCCGATGCCAAGTGCTCATAAAGGCATTGCTTTCATACAATTACTCCAGGCTCCAAGACAACGGTACACTTCCAGTCAACGCAGCTCCACAAATCAGGTTTTTTCTGACCATTCATTACAATATCCCATTCCTGTACTGAGTCTTCTCTCTTGTGTAGCCTCCATCGCTGCTCGGCTATTTCTACGACAGAGAGTGGTTTCATTACCGAGGCCATACTTCATTTGAGAGATCTGATTCCTAAATCCTTTATACAGACAGAAAGAGCACCAGGGCCAGGGATCTGCAACCTTCTGGACCCAAAGAACCAATTAATGTAAAAAATAATTTGCATCTGTAAAGACCCACAGTTAATTTTAATGCACAAATGTTGCCCATAATGAAATATAGCCTATGCATGGTCTTTAATTATTGCAAACTAACAAAGAACTGTGTTGCACTGATTATCTTGTAATAGGCCACTAAACAGCAGTGTAATACATAAGCCACGCACATTCAGAGAACTGGCGTTACATCCAGTAATTATTTCTTGATGCTGTTTAACTTTTATGTGTTGCACTTCAAATTAGTCCGTACATGCACTGCGTGGTCAATGAAAGCTACAAAGAGTGGTTTATTATAAGTTCATTAGTATTAGGGGAGTAACGATAGAGTAACACTATATTGATGTATTGATTTTTTTTCCTACGATACAACTACATCAATACACATGACCTTGTATCGAATCGTATCATTTTCTAGGAAGTGTGTATCGATACACATGGAATATCAATCAGTAAAATTGAATATATCTATATATGTTAAAATAAAACCAGATATGGCTTTTTGAGTGTAATTTTTGTGTTTTTAATGAAATAAAATATAATATTCAACTTTTCTTTGCTCTCTGTCTAGCTGGACATAATCAACCCCGGCTGTGATGCTACATTTGAGAGTAAACTTTTATGATTTTTGGCAAAAAGTTTCTGTATTGATTATCGATACGAAGGTGTTGAATTGTATCGAATCGTATCGTTCCAAATTAGCCAATATCGTTCTTGAATCGTATCGAAACACTTCTAATTGATGCATATTGTATCGTGGCAAAAACGTTACGTTAATTACACCTCTAATTAGTATATTCTGAAAAATTGAGAGATTTTAAAGTAACACGATGATGCAGATGCAGGCTGTTTCAGAGTTGTCTGCATATTCCTTTGTTGACTTTGCATAACCAGATGTCAGATGCCCAAGAGCCACAAGAGCAGGGCTAAAGGTGCTTCCTTTAGCCCACCCACAAAAATACTGTAAATATATATCGTATTTTCCAGACTATGACTCACACTTTTTTTCATAGTTTCGCTGGTCCTGCGACTTATAGTCAGGTCCATCTTATATATCAAATTTAACACGAATCAAGGAGAAAACATTACCGTCTACAGCTGTGAGAGGGCGCTCTAGGCTTGTGACAACTACTGTCAGTAGTGATGTAGAATTAGATGGAGAGTGCAAGAAACTTCCTAACAGGTAACTTTCTTCAGACTCACTAACTTGTTGTGTTAATTGAGCCTCTTCATCCTCCCAGGTTTGTTCTTTATGTTGTTGTGTAGCTGAATAACTGTTAATGTGTTACGTTAGCTTAGTGCGGACACAGTTGTTCTGTCTGCTGTTGTGTAGTTGAATAACTTGCCTTTCCAGATTAAATGTCTGTTCTTGGTCTTGGATTTTGTGAAATACCGTTTTAAATAAGTGCGACTTACACTGGTCTACAAATTTTTGAACTCGATCTGCTTCTGAGATAAAAGTGGCTAAATCTTATTTATTTTGATAAGATGAACTGAAAACCAATTGATAACTGTGCTGGTTAGCTAATGTATTCAAGATATTTAATGATATTGTTTCACATCAAAATCACATCTGTTTATACAATAGATTTAGGCATTTTTGCTTAAAAATAATATTTATATTTTGAAAATATTTAATTTCTCTACATGCATGCATTTTGTCCACTTCCAAGAGAGAGATTTCTACAAATAAAAACCAAACATTTTATGTCAAAACTCTATCCATATTAAAATTAATGTATTGAATGTGCAGCTTTCAGATAGAACTGGTTGCTTGTAGACACTGTACCTTCTGATAAACTACCGTTTTTGCCTTATTTTGCATAAATTTCCTATTTTGACCCAATACTGTTTCTTGGAAACTATAGCAATCTGCACTTCTCAGTTACTTTTTCTTTATTAGTGACCTAATCCAAGAAAAGTTTCACTACTTTTGTTCCAGAAGCATTTTGCTGTAGACCTGTGTAATAGTCCAGTGTTTTTTTCCTCTTCATGATGCATTTTTTGACCAATGCAACTTATAGTCCGGAAAATACGGTATACAATGTCAATGTCAAATGTATTTCTAAAGCATGTTTACAACTCTTGCGGCCCAAAGATCACTGAATAAGACAATATAAAGTGACACTGGGGCAACCTGCGGGAGCCTTCTCCAGATCTTGAGCCAGGATCTTGGTCAGGAGTACCTAGCTGGAGGATTAGCCTACTCTGGATGTTTAAGGTTGATGGAAGAAACCGGAGCATCTGGAGAACACAGGGAGAAAACGGAAAATCCATACAGAAAGACCCCACTCGGTCTGGGATTCGAGACGGAGAACTTTCTGCTGTGAGACAACAGTGCCAGCCATTATCAGCAAACCTGCACTTCAAACCACTACCCATTAAAATGTTCCAACAAAAAACAATGACCCACTTTCTGAAACCCAGTATCAGGACTTCTTACAACCTGACAACGTGAATACAGACAAATCCTCAGAGTCTGTCAATAGTAACATTTAAATCCATGTGAATGTTTGCCAGTCTCTCGGCGCGCCACGTGTGCTCAGCCAAACACAAAACTTATGACAAAAGACATGAATTATTGAGAGCGGCGAGACATTTGTACACAAATCTAACGAGGTTTGCAGTCATTGTCGTCCCACTTTGAGCTAGAATGGAAAATTGTGTTTGCAAAGTTTGTTCTTGATACACATTTAACTTCAGAACTAGGACAACAACGACAACAAGACAATGGAAGAAACAGCAGACAGGGACAAAAAGCAGATAATTGGGTTAAAATTGCAGTGTTTTGAGCCTGTTACAAGAATGAATAGATAATTTACACAGATCAGGTAGAACATTATGACCACTGGAAAGTGTAGTGAATAACACAGATTATCTTTCATCATGGCTGCTGTTAGTGGGTGGGACATATCAGGCAGCAGGTGAACGTTTTCTCCTCAAAGCTGATGTGATAGGAGCAGGAAAAATGGGTAAGGATTTGAGCGACAAGGGCCAAACTGTGACGGCTACAGACGACCGGGACAGAGCGCGCCCAAAACTGTGTAGCTCCTGGTCTGCAGTGGTCAGGATCTGTCAGAAGTGGTCCAGAGGAAGGAATAGAGGTGAACCTATTTCAATTAACAAGTATACCTATTAATAAAGTGGACAGTGGAATATATACAGTATATAATAATAATAATAATAATAATAATAATAATAATAATAATAATAATAATAATGCATTACTCTTACAGTGCTTTACTAGACACTCAAAATCACTTTGCATTTAGTCCAGTTACCCCTCACCCATATTAACATAAGAACATCATCAGACTGTGTCACTAGAGCTGCAGCATGGTTCCAGTTAGAAAAAAAAAAAACATTTGGCGAGGCCTCTTTTGCAGTCACGGCTGCACATGAGTAGAACCTGTTAGCGTCAGAGAAGGGACACCCTTCAATGTATTTAAAATGTCCTTAAATGACAACATTAACATGTTTTTGTCCTGTCTCTCGTGTCTGTATGAAGCCAATGTTTTTTATGTCTTTTACTAATTTTACTAATGTACAATGTGTGTGGATGATTGTCCTTTTAACACCCGTTTAGCTTTTGTCTGTAAAACCTTGTCTTATTTTTTAGAGTGAAATCATAAAGATCTGTCTGGGACTGCAGATGAAAAACAGATGAAACAGTCTTTAGGCCAATTCTGACATTTACAGAAATGTGATTTAATGTATGCTGTCCCTGTCAAATAAACTTATAAATAAATGAATTCATTCTCTCCTCAGTCACACTCAGTGCTGAGCTACTTCTGCAGCCACAGCTGCCCCGGGGCAGACTGATGGAGAGGTGGCAGCCATTCTGTGCCTCTGGCCATCACCAAACACACAATCACACTACAGGGTTCATACACTTTTTACCAAGAATTATCCATGACTTTTCCAAAACTTTTGACAAAATTTCCTAAAATGACTTACACATGAATATTAGTATTCAAAATGCTCATCTTGGTACATTAGAAACACACTTTTGTTGAAATTTCATTTGTTAAAATTGGACATTAGTCAGTTGAGGAAAAAGAAAAAAACTGTTGGGGGTCTTCACCCAGAAAGATATTATTCCATTAATTTTACTAACAGCTCACACTCCACTGATTAAAATGTAATTATGCTTAGTAAGTTGGTTCATAACATATTTTTTAAGCAAGCAAATAAAGACATAATGTAATCATCGCTGCTGTTTTAAAGCATTAGCAAAACCAAAAGCCGAAGACCAGCAAAAAAAATTTAGTTCAAATATTCTGACAAAAATATAGGTCTCTTTTTTTTTTTAATAATAGTGGCTGAATGTTACTGACACTGTTTAAATTTCCAAAACTTTTCCAAAAACTTTACATTAAAACATAAAATTCCAAAACTTCATACAGGCAAGGTGGATGTATGTCTTGCCCAAGGACACGACGACAGCATGCAGCGCCAGTATCGGGCAAGGATCCGTCTACCTACTGAGCTACTGCCGCCCCGTACAGCCATGTTTTATTCTTCCTTTCATTTTGAGCCTGGTGAGTGTAAAACGCCTCCACACTGACAGGACACAGCTGTAAGTGCTGCGTGTCCTGTGTAGATGCTGCCCATGTGAGTGGTTAATGACTGTGTTCGTGCCTGTGGGAGTTTTTTTGGTGAATAAGCCACACGTGTGCCGAGCTCTGGAGCCACCGTTCGCCAAAGCGGACCGGGAAAGGTCAGACATGTGACTGCGAAGTGAGTGTTCGCTGCTCTTTAACGCGGCTGACGTCAGGGTTTGGCTCTGAGTTCGATCAAACCAGAGTCGGGTCTTCAAACGCAAAGACTCCAGTTCCTCAAATCATTTCTTTTACTATAAATTAGGGATGTAACAATGTTGGGCTCAAATGCATTGTTTTGTTTAGGGCTGCACGATATGGGAAAAAAACGTGATATTCGATAACTATGTTGAATATCGCGATACCGATCTTTTTTTTGTGATATTTTAAAATAGGGCCCTACTTAAAACAAAAATGTAAGTCTCTGTAATCACAAGTCAAAACTTAACTCAGACTAAACCATGAATGAAACAAAGCTAAATTGTGACTACATTAAGGAAATTGGCTTTATCAGGCTTCCTACTGTACTCCAGGACATCATCATTAGCAATGACGAGGATGCTAAAACGGTTTTTAAATTTAAGATGTATCTGCTAAACTGGCAATTAATTAACAATTTTAATGTCTTGACACGTTGGTCAATGGGAAAGTCCTTTCTGGAACAAGTGGCCAGCAGGGGAACTGACACAACATAAATGGTTCTTGTACTTATTTCAGACATAGTAGCAATTTAAAAAGTTAATGTTGTTGGACTAAAAGACTTTTGAGAGACGCTGGAGTGGAAAGTTTGTTTATGGAAGTCAGTGAAAAGCTGTAACTATTTTGGATCTGGCCTTTATGTCAGTGTCAAGAAGCATTTCTTTTACTATAAATTAGGGATGTAACAATGTTGGGCTCAAATGCATTGTTTTGTTTAGGGCTGCACGATATGGGAAAAACGTGATATTCGATAACTATGTTGAATATCGCGATACTGATCTTTTTTTTGCGATTTTTTAAAATAAGGCCTATTCTGACAGTAAGTTAAATTCACTTAAAACAAAAATGTAAGTCTCTGTAATCACAAGTCAAAACTTAACTCAGACTAAACCACGAATGAAACAAGGCTAAATTGTGAAATTACCACTAAAAATGGACTTTTTAAGCATTTTTATTGAGTCACAACACATCAAAAATGATTCTTCAGTGCAATCCTCTGTCAGATAGAAGACCACAGCGATATATTTAGATTCTTGCCATACGAATATTGCATTTACTGATATTGCAATAACAATAATTTTGCGATATATTGTGCAGCCCGAGTTTTTGTTGCAGCAAAATGGTAAAAAAAAGCAGAGGGGACTACATAGACCATGATCCTTTGCTTCATTTTCTGTGCAGCCATTATTAAAAGTTTGTTATTAAACACTTACTTAGTCTTAATCTTTTGGAATATCACAATAATAATGCACTAAAGGCTCGTCAGGGCATTTTTAGAGACATTTTTGAGATGTTTTTTTTTTTAAGTTGTACCATGGAAGTTTAGTATTGTTATATCATGATTAAAAATGCTAAAAAACAAACTGGAAATAGATGCTGGGATGGATTCCAGCAACCAACGTCTCTTAATGGCAACAAGCAGAAAAGATTTTGATTAGTGTCCCACTGAACCAAAAATATCATTCAAAAAGAACTATTTCTCAAGACAAACATTAGTATTAAATATTCAAGTACAATTTACTTTTGTCTCCCTGTGTGTGAGCCCAGTCTTGTGCTTGTCACGTTAACCCTAAATCCTTCCTGTTTACTGGGACGGACATACATATCCCTTTGTTACGAGTTAAGTTTAGCTTCACATACACTGACACGAGCGTTTAGTCACAGCGTCGCAGAACAGAGAGAGCCACTGATTACACGGATTCTCCACAAGTCCGACCCGGGCCGCAATCAAAGGTCCATTCAGATCTGCACAGGCGTCAGTGAGAGAGAGAGAGAGTGGCCAGTGAAGTGAGGGATTCTGGGTAAACTGTGAGGAAATGGGTCAAATCTTGATGTTAAAAGTCCACCTGCAGAGAGACGGCGCAATCTGCTGCAATCACGAGACTTCCCATAGACTTGTATGGCTATTTGTAAGGAAATCATTATGTTCTCTTGGTTTTTTTGCCTTTAATACTTCCGTCTTTGGTCAGGATTCACTATTCACTCACCCACATTTAACCGCAGGCTTCTTTTTAATCTCCTTTTCATGATTTTAATGGGGATGTCTAAACCAATAACTCTTTTTACGCTGCTAACTTCTCTCATACAGGCCACACATTGCCCTTTTCACAACAACCCAATGTAATAAAAAGGAAAAAAAGTGAAGTGCATGGCTTAAAAACAAAACCACATGGCTAATTTGCATTAATAATATAGGTTATAGTGCTTTGAGGCAACTGTGATATTGGGCTACACACAAATAAATATTGTCTGTCAGGTTTATTTTATGTGAAAAAACACAAAAAAACAGAAAAACGATTCCCTCTTTAGACGCTTTAGATGCATGAATGAAAGAACGCTTATTGCAAGAAGAGGAGAAAACCAGAGTCAAGCTGAGCAAGGGGTCACACAGGGGTCAACGGGACTTTATTTCCAAAAGTAGAGGGCTCTCCATAGAGAAAAATGTGTCCAAAGCAGCAAAGACACAAGCAAAGTTTCATAGTTCTGCTTTAAGTGAAAATAAAAATGGAACTATAGACTAAATAGACTTTCTACTCATAACAGGGCGCCCTATAGTGGTCACGCCATTTTGTAGTGGTGTCTGAATGTCTAGTGAATAAAAAATAGTGCACTCAAAATTTCCCACAATGCATTCTGAAAAGTAGTGGACATCGGTGATCACTAGAGGTCAGTATAGACCAGAATGCTTTGCGAGTTTCGGAGGAGAACAGCGGGACCGAGACAGGACTTTAAACCCAACACAACACGTCTGAATGAAACCAGTTAGAAACGCCTTTTTTTTAACTTCTGTCACGTCGTAATCAGAAATAAAAAGCTCTTAAATAAACTGCTGCAGTGTAAAATTGCTAACGTTAGCTTAGCCAGCGCTCAGCCTCCCCACGTAAGGCACAGAGCTGCAATAATCCACTCTGTTTTATTCATTACAGCGATAATTCATGTTAAATATCACACGTATGACTATTATTTATCTATAAATACTAAAACATCAAGTGAGTGTGGTCGGGCTTTATCGCCAAACTTTTTTTTACACAGACGCCAGAGTCACATGACCACCGGTGAGAGAAAAACAGTGCGTGAGTGTCCGAATCATTCACAAAATAAGCGCACTATAGTCCGCTATATAGTGCTAGACTGTATAGTGATTGAGGGGTTAGCGACTAGGGATGACGTTCGGACACAGCCGCGGTTTTTACTTCTTTCAGGTCGTATTTATGAATAAATAACTTAAAATGCTAACGCTAGCTAACCTCAGCTGTACAGGTGACAGCTTCCCCCCATAAGGCACAGTCATTTTTTTAAATTAAAGTGATAATTCATATTAAATATCACACGTATGGTTATTATTTATCTATAAATAACTAAAATATTGCTAAAGTTGCTGGACTATATAGCGACTGAGGGGTTAGCGACTAGGGATGACGTTCGGACACAGTCTATGTCTCTCGGCTTGGCCTGGGGAAGAACTTGGGGTTCCTTCGAGGCAGCTGGAGGAAGTGTCCGGGGAGAAGGAAGTCTGGGCATCCCCTCTTAGACTAAGAATAAGTGTGAGAAGATGGATGGATATTTTAAACTACATTTTTAGAGATATGATCACTTATAAATAAGATATTAAAGCTGTAAAATAGGCTGAGGTCTATCGAGTGGACAGGTGGACATACTGGGTCCCCTGTGTGAGATTGAGGACACAGAGTGGACGGGTGGACGATGAGCGAGTGAGATTGAGGACACAGAGTGGACGGGTGGACGGTGAGCGAGTGAACGGCCCGCTCACATCCAGGACAGCCACACAGGGAACAACACTATTTCTGCACCGATGACGCCTTTAATGACCTACAAAGAGAATATATAGGAGAGACAAATTTACCGAGCGGGGTCCCTGAGTCCACCACACGAGGACAGGTCCAAAAACCAGGTCGAGACTTGAGGAGTCCACAAGTCCGGTGCGGGACGGGGCGGCGGGTCGGCCTGAGTGGCCCTTAAGTCCACATCACAAGACCAAATTGAAACGAACGCTTTGGGGTTAATGAAATCACTGCGATTTACAAAGAAACGTGAGGGAGGGGTGACCTAGAAGGGAGAAATTAATGCAACACTGGCTTCATGCCTTTGGAAGAATAAAAACGCTGATGTGGTGATGAGCGCATGAACGACATGACAACATGAAGGGGAGGAAATAAATGGGACAGCTGTAGAAAAGTCCAATGATTTTTCTATTGATCATTTTTCTTATCTCGGTCTCAAATGTGAAAATTTAAAACAGCAATATAGCCGCAAGCGGCGATGGTAGGCCCTCGCCTGCCGCGCCCGGAGCTGGGGCAGATTTGCCAAAACTTGCCAAATTTTTAGATGTGACTCTTAAAAAATTTACCAAATGTGACATAATTCTGTGGCTCCATAGGATTCCATTGTATAGGATTCCCATTGGAATATAATGGGGAGATTCTGACATTGCCGTGGCAAAACCGTACAAGGTAAAGCATGAGTCCTATTGACTTTTTTCATTGTTGTGAGCTGATGGATTTTTCTGCCAAATTTCGTGCATTTTCAATAAACTTTATTTTTGCCCTTCCATAGGGATTTTTGCCTCATTCTGCAGGGGGCGCTATTGCAGCAATTGGCATTTTTTCTTCTTTCATACCCATAGGTCCATGGAGTAAATAAGTGATTAAAATTTGGTCCACATTGGGCTCTGCATGTGTGAGTTAGAACAAATTAGGGTTTGTTAGCGAGCCACAGAATAAACATGAAATTTGGGGCTGTGCTGTGGCAACACCGTTTAATATTCTACAAAACCTTCAACAACTTTTGGTCAGACGCCTCTCCAGATGATGTGGACAAAATTTGAGGTCATTTACTTAAACGCCCTCAGACGAGTTCGTTAAAATGTGAAGGCTGCAAATCAGGGGGTCACATGATCAATCCAAGATGGCCGACTTCCGGTTGGTCAGGGGGCGTGGTCACAATATAATTTTTTGTTTGTATGGAAATGAAGCATATGTGTACCAAATTTCGTTTTGCTCCGTCAAAGTAAGTGCTGGGACATCCCATTGGCTTAACTGGATATTTGGGGCGTCACCATGGCAACAGGATGGGAGATGGGGTGGGGCCATCATTGACTTTTTTGATGAAGGTCATGTGACAAATATGTGTACCAAATTTCGTTAGTGTACGATTAAGTTTATTTTTATCGTCCCATACAAATTTGTATTTTGCTCTCTAGGGGGCGCTATCGCGCCCATTGTGAATATTCACATAGTAATCTGTTCAGGGCTGGGGACTCCACCAATGATTAAAATTTGAGAGAAATCAGTCAAGATATGTGCGAGCTATGACACTTTGAAGGGTGTCGGCGAGCCACAAAAACGACGCCAAAATTTGTGGCATCGCCACGGCAACACCGTTTAATATTCTACAAAACCTTGAACAACTTTTAATGTCCCACTTGTCTAGATGATGTGGAGTGATTTTTGTGTCGCTGGGTTAAACGCCCTAGGACGAGTTCGTTAAAGTACGAGAGGAGGAAATGGCGCCTCCGGCGCCAGGTCACATGATCAATCCAATATGGCCGACTTCCTGTTGGTTGCCTAGCAACAGCTCAATATAATTTTTTGTTTGGTCCGACATGACCAATCATTGACCTGAATTTTGTTCGTCTATGACGAACTTGACTTTTGGGTCTTTCCATAGGGGTGTTACTCCAGGGGGCGCTGTCGCGCCCCTTTTTTGTCTTTGTTTGAAATTTACATAAATTATCAAATTTTTCGCCGGGCTGGCACTGCGTGCCAATTTTTGTGACTTTTCGTTCACGGCAAGTGACCTAAAAATGCGATTCTGGAGACAGAAGAAAAAGAATAATAATAATAATAATAATAATGAAGAATTCATACAATTTCAATATAGCGTCGCCATAGGCGACGCTATATTGAAATTCTATATATCTATATATATATCTATCTATATATACATCTATATATTTTTAGAAAGGGCGTGACACGACCAATCTGTTTGTGGGGTCCTTAGTCAATGACGAGCGCGTTGCGCTCGTCATTGACCTTGTCGAAGGACGTGTGCCCATTGCCGAAATTTTGTCCCAACAATTACAAATATGCCGCGTTCGCGGCACACACCTATATCACCGGATCCGGCATGATCTCATGAGTGTGGCTATTAGTGTTTGATTAATGGTGAGCGCTTCGCGCTCTGTTTTGGTGCGCTTCGCGCACTTTTGGGCAGTGCGCTTCGCGCACTGCTCTTCAGTTACAATAGGCCCTACGCCACCCTTGGGGCTCGGGCCTAATTATCTACTTAGGTCCACAAGTTTAAGTCTTGACCTGGTCTCGGTCTTGGTCTGCTTTGGTCTTGGCTTAAACTGGCTCTTGGCCCCTTAAAAGTCTTGGTCTTGGTCCCCAAAAGTCTCGGTCTCAGATCTGAAGTAACCTAAAATCGCATTATGTGCTTAGGTCTTTGGTTCACAAGTTTTAATCTTGGCCAGGTCTAGGTTTGCTTTGGTCTTGGTCTAGACATGGTCTTGGCCCCTTAAAAGTCTTGGTCTTAGTCTCAGCCCTTAAAGGCCTTGGTCTTGACTTGGTCCTGGTCCTCAAGGTCTCGTCTTGGTCTCGGGTTCATTTTTCCTTGGGCTTGTCTCGGTCTCAGATGTGAAGTAACTTAAAACTATCTACGTATAGGCCTTAAGTTTTAGTCTTGACCTGGTCTTGGTCTTGACTTGGTCTTGGTCTTGACTTGGTCTTGGTCCCCAAAAGTCTCGGTCTTGTCTCAGTCTCGGTTCACTATGGTCACCAGGAAATGGATTCTCTGTGAGTGGGGAGGCAGAGAGACTGGGACAGACCCGACCCCTAATCAATAAATTACCTTTGAAGTAAACAGAGCGTCCCAATCTTTTAATTCAGAGCCAAACTCTTGACCCAGCTGTCCCACCAGATGGTCCGCCCCCCACCCTTTGAACCCCGGTCTCTGTGTGGCTGGTCACATGCCACGGCTCAGGGCTGGGGCAGAGAGGACAGAGAGAGAGAGAGAGAGAGAGAGAGAGAGAGAGAGAGAGCGGTGGAAAAAAAAAAAAAAAACCTGAAGGATGTGATCTGACAGAAGAACGGAGCGAGATTTCCTCTGACCTAGATCTGCTCTGAACCTGCAACACAGCACTGACACACAATATGAACACATGAATCTCTCACTGACACAGTATGAGCACATAATTCTCACTGTGACAATATGAACACATAAATCTCACACTGAAACTATGAACACATGAATCTTACTGACACAATATGAATACATGAAGCTCTCACTGACAGTATGAGCATCTGAATCTCTCACTGACACAATATGAACACATGAATCTCACTGTGACACAATATGAACACATGAATCTCACAATGACACACTATGAACACATGAATCTCACTGATACACAAAATGAACACATGAATCTTACTGATACAGTATAAGCACATGAATCTCACACCATTACTAACCAGGTCTAAACCAGGACTAAACCAGGTCTAAACCAGGTCTAAACCAGGTCTAAACCAGGACTAAACCAGGTCTAAACCAGGACTAAACCAGGACTAAACCAGGACTAAACCAGGTCTAAACCAGGTCTAAACCAGGTCTAAACCAGGACTAAACCAGGACTAAACCAGGTCTAAACCAGGACTAAACCAGGACTAAACCAGGTCTAAACCAGGTCTAAACCAGGACTAAACCAGGTCTAAACCAGGACTAAACCAGGACTAAACCAGGACTAAACCAGGACTAAACCAGGTCTAAACCAGGTCTAAACCAGGACTAAACCAGGTCTAAACCAGGTCTAAACCAGGACTAAACCAGGTCTAAACCAGGTCTAAACCAGGACTAAACCAGGTCTAAACCAGGTCTAAACCAGGACTAAACCAGGTCTAAACCAGGACTAAACCAGGACTAAACCAGGTCTAAACCAGGTCTAAACCAGGACTAAACCAGGTCTAAACCAGGACTAAACCAGGACTAAACCAGGTCTAAACCAGGACTAAACCAGGACTAAACCAGGTCTAAACCAGGACTAAGCAGGGGTCTACACTTCGGTGTAATTCAGTGTAATCTCCCAGGACTAACACAGGAAAACATCTCGCTCTAAATCAAAGTAAATCAGGACGAGTGCCACCAGAAGAAACCTGCGTGCCATCAGTGCAACCCGTACCACAGCTTGAGAACCACTGGTCTTTGTGTCTCTATGGCCACAGACAGAAGACGTGCTGGACTTTATTAGTGGAAGTGAGGGTTTGTTTCAAGAATTCCTAAGACAGACCTTCAAGTTTCTGTCTCATGCCATAGCTATGTTCAGGCAACACCAAAACAAAGTGAGCTCTGATGCCGTGTGCCGTCTGCAGTAATGTAATGTTAATGTAATGTCAATGTAATGTCGTTAGCCTGGATCTTGGGAATGGGTTAAAAATATCCTCAGAAAGCCCTCAGAAAAGAGTTCGTCCTCTCAGTGTTTGGACTCTGATGATCCACTCGTGACTCTCACAAACGGTGGAGCCATGTTTCCGGAAAACACAAAGGACAAAGCCGTGTGGTCATCCTCCTCTGTCCCTCCTCTGCCCCTCCTCTGTCCCTCCTCTGTCCCTCCTCTGTCCCTCCTCTGTCTGAACTCACACAGATTTCTGAAGGCACTTTTCCAGGATTTTCCCAGGAATCCGCCAACAGTCTCCATATTCCCGATACAGAGGAGTCAGTCAAACTATATCATTCATTTCGTCAGTAATCAGCAACAATTTTTCAGCAAAATCCCTCACATTTAACACAATAACGAGTTGTTGAGTTTGTGCGAAATACTTTTACTTTTTTACTCACAAGTCCATTTGAAATTAAGTACTTTTATACCTTTACTTAAGTAGAAATTTTAAGCTGATACTTTTACTTGGGTAAATTTTTGCTCCTTTATCTGTACTTTAGATAAATAAATTGAGTACTTTATCATGTGAGGAATGCTTTTCATAGCTTGTTTAGTTTCAATTTTGTAAAGTCAAAGTGTTATTGTTTATATTTATTGGTCAAGCTCTGATTACCGATTTTGCTGTGTAAATTAGCTACGTTTATTAGCATTTAGTGCGACAGAGTTTTAGCGCTGCTGGTAAATCCCCAGGCCAGTGTTGCAGCACCATGCTCTCAGTAGTTCAGCTCTCTGCTCTGCATGAAGACTGAGACAAGAGTGGTTTGACCAGTTCTTTGGAGAAGACTAAACTGTGTATATGCAATATTATTTAAAAAATTACTAGAGCCCGACCGATATATCGACCGGCCGATATTATCAGCTGATATAGCCCATTAGAAAATTGTCAGTTATCGGCAGAAATCTGTCCAATATCCGCCCATATAAACAGTGCTATTTTTACTGTGTGCTGGAATAAGACCTGTTTACTTGCAAATGATGGCCTTCTGCAATTTGTGCAGCAGAGGGCGCTGGTGTTTCCAAACAGTTGGGCTCTTACTCTGCAGTTCATAGAAAACAGCCCAAATCACCTTCTCATGGCCTGAAAAGCTCAAAAAAGCATTAAAAATATTTTACTAATTTCTCTGCCATAAAACCTCATAGAACAAAAATTCAAAATGCATTTTGTAGTTCCCCCAATGCTCTAAGTGCACAGCAAGTTTAAATGAAATTTAAGTTAAATAAATTTAGTTAAAGGTAAATAAAATAAATAAATATAATACATAAAATCTATAATCATACTCCCCACACCAATGCCCTCTTCAACCTAAATAACAAGCAGCATAAAGAACAATAAGCAGCTTTCGAAATTTTAAAAATAAGTTTAGTCTAATAAAGCGGCCTGGGGTGTACACGCCATATTCATGTAAACAAGAGCGGAAAGAAAAATGCTTTAAAATACTCTTTCCCAATGTATAACTGTATCGGCCGATGTATCGGATATCTATATTTTTTTTGTTAACTGATATCGGTATCGGCCTCAAAAAAATGCATATCGGTCGGGCTGTAAAAAATTACCCTCATCATCAAATCTAACTAAGGCAGGGGTGTCCAAACTATGTGGCCCACTGACCATTTTTTATTTGCCTGCAGGCTTTACTCTCAACTGGACAAAATTGTCAGACTCAGTTATTATAAAATCACAGATAACAGAAGCTTCTTCGCATTCACTTTTCTGCAAGATGGACCTGACATTAAGAAAAAACACAGCAGTCAGTAGTGTCTATGGGCCAGTCAAGATAAATGTGGGGTCGTGGGACATAAAACCATGAGAAGGATTCACTATGGAGACCCCAAAAAGACAGTGGGCAGCTAAAGCTTTCTTTATATAGTGAAGCAAAATATGGCTTTTCTGTAGTTAACGGTCCTTTGACTAAAAAGCAATGTCCCTTATGGATCAGTAAAGTTTATTCTGAACTTAATCTAAAAACTAAAATGTGACAAAATGACAAATTCACACTGGACTTAACCAAGCTTCTCTCTGTCCCGGGACATGTGGCCAGACTCCTGAGTACTTCTGTCATATATCTCTTCAGTACAGACATTTCTCCACTGCGCGCTCGCGTACTCACACACTTTGCCTGACCCTGACTTTGTCTCGGGGTCGTGGTCCTTTTCTTTGGCCCCAGATGGAGACACAAAGACAGACACAACATGGCCGCCAGGATCCAGAGCGCCCCCAGCTGCTCCGGGACCCTCCCCCATTTTCAAAAGCCAAACCCAAAAGTCCGGCTCGTAAAGTCCACAAAGCGCGAGCGGCTGCCTTCTGCCCCTCAGCTGCTCTCAGGGGAAATAAACTGAAGAAAAGACGAAGAAGAAGAAGAAGAATGATGTAGAGCTGGTGTGGACAGGTCAGAGCGACAGGTGGAAGAAATACTCATGTAAATGTACTGTTACTTCACAATAATATTACTCAAGTAGAAGTGAAAGTACTCAAGTGACTTTAAGTGTCTAGAAAAGCACTACCAAGGACATAAGATTACCATCACTAAAATCATTATAAAAAGTAAAAAGAGTAATGTTTACATTACTTAATTTAAGTGTTGTTTTTGCAATTAAACAACAAAATGTACTACTACTACTGCTCGGTAGATGGGCCTGAGTAGAAGTACTACTACTGGTAGGTAGTAGTAGTACTTCTACTCAGGCCCATCTACAGGAGGCGAGAAAAGGAATCTGTTGTCCTGGGCCTCAGAGTCATGTCTAGAAAATGGTCCCTTATTATTATTATTATTATTATTATTAGTAGTAGTAGTAGTAGTAGTAGTAGTAGTAGTAGTATTAGATTTATTATATTTGGCCAGTGTGAGTGTCCTCTTTACTTATTTATATAATTTAAAAATAATTAAAAGAGAAAACATACATGAATAAAATAATATTTTTTCCTGAAATATTTACTCAGCATGTTTGTTTACATAATCATCCAGATTACCACTAGATCTTTTTAAGTTTATTCAGGGTCATGGTTTTTTAACGGGGCCGTTTAGACGACAACGTTTTTTGCAGATTCTGCAATGATTCAATTGCGGTTCGGCCTTACGTTAACACGAGGACGGGGATTCCGTTTTCCGAATCCATAATCTTTTGAGAGCACTGGAGGAGGTGTTTTGGTCTCAACAGAGAAAATAGCGACTCACTGAAAACAGCCCCAATCTGAACAGTGATTGGCTGTCTGCCGGGCGCCCGTCAGCTGACCCATGATCGCAAAATACGAGGCTTTCATGTCTCATACGTTCATATTTGATCCATTAACTGTGTTCTGACTTTTACTGAAGGCGTTATCAGCAGCTCCAGAAAACCACAACATTTTTAAGTTATTTGCAGAAGAAACTATGATTTCCTCTGCTGTTTACTCTCTGTGTGGTGTTGAACATTTGCAGGGTCCACAGCGCCGTTTGCTGGACGAATTCGGGTACTACAGTTTATTCACGCCCATTGTCGTTTTCTTCACACCTCAGTGTTTTTGTGTAAATGCGAATCGGAGACGGTATGACTGTTGCATTTTCCTGGTCAGCGCTGTCGTGTAAACGACTCCGACACACATTTCCTCTGCAGTCATTCTTTACGGGACATTTAGATTCACACGTTCACCTGCACATGTGTTTGGACGGTGGGAGGAAGAGAACCCGCAACCTCCTTGCTGCTTGCACTAAAATCATAAAAGATCATCCAACATCAACCTTAAAAACTTCACAATCTGTCTTGAGTCAGACCTATTTTTTGGCATTTCCACACCATCATCATCGTCCAGGTTTCTTCTCCACGTCACTCGGCGCTAATTAGAAACATTAACTCACAAGAAAACCTGTTGCAGCAGACGTCTGTTTTTCTAAATGAGCCGCCCTTACGCCCACACTCCGCTGCCGAGTCCCCAAACGCCGGGCCGGTCCATTCAAATCTGACCTACGGTGGGAGGGAAGTGATTCAGGATCTCACACGGAGATGACAAACGTGGCTTCTGGCGCTAAATGTCAGCGTGACTTATTCATTTCACACCGGTTTATTCAGAAATATTCAAATGAGACACAGTGATGACAGTGATAAATGCCAGGAATATGATGAGCGTGATTCTTATGCAGCGCTAACAGGACCTGGGCCGGATCCCGGGACAGTGGAGGGAGAAGCCGGAGTTACTCAGGCAACGCTTAGACCTGGTTTTTAGATTTCAGCAAACGAACAGTGATTATTATTCCATGACAGAGAGATATTCGCAGATACATAAGCTGTCAGTTTTATGGGTCAGGCTGTAAATATGACACGTAATATAAAAAAAACAGGAGTATGGACATATGCAGGTTGTGTTGCAAGTTATAAATAAAAGATGTCTGGCTTCTTCAGGCTCAAAATCTCATCATGAAATCACAAACAATACAAGAAAATTAATTCTACATGAAGTGTGTGATAAAGTTTCTACTACGAATCATGTAGTACTGGTATTACTACTACGGCTACCACTATGGCTATTGTTTACTACCGCTACTAACTACTAATAATGGGACTATTACTACTACCACTGATACACATGCGAATATGACTACTGCTACAACTAGTACTACTACTACAAAGACTACTGCTAGCTACTAGTACTTCTATTGCTACCAGTATTTCTAATTTTACTTTGGCTACTACTGTTACTGTTACTATGCTAATACTCCTACAGTTGCTACTACTACTACTACTGCTACAACTACTCATAGTACTGCAAATGCTAATATATCTGCTCTTATTGCTACTACTACTCCTATTAGTAGGACTACTCATGCTACTACAAATACTGCTACTACTACCACTGATGCTAACGTCACTGCTACAACTACTATCGCTACTTCTACTACTGCTGCTGCTACATCTAATAATACTGCTATTACTGCTTATACTACTGCTACAACTACTACTAGCACTGCAAATACTAATACATCTGCTGCTATTGCTAATACTCATACAACTAGTACTGCTTCTACTGCTGCTGCTGCTACAACTAGTACTACTACTACAAAGACTACTGCTAACTACTATTACTTCTATTGCTACCAGTATTTCTAGTTTTACTTTGGCTACTACTGTTACTGTTACTTTGCTATTACTGCTGCTGTTACTACTGCTACAACTACTCATAGTACTCCAAATGCTAATATATCTGCTCTTATTGCTACTACTACTCCTACTACTACCTATGATACTACAGCTCATACTACTACTTCCACTGCTAATGCTAATGCTACTACTACAAGTGTTACTAGGACTACTCATGCTACTACAAATACTGCTAGTGGTACTGCTACTGCTACCACTGATATTCACATCACTGCTACAACTGCTGTCATTTCTATTGCTACTACCAATGCTACTTCTACTACTGCTGCTGCTGCTACATCTAATAATACTGCTACTTACTAATACATCTGCTGCTATTGCTAATACTGCTGCTGCTACTGCTACTACTACTCCTATTCCTACTGCTTCTTCTGATACTACAGCTCATACTTCTACTAATACTACTACTAGTATTACTATTGGCACTATTACTACTACTTCCACAACTGCTACAACTACTAGTACTACTATTGCTGCTACTGCTATTGTCACAACTACTAATACTACTGTTATTACTGTTGCTACTACTTCTACTACTGATGTAACTACTACAATTGCCCATGCTACTGCTACTACTACTACTATTACTATTACTTCTACTACCTTCTGGCTGTGAGGGATGTTTGTATGCTGCCTGCTTTGCTCTGAACGTTAGTTTAGAGATTTTAAGAAATATTTACCGAACCAAAAGTAATATTTTGTTCCTAAAAAGTTTATCCCAGTCCATTTTCAGCTCATGTCCCGTCTGACGTCTGATTTTGTGACTGACCGTGTGAAGTGGTCCACGAGGCCGCCCACCAGCTCCCCCACTCGGTCCTGGTTCGGAGACAGCTGCCCGCTCTGTAAACACAGCAGGATGTCGTCCTGGGAGGAGGTGTGTAGCGCCACCATCTGGTCGGTCCCGGCGGTCACGCTCAGCCCCGTCAACTACAGACAGGACAGAGGACGGAGGGTTAGACATCAAGACACGAGACTTTCTAGGGCTGCACAATATATCGCAAAATTATCGGAATATCAGCAAACGCAATATCCGTATCGCAAGAATCTAAATATATCGCAATAATTTAATTTTGTCCCAGCTTAGCCTTGTTTTATTCCTGGTTTAGTCTGTGTTAAGTTTTGATTTTGTCGCTGTTTTGACTTGTAAATACAGGAACTTACATTTTTGTGAAATGTAGTGAATTTAACTTTGTTCAAAAAGTAGGCTCTATTTTCAAATATCGCAATAATATCACAATTATATCACATATTATATCACAAGTTATCACAATTTTTAACATAGTTATCGAATATTGCGTGTTTTCTCCATATCGTGCAGCCCTTATACTTTCATTCACAAAATCACTAAGTCAACTGTTCCAGATGTACTGAAAATAATTCTGTGTATTTGTATTGAAATATCTTCCAAACCTTATCCTTACCTACATTTTTAAATATCATTTTTGCTGCAGTTTTGGTTTGACTAATTGTAAAATGGTCTTTTTACTGGATTCCCCTCTGCCAGAACTACTTTTTAATGGCTTAAATAAGCATTGTTTTGCCAATTATAAAATGTAGCGACCCATCTTTAGGGCCCAACCTACAGTTTGAAAAAAAAAAAAAACTGGTGTAAAGAATTGATGCACACTCATTTTTTTGCCTTTTGGTGACATCTAGCAGTGAAAGTACAAACTTCAATCCTACACGTCGCACGTCTTCTCTTTAGAGCATGTGAACAGCTATGGTAGCCCTGAAGGGACATGCTGTTGTCTAAGAGGAAAGTCTACCTGCAGCGGTTCTCAATCTTTTTACACCAAGCACAACTTCAGAAAATATTTGGCTTTACAAGGACCATCTTTAACTGAAAACAGCCTAATACTGGACTAACCCAGGTCTCAACCAAGGCATAAATTAATTACTAAATAAAGACCAAACAGACTAAACCAGCCATTCCCAAAGTCAGGAGCGTCACAGCCCTCCTTAAATTTACCAAAATCCCACGCGGACCCCTAACAATACAACTTCCCTCAATCCCAAATTTTATTTTCATGTTTTTCTCCATATATTTCTATAAAACATTACAAAAGACACTGACTATTGGCTAAAAAGTGTTTTAAAGTTATATTTTTAAACAAACACACTGTTAAAAAAAATGAAATGCTGCAAAAACTCAATAACTCAAAGCAAAGGATCCCTCAAGATTTTTGGGGCCAACTCAAAATCTCAAGGTTTTCCACACTTTCACTTAATTTGATGTTCATACGTCTAAAAACGTTTCTAATTTAAGTTTTTCTCTCTATCATTTTTTTTACTCATCTTACAGCCAACTTACAGTGTTCAGAAAAAGTTATTCTTTTGTTAAATGTAGTATATTTAGTTTTTATTATTATCAATAATACTTTTTCTGAAGAGTGGCGTCAGCTGGCTGTAAGATGAGCTGGAAAAAATAAAGATAGTGAGTTAAACTTAAAATTTCAAGTTTTGTTTCAAGTATGAACGTTAAATTTGGTGAGTAAAAAATATTAGTTGTTGAAAACTTGAGATTTTGAGTTGATCACCAAAACTCAAAAATCTTGAGGAATCTTGAGTTTTTGCAGCATTGTTTTTTACAGCGCATTTCAAACTCAATTTCTTTTTATGTACTTAATATAGACAGCCTCTGGGGGCCCCCCTGCAGTACCTTCGCAGACCCCCAGAGGGCCCCGGACCCCACTTTGGGAACCGCTGGACTAAACTAAACCGGGACTAAGCTGTGTCTAAACCTGTTCTTAACCGAGACTAAACCAGGACTAAGAAGTGATATAAATAATATCAATATCAGCCCCATCTAAAGCAGGACTAAAACAGAATAAACTGCAAACGACCCCTGAGTACTTCCAGAAGAAGCCCGCGTACCACCATGAGACTTTAGAGCTGCACTACCTGATTTTGTGACTGTAAAAGTGATTTGTCTAAAAAAATGTAGAGTTTGAATGATACACTCCTCTTTCCTAATTCGTCTCCTTGGCGCCGCTCTGTCCCAGTCTCACACAAACCTGAAGTCTGTCCACAGCCAGGAGCTGTCACAATAACACAGCACAGATCTGGAGTCTGCTCTTAATTCTTTAAAATAAAAAATAAAAATACTGTGAATACGCTATGAATTTTGAAATAAAACACAGCTCCTTCACATTATTCCTGATAGATTCTAGTTGTGGATAGATAAAGGATGTATCGACCAATCAGAGCGCTCCTGTCCTGTGAAAGCGTGTGATTGGTTAAACTGTTCCTTCCCTCGCTCTAAAACAAAAACTTTTATAACACAGCCCACAGGTGACCTCAGAGGCTCAGTTTTTCTCAGATGACTTCTGTTATGCTGCACTCATAACTAAATAATTATCTTTGCCAAAATACAAGGAAAAAGAAATCAGGAAGTGCAGCTTTAAAAGAAACTATATTCATCAGAGATGGGTGCAGTGGCCAAAAATAGTACTCAAGAAAGAGTATAGTTACTTCCAAATATTACTCAAGTAGAAGTAAAAAGTATGTTGTTAAGTATGTATGGTAAAAGAACCCTTAAAAGTACAATTTATTCAAAAAGTTACTCAACTAAATGTAACACCGCTGATATTCAACCTCCCTGCGGTCCCAACCCACCAGTTGAGAACCCCTGCTTTATGCCACGTGATATAACTCACATTTCATATTCGATAATCTTCCATCTTCGTTGTTCAAACACTGTACACATTTTCTATACCGCCTCGCAGTTAAGACCCGCGGCACTCGGTGACCCGGCTTATACGTCGCTCTCGATATTAATTTCGATAAAACAGCAGAGATTATCACGCTGATGTAAAAAAGCTGTGAATTTAATGCCTCGACGAGCGGATGTCGGTGAGAGGAAGGACTCACGTGGAGGAGCTGCAGGAGAGGACCAGGAGCGACCTAGATACGAGAACGTACGGAGACTGCAGAGGAGAGGGGCACATTACGTTGAACTGTGGGGTATAGTGTGGGTCGGTATGGCACGGTTTGGTTCAGGGAAATAACCAAAAAGAGTGAGCTGCAGGATTGAGTCAGCTATGGAAACAGTGATTTCACAGACCAGTGTTTCCATTACAGGGGGTACGTGTAATTATTTGATTGTTTAGATTCAGATTCAGATTTATTTGTACAGCCCGGTATCACAACAAAAGTCGCCTCAAAGGGCTTCACAACAGTTGATCAAACATAAACACACAATCAGACAACACAAACAATAACTACACTAAACAGACCCAGGACCCTCCTTCTCGATAAGGAAAAACTCCTAAAAAAACCCAGCTGCGGGAAAAAAGAAGAAACCTTATGGAGCCCAACTGAAGGAGAGATCCTCTCCCATAGTACCTTATAGCACATTATAGTACCTTTTCAGAAAATATTTGGCTTTTGAAGACTAAAATAAAGCTAAATCAGGATTAGCCCATGACTGTGCTGAAGGATAAAACAGTGATTAACAGAAAACTGCAATACTAAAGAAGGACAAAACCAGGACTAAACCCTGGTCTAAAACCAAAACTCAACAAGAAATAAACCAGGTCTAAATTCAGAACTAAGGAAAAAACAGGTCTAAAACCAGAAGTACGCCAGATCTAAAACCAGAAATAAACCAGGAATAAACCAGAACTAAACTAAGACTATACCAGGACTAAGCTGGGTCTAAACCAGGACTACTTCAGTTCCTGTAGATGTGTGGCCATTAACTACAATATAAAAAGTGTCTTGAAGCTGAAAAGCCAGCTGTAAGTCCTCTCTCTGATTTTACTTTTTGTTCCAGGATATTTGTTTCTGACAGCTCACAACATTGCAGGCTGAGGTCTTCTTTCAGGAACCTGGTAACATATTGCATAGAAAAGCTTTTTTATAGCTACCTTGTTTTATTAGGATTTGTATTTTATTCTGGACATAAGTTTGATTTGATTCCATCTCATTTTTATTGTATAATGATTTTAATATTCTTATTAGGGCTGTGCGATATGGAAAAAACATGCGATATTCAATAACTAGGAGAAAATTGTGATAACAATATTACTGCGATATTTGAAAATAGAGCCTACTTTTCGAACATAGTAAGTTAAATTCACTACATTTCACAAAAATGTAAGTTCCTGTATTTACAAGTCAAAACAGCGACAAAATCAAAACTTAACACAGACTAAACCAGGAATAAAACAAGGCTAAGCTGTGACTAAATTAATTAAATTACCACTAAAACTGGACTTTTTAAACATTTTTATTTAGTCACAACACATGTTCTTTTAAGGCTCTGGTGGAAAATGATTCTTCAGTGTAAATCTCTGTCAGATGGAAGGCCACAGTGTTATTGCGATATATTTATATTATTGCGATTGCTGATATTACGATAATGATAATTTTGCGATATATTGTGCAGCCCTAGTTCTTATTTACTTCAAATTGTTTTATAATCTTTCATTTTACACTTTTCAAAACTTTTATTTATTTTTGTTTATTTATATATCAATAACTGACTTGGGAAAATGCACAAAATATAATTTGTACAAAACAACAGCAGCGGTTTGAAAAGTTAGTGTCATCAGTTTGGGAACATCCCAGATTTTGGAGCAGAGAGAGAGAGAGAGAGAGGACGGACTAAGCCTCTTAAAGTGACGCAGGTTATTCCAGCTGCTGAGGTGGTGATGTGTGGGACGTCCTGCTACATCAGACTCTGGTACAGACTGTCCCGTCTGAGGATAGAGCCCACACCAGGACGGAATCTGCAGCTTCTTTATTAACAAAAGGCACCTTGACATTCAGAATTTAATTGAATGCGTCTCTATTAAAGCCAGTAGATAGCTCGGTGGTTGGTGCAGTGACTAAATTGGCTCTCCCGTTCATCTGGTGACCTGGATTAGACTCGGGCCCTCGGTCTGAGCAGCTCTGCTAATGGCCCTGCTCTATCTTTTTCTCCTCAGTGCTGTATAATGACTCTGTTTTTACCCCTGCAGCGTCTCTCTCTGCAGGTCCACAGCTCTCAGACCGCACGCCTCGTTACAGACGGCGTGGGCGCAGACCGTTAGCGCTAATTGCACTGCTATTTTATCACACCGCTATTTAAAGTTAGTCTAGGAGGAGTCCTGATAAATTTATGTTTAAATATGGCCATAACATTAATATTAATCCAGATTTGGACCCACAGGGTTACTTATCTTTCTTCTTTTTTCTTGCAGAGGTGGAAGAAGTACTACTATTACTATTACTACTACTAATACTACTGCTGTTACTACTACTACAACTGCAATGGCACAGGACCCAAACACACTTTTGCCACAATATGACATATTATAGATATACAGAATTACAGAGATATTATAGTTGACTGAACAGTAGGGATGTAATAATTTTTCGTAAATCGTCTAAAAATCGATGCAAAAGAGAGAAATTTTGAATCAGGTGCGAAAAAAAATGAATTGCGATGTTCCTTTAAAACAGCTTGCAGGCGATCAAAATTTAATGGTGAGTAATCTGGCTCACATGCTTGGCGCTAGACATCATTACCTGGCCATTAACTGAATAAAAACGTAATAAATAAAAAAAGTTTTAGTTTACAAGACTCGTAAAATAATTAGCCCAACTTGCTGGAAACGTGAAAAGACTGCACAAGAGCTTCATTACTCAGAGCTCCCTCACCTCTCGCACAGACGGAGGAGCACACACACAGCGTCCTCATTCACAAGGAAATAACAACAAACCCGGAGCGGACGTAAGAAAGACTCCTCTGAAGGTTTTATTTAGGCTGCACCTGTTCGCTCTGTTTGCCATCGTTCAGAAAGTAGCTTGTTGTTAGCAGCGAGCAAAAGCAAAGCTAAGTGGCTAACAACAGCTAAAGTTTATTTGAAGTTTCAGTGGCCCCTCCCCCGGAGCATTTCCATGGAGATCAGTGTCTTTACTGAGGATGAGTCTTTCCTTACTGATATTTTATAAGACTTGACTTTTATTAGGCCCATTATAAATTACTGAGGAGTGGATTTATGATGAGCTGCTTCTCTGTGCATTGCTTGCTACTAAAGTGTATTTGTTTTTGGAAGATAATAGAAAGATGTTAATAACTATCAAATTATTTTTGTAATTTTGACCCTATGTCATTGTTTTAATATCTACTTTTTTATTCAGTTTCTGTTATTAAGAAGGAGACACAAATAGGCTATCTCACTATGCTAACAACCTCATAGTAAAGTTTGCGGATGATACAGCTGTGGTAGGCCTCATCACTAATAACAACGAGACGGCCTACAGACAGGAGGTGGACGATCTGGTAAAATGGTGCAAACTGAACAACTTAATCCTCAACATCAGTAAAACAAAAGAAATGCTGATAGATTTCCGCAGGTCTGGCCCCACCCCCACCCCCCTCTTCATTGACGGTACTGCTGTAGAGATTGTCCCCTGTTTTAAATATCTGGGTGTCTACATCTCCAACAATTTCAGCTGGCGAACTAACACCTCCTGTATCATCAAAAAGGCACATGAACTGTTTGTCCCTCACCCCTCAGGGAGAAGACTGCGTAGCATCCAGGCTAGAACGAAGAGACTCGGCAACAGCTTCTACCCTGACGCTATATGCATTATGAACACTATACCTCTAGAACTGCTATGAATCAAATATGCTGCACTTTGTCTGTTGCACTTTATTGCTGTATTTATCTATCAGGGCTGCTATCATGTGCACTTTATTGGCTCATTATGTATGTGGTATGTCTTTTTCTACTGAGAGCTGAGTACAGTGTTTCGTTTCTTCATGACATGGAGAAATGACAATAAAGAATCCTTGTATGTAAAAAGAAAAAAAAGAAAAAACGTAATATAATATAATATAACATAATTATACTGCAACTAAGTCTGCAAGAAAAAAATCGTGAAAAATCATAATCGTGAACATAAAATCGTGAATTGAATCGTGACTTCAGTGCATCGTTACATCTCTACTGAATAGGCGTATGTTTATTATCTCTGTGGCTGGTCATTGCAAACGCAAACCTTTTTAAGTAAAAGTCATAATTCACTCAGTCTTTCAGAGCCAGTAATCCTTCCAACATTTAAAACATGTATCAGGTACTGATATGGAGTGCTGCTGTTAATCATCAAAATACGACAATAAAAGCATATTTTCTATGTTTTTTTGACTGAAAACCGCCTCCCAGCACGAGCCATGAGCGTGAGAATTAGGCTTGGGGCATATTTTCTAGGTGGCAAGCATTTTCGGGCACAGTCAGTGTGCACTCTCCAGTCAGGGCGCTGAAGTGAAACTAGCCCCGCAATTCGAGTTTATTCAGAGCTGTCCGTCCTCTAAACACGCTTGGAGTGTGTTTAGGGCCTTAGTGCAGCGGTGCCATTAAGGGGGGGGGGGGTTAGGATAATTCCAAGGGCCCGTGGCTGACAGCGGCCCAGGAAAATCAATAATATTCATTCCAATATAATTACAAGGTTAGCTTAGTTTGCGACGCTAGGGCCCATTGCTTTCACTTTTCAGGAGGCCTAGAAAACATCAGTGTTTCCCATGAGTTCATTAGACTGAGGAGGCCCACCATGGTCTCATTGTCTCCGCCACAGTCTAAAACCAGTTCTTCTGCATGTCTGCTAATGGGACACACTTTTACTTCAGCTTCTCCAACTTCCAAAAACTCCTCTCAGAGCAAGTGTGTGCCCCATAGAAGAGATTTACAGACATTTATTTTGACTTATGATTTTTATTCTGTTCCTCATTTATACAGCTCCAGAACTTGGCACAAGCTCCTCACTGTGGCAGTAGTCATTTTCTGACCTAGAGCTCAGCTGGACCTCAGCCCTCCCTCCCCACGTTTATCACCTGTCGCCATTTCACCTCTGTTCCTTCCATGGACCACTTTTGACAGATCCTGACCACTGCAGACCAGGAACACCCCACTGGAGCTGCAGTTTTAGACATTTTGGTCATATTGTTATGCCTAATCGATGTACGTATCCATGTAATCTTAGTCCACAGAGCAACGGCCCACTTTTTGACCTAAATTTCTGCCACTAAACCCACACCACGCCATCCTTTTACAGACTTCACAACACAAACATCTGCGTGAGGAGCCTCTTGACCCTGAACCTGTCAGACCCGATCAAACCTGTGAGCTGTAATCGTCCTCTCAGTGGGAAAGGTGCCAGCGACCCAGCTCAGGAGAAGACGGAGGAGACTCTAAAGGTCTCTGAAGAGGGAGGAGAGGACCCTGAGTGGACAAACTGAGGACAGTCTGACCCACTATCAGCCAGAACTGGAGCTGCACCTGCGCCTCAGCACATAGGATAACATGTGAGAATGAAATAAAATACTACTCCAGGTCTGTTTTGGGTAAAAAAAAGCTCAGATAAGTCGATTTCCCTTTAAGTGTGATAAGACGAAGAGCTACTGACCGACTCCAGAGGCAGCTTCTTGAGGACCTTGTACTGTTGCTTCTTTGGCTCCAGTTTGTAAATGTACTTGTCTGTGATCAGCAGCGCGCGGTCCGTGGTTTTGTTGAAGCGGTTCACCTGAGACAGAAAACACAGAGAAACAGAAGAAAAGAGAACTTAACTACAGCAGCTGCCTTGACACAAAATAATCTGGAATGAAATGACGTTGTCCTAGAACGAAGGGGTGTAAGGTTTGGAACATCAAGCAAAATCTACACACTCCACTTTAAAACGTTTTCTGATACAACATCTGCTAATTTTGTAATGAAAAAGCAACTCTAGTTTAAGGCCAAGGGAGAGTAGAGAGCAGAAAGCAGCTCAAAGACATGAATAGAGCTGGGCGAATGGGATTATTTGGTTTTAGTTTGTCCTGTTTGTCTTTAGGATATCAGAGATTTCCCATTAATGGGAAAAAAAACTAAAAATCAGCACATTTTGACCACCAAACACTTGGACATGTGATGATAACTGCTTTGGTAAACACATCAGATTTTGGCACAGAAAAAGAAACGCCTTGTAGACAGTAGGAGCTTTTTTTTTAACAATTTGATTACAATAAATATGACAGACATGGTAGTAAAGATAGTTCAAAGTACTTAAAAATAACAGATTCTTAAGATTCTTAATATTTATGATATAAATGTCTATCAGATTATGTTTTTATGCACAAAATCCGGTTTAATCAAAATACCATACCTGAGCATTTCATATTTTATTTTAAAACTAATTCATCGCTACAAAACTCGTCAAAACAAGACTTCATTTTGACAAAATCTGCAACATCCAGAGCCCAGTTTTCCTAAAGATAAACTGTGGAGTAAATTTTTCCATCAAGTTAAAATCAACATCTCTAATGTCCTTTAAAAAATATTTAAGAGAGTTTTTAGTTAAATCTTATTGATTTTCTAAACATTTAACAGTTGTTCTATTCTAATTATGAAGCACGTTTATTGTGTTTTTTCTAATTTTATTGTATGTAACTTTTGTGTTTGTATTAGGGCTTCACAATAGATGGCAAAATTATCGTTATCGCAGTATCAGCAAACGCAAGAATCTAAATATATCGCAATAACGCTGTGGTCTTCCATCTGACAGAGATTTACACTGAAGAATCATTTTCCACCAGAGCCTTAAAAGAACATGTGTTGTGACTAAATAAAAATGTTTAAAAAGTCCAGTTTTAGTGGTAATTTAATTAATTTAGTCACAGCTTAGCCTTGTTTTATTCCTGGTTTAATCTGTGTTAAGTTTGGATTTTGTGGCTGTTTTGACTTGTAAATACAGGAACTTACATTTTTGTGAAATGTAGTGAATTTAACTTACAATGTTCGAAAAGTAGGCTCTATTTTAAAATATCGCAATAATATCGTTATCGCAATTTTCAACATAGTTATCGAATATCACTCCATATCGTGCGGCCCTAGTAAAATAGACTTTTTGGTTTTTTTTGCCTCTCCCCTTCACTTACACTGCACTTTTTATATACATTTTGTAAATTTACATGGTAATTTTTATTATGTACAAAATAAATAAATAAAAATAAATAAACCAGAATAGCTACCTTCCGACAGAATCCGGAGAACAGGACTTGGTTGAACTCGTTCTTGTTGCGCAGCTCTTTGGAAACTCGGATGAAGCTGGAGCAGGTCTGAGGACTGTCTCTGGACTGGAAAATCATAAATAATAAAATACATTATTAATAAAACAGACCCCACCTGCAGAGGGGAGTGAGCGACCTTTCTGAGGGTGTTTCGAGTTGTTTTAATGGGACCGGCCTGTGACCTCTTGTGGCTGGAAAACAAATGACTAATCCTAAAATTAAAATTCAAGTGAAGTTTTAAAATGAACCACTGGATAATCTGTCTCACATACAGAAACACCACTGAGCTGAACCAATTTTCATTTTATTTAAGATTTAGCATAAAGTTACCCTTTTAGTACACCCATGAAGGAATACTGTATACTTGTGTCCTACCTATTATATTTGAAACTACTTGCAATTACGGCTGGAACGATATGATAATAACACACACGACTCGTATTGGGAAGTTTTGTGATTTAATATTAACAGTTACTGCGATAATTTCTCTTTTAATTTAAAATAAAGCTCATATAAAGACTTATTGAAGTAGAAAATCAACAAGCCCATCCAGAACAAATAGGTTTGTGTGCTGGAACCAAAAAACCATAAGTAAAAATTCAAAATTAGGCTCCGCACAACAAATGAAGCTCCCAGATTCTTTTATTTTTCTTCTTCATTTGTTGTGCGGAGCCTAATTTTGAAATTTTTAATATATATAGACTTATAGACCTTATAGAGTCATGTTTCCAAAAGTCAGTACGACATTTGTTAAATACTTTTATCCAGTAGCACCGTGTATGACTAAAAGCTAGGAAGCAGATAAATGTTTTTATTTTTATTATGAGGTAGCTTTTTTTTTAATTATTGTTACTTTTATACATGTGTGCATAGCGTTTTTTAATTTTTTATTTAACCTTTATTTAACCTTTATTTAACCAGGTAAAAACAACCCATTGAGATCAAGATCTCTTTTGCAAGAGTGACCTGGCCAAGAGCTCAGCAGCACACGTCACAAAACATAAGAATAAAAAAATAAACAATTAGATTAGAATCAATAATATATTAAAATTAAAGTGCAACAAAACAATTTGATGTTATAAAGTGCAATAGATGTAAACAGTCAGACATAAAGTGTGATAGTTGTAAACAATAAGATGTTAAAGTGTAAATGATACAAGGTGCATTTGTTTACAGTAAAAAATTAAAACCACAAGCACTGACTGATGGACTCTGTGTCTGTTACACAGAAAGGAACGGAAAGTTCTAAATGAAACAAGTTCAGGCATTTTTAGTTCAATTTGGAGAGAGTTACCAGCGGAGGGGGCAGAAAAACTGAAGGCTTGTTTCCCAAATTCAGTGCTAACACGAGGAACATGCAGGGGATAAATGTCTGTAGAGCACAAGGCGTAACGACTGGAGGTTCTTTGGAGAAGACAACAAAGGTACGAAGGAACCAAACCAAGCAGGACCTAGACCAAAGTCATCCAGAGAGTGCATGTGTACATGTAATTTTATTCATTAGATACTCGTAATAAACAACTACTACTGATTCACAAAAGTATTGAAAGGATCAATACTGGGCACAAATATCACGATATATCACAAAACTATTTTTTCCCAGCCCTACTTGCAATGCACATATTTGTCCATTTGTATTTGTTTTACTTTTAAACTGTGAAAGGACATCTTTGCAGCTTGTTACCCAGCTCTAGTTACATACATCTAAAGTTTTCTTCAGTGAAACGAGGTGCTCTGCTTTGTAGAAAGTTGCAGTCTCCTTGCTCCACTTTCCCCCTCTGCTCTCTCCTCTCCCTTTCCTCTCACGTGTCGTACGGAAACCTCACAGATTCCTATAGCTCTTTACGGGTTTAGCTCCGTCACGTGAAGCCGAGGGGCCACGCTCTCTCTCACACTCAGTCCCCACGGGCCACTTTTTACCCCAACGACCACCAAAACAAGCCCAGATTAACTTAAATACGCGGCGAGAGGAGAGCTGCCGAGGTTCACACGCAGTCACATGCCGTGGCCTTCAGAGACACGACGACGACAACGACTTCTGCTGCAGCTAAACAAAGACATGCACAGGATATAAGCAGCGCTCTGAGGCCTGTGCAGTTTACTCAGATATATGGTTTATTCTTAATTAACAAAATAAACACATGACCTACATACGTGACCCAGTTCGGGGCAGAGTGTTGGATAGAATTAACTCAAGTACGGTTCCTTAAAGGGGAGATAAAATGCTTTTTTTGTATCCAGTCTTGGTCGCCTCTAGAACAGCAGCCTCTAAAAACATGATGTGGCAAAAGCTTTTCCAATAGCCCTAATTACTTGAGTACTGCCATAAAGAAGCAGGTGGAGAGACCAGCAGGGGGCAGCAGAGCCGTTGTGCTGTTTTGAACAGAATGCAGGGAAAAAAAAGGTTTTTACTTCCATGAACTTTTGAAAAAAAAAAAATGTCTGTGAGGAATCAGTGGAAACAGAGCTGTGCACCATTTTCTGGATAAATGACTGAGAGCAGACTGGATGTAGAGGGCTTCTTGTTGATTGGTCAGTGCTTCCTGGAGTGGGTGGAAGTTCATGCAAATGAGCGTTCTGAGGGCTCAGAAAATACAGTATTACTTAAAGGGGCTATATTATGCTTTTTTGTAATTAATTTAAGACACATCTGGATCCATAATCTTATGTTTTGTTGGTCAGAAAATGCAATAATTTTTGCAAAAATCTTATTTGAAGAAACTAATCATTTGACTGTGAGGAACGCTCAGATTAGGTCCCTGTCCCTTTAAGAGCCCTCCATACCTGCTGCCCAGCTGCCCCTTCAGCACTCCTCACAGAAACACATGCCGGTGCAGAAGCAGTGTTTGAGCGGTGTCCACTGCAGTTCGGAGGTGGGTTTGTTTGCTGCGGGGGAGGCGTGAGCTGTAGCAGTGCTTCCTGAACAGGACAGGGCCGTGAAGTGCTCCTAAAGTGTTATTACGCCTTACATGATAGTACCCATTTTTATTCAGCTCAGAAAATCGCCACTTTTCATTTCTGTGTAACTGTACTTGGGTCATGTAACTACTCACGTAACTGTATTTAAATCGGGAAAACGTGGAAGAGCTTGGTTGCTTCTAACTTGAGCCGTGTTTGGTTCCATAGGGATATGCTTGGCCAAGCTAAATGCTAACAAATTAGCGTCACTCCCCAGGCCTGCAAAGGGCACACAGGGCACGCACAAAGACCAGAGAGGTACACATCAACTCGTCTAAGATCAGGGAAGAACATAGTTTAGTTGACCTGTCCAGGCTAAAAACTCACTTGTTTATTCTGACTTTTAACACTTAGGCTTTAAGTCTTTGGTTCATTCTGTTACTGTGTGTTATGTCCTTATTGTTTTATACATTTTATAGTATTGATTAAACTTTTGTAATTTTATTGTTTGTTTTTTTTTATGTTAAGCACTTTTGTCTTCCTTGTGTTGTTGTAAAGTGCTATAGAAATACATTTTGATTGATTGATTGTCTGAGAAAGCACCAGAAGACTAACTCCACCCGCTCCTCTGTTAGAGTTAAGTTTAAGACGGGAGCGCTCCTTACGTTGCTGAGGTAGTCCCTCTCCCAGGCCCGGGGCACTCCCCAGTCCTGCCTCTGCCTCAGAGCCGAGAACGCCGCCACTTTAGTCCTGATCTCCAACATGTCCGAGGGCGGGATGTTCTTCACCACCTGACGAGCCCACCACCTGAGAAACAACACAACGACAAGAGGTTAATACAGGGAACACTGCCCCCTACAGCTGACCTCCAACATTTCAGACTGATGTTCTTTATGTTGTTAAGATCAAGTGGAAAATTTAAAAAAAAGGTGAAAAGTGAGACAGGAGTACAGTTTGTGCAAAATGACAAAACTGGACACGATTCTGTTTTTTAAAAGTTGCAGGATTTCCAAAGTTAGGTAGTTTTAAAGTGAGTTTTTAAGCTTTTTAGTTAGGTTCAGACAGGTTGCTTGAACGATGCATATCCATTCATTCATTTATTCACCCACCAAATGTTAGTACAGCAATAATATTTTAATATTATTTTAACAATATTTCAACCATTTAGGTTTCTATTTTTTTTTTTTTTTTACTTTTTAAATAATTAATATAATAATTGTTTTTCTCAATTTGCTTTCTTTTTTAAATGTATTTTTACATTTATGTTTAGCTGTATTTTAAACAATTTCTATCATTTTTTTTTATATTGTTTAGGCAAAACATTCACTATTAATTTACTATTTTATCAGTTTACAAATTTAACACTATTTGTATTTATTTATCATTTTATTACAATTTTAGTGAATATTTTTCTTTCTTTATTTTATTTATTAATGAATGTTGTATCAGAATTTATTAATGTTTTTTTGGTGGTGGTAGTGTGTTTTTTTTCACACATTAACTTAAAAAAGTAAGAAAAAATAAATAAAAAATTACAATAAAAAAATTGTAATCTATTTAATATTATTTTTTATTTCAAGCAACACATTCACTGTTAATTTACTATTTTACCAATTTATAGATTTACCAATATTTTTATTTAATTATTATTTTATTACAATTTTAGTGAATATTTTTCTTTTTTTTATTTTCTGTAACCTATTTGCTACATTGAATGAACGTTGGATCAGAATTTATTAATTTCTTTTTTTTTTTTTTTTTTTTGGGGGGGGGGGGGGGGTTTAACACATTAACTTAAAAAAAGTAAGAAAAAATAAATAAAAAGATTACAATAAAAAAATTGCAATCTTTGAAATATTTTGACAATATTTCATCATTTAGGGTTTGGTTATTTTCACATTTTAAATAATTAATATAATAATAAAAATTTGTTTTCAAATTTCTTTCTTTTTTAAATGTATTTTTACATTTATTTTTAGCTGTATTATTAACAATTTCTATAGATTTTTTATATTGTTCAAGCAAAACATTCACTGTTAATTTACTATTTTACCAATTTATAGCTTTATCAATATTTTTATTTAATTATCATTTTATTACAATTTTAGTGAATATTTTTCTTTTTTATTTTCGGTAACTTATTTGCCTACATTGAATGAATGTTGTATCAGAATTTATTAATTTCTTTTTTTTTTTTTTGGTGGTGGTGGTGTTTTTTTCACACAATAATAAAAAAAAAGTAAGAAAAACTAAATACATAAATAAATAAAAAAAATTTATATCTTTTTTTTTTTTTTTTTTTACTTTATTCATCTGTGTTAGCTTATTAGTATACTGTAGTGTGTTGTTCAGTGCAGTCCAAGATGGCCGCCGCGCCCCGTACCTTCTGTACAGGATGAGCGTGATGTGGTGGAACCTGCTGAGGACCGCCGGGGGACTGGGCCACTCCACGCTGCGGCCGTAGTCGGGCATCATCCGCACGTTGGCGAAGATCCGCTCCACCTCCCAGAAGTGAGCCTTGACCTTGTAGCGTTTGTAGCAGCCCATGATGGTGTAGATGGCCCTCATCCTCCTGCATCTCATCCGCGCGATGGCCCCGCGCCAAACCTGCCACAAGAGGAAACAAGAAAGCTTTGTCTAAGTCTAATTAATATGAAGATTATACTGAGCTGATGTGTCGTCGCATCGGTGATCATGCAACAGTAAAATAATGCCGTAGTTTAGGATGGAAACTACTGGAATTAGCGTTCACACAAAAGTATTCTGATATTTTAGTGCAGTGGTTCCCAACTTTTTTTGACTTGTGGACCCCCTGTGTTTTTTGATATACCACGAGTACCCCCTAACTTTAAGTGTTGATAATTCTTCAAAAAGATATATAAAAAAAAGACATTTATTTATCGTAAATATTAATTCTCATGCATTTTTTTGTAAACTCAACTTAAAGATAAAAAATAAAAATAAAATTATATCATAACAATATAAACTCCAATTACACTTACTCATTTCACTTTATATTTTGTTAAATAAATAAACTTAAAAAAATTATTAATGTAAATTAAAGTTAAAAAAATTACAATAAAAATTTACAAAAAAAAGTCTTTGAAACAAGCTATTGTCTATATATATTATCTAAAAAATAAAATATTCAACTAATATTTTTAGCAGTTTTAACCTCCTTTATCAGTCATATATTTTAATAGTTCAATATAAAAACATGGCAAATATATCATCTATTCAAGGAAGCAAATTATGAAATATTCCCATGTACCCCCTGCAAAGTACTCGCATACCCTAGGGGTCCCTGTACCCCTGGTTGGGAAACACTGCTTTAATGTGTGATAAATATTCACCAAGAGTGACAAAGAAGTTAAAAGAGTTGTTTCAAAGCTCGTTTGTTTGTTTTTCCACTGTGACTAATGCTAAACTCTTACATTTCGCTGTCTGTGAACATAAACGTGGCAGATTCATCGCTCAACAGTTGCTTCATGACGTAGGTTCCCGAACTCCATAGAAAAGCAATAACAGTCTTCCTCTGAACAAGTAATTGATAAAAACAACTGGTTTATAAATATTAATAACTAAAATTTGTATTCAATTAGGGCTGGGCGATAAAGCGAATTCATTCGATTAATTTGCGTTTTTAATTTTGGATTTTGAATAGCCAAATTATAAAAATCTAATTTAGCAGAAATTAGCGTCCTCCAAGCGCTGCACTGTTCACTGTGTTGTGGCTAATGCTGCTGCTAGTTCCAGAGCAGTTTAAATACTGACTGTGGAGACTCTGCAGACGCTACAAACAGTAATAATCACAGAGAAATTTGTTCATTTACCTCTGTGATGTCCTCGTTTGGATGTGGCAGCAGTTTGGCCAAAACAGTGTGGTGTGATGTGCAGCAGCAGCAACGCTAACTTATGTGTCTTTGTTTATGTTTGCTAATTAGCCACACGCTCTGGAGTTAGCCTCTTTTCACAGGCCTCTATGGTGAACAATGGTATATAAATTATATTAGACCTGGCCTTTACAAGCAGAGAGGGCTAAAATATTTAAACAGCTTTTTATGCCAACAAGAGAAAAATAGATTAAAATTGTAAATTGGCAGAAAATTAAAAAAATATCTAGAGTTTAATTTTTAGCCTTATCGCCCAGCTCAATATAACACAGTTCATTCATATTAATTCTGAAAAAGTGGTATCAACTTTAGAGTCTACTCGATGCCATGATTAGAAACACAAAAGCAGATTAAATGGAATTATTTTACCACAAGAATTATGCAATGAAGTTGAAAGTGCAATGGGAGTTTGATAAGATATTGGACACCAAAATTTTTTACAAAAGCTACAGCCAGTCATGCTTCAGGTCTATGCAAAGAACACTGGTTTTGTTCAAAGCTTTAAGCTGCGGCGCACATACAGAGGAACTACAGCCTGCCTCAGCATTGTAGGTTTGAGACTGGACAGTTCGCCAAATGTCTCTCCCTGATTTCCAACAGTACTGTCTTATCAGCCTAAAAATGGCAAAAAACCAGCAACAAATAACTATACAAAGCTAAATTAATTTCCTCCTGCAGCACACTTGGTCTGTGGGACGGCTACGGCTTGTGGCTTTTCCACTGTAACCCACTAAATGCTAAATCTGGGGAAAATGTGTTCAGTCAGACTTGTGCTCCAGTTACAGAAGCATCATTTTCTGCAAAGTCTTGAAACTGGGGCAGAAACACTTCACTGAGGTATAATTACTGCTCTGGGTCTCAAGATCATCACACAGTAAAAACTTTAGATTTGAAAATAGATTGGGGCACAGCGGCAGAGTGGTTAATGCTGAATAACAAGTCAGACTAGAAAGAAAACTATGATTTCAGCTGCACAATATGGAGAAAACATGCGATATTTGATAACTATGTTGAAAATTGCGATAATATTATTGGGATATTTGCAAATAGAGCCTACTTTTTGAACATAGTAAGTTAAATTTACTACATTTCACAAAAATGTAAGTTCCTGTATTTACAAGTCAAAACAGCGACAAAATCAAAACTTAACACAGACTAAACCAGGAATAAAACAAGGCTAAGCTGTGACTAAATTAATTAAATTACATCTAAAACTGGACTTTTTAAACATTTTTATTTAGTCACAACACATGTTCTTTTAAGGCTCTGGTGGAAAATGATTTTTCAGTGTAAATCTCTGTCAGATGGAAGACCACAGCGTTATTGCCATATATTTAGATTCTTGTGATATGGACATTGCTAGGGGTGTAATGATACGTTTTTGCAGCGATACGATATGTATCGATTAGAAGTGTTTCGATATAATTCAAGAACGATATTGGCTAATTTGGAACGATATTATTCGATACGATTCAGCAGCTTCATATCGATAATTGATACAGCAACTTTTTGCAAAAAAAATCATAAAAGTTTACTCTCAAATGTAGCACCGCGGCCGGGGTTGATTATGTCCAGCAGACAGAGAGTGAAGAAAGGTTGAATATAACATTTTATTTAATTAAAAACACAAAATTTATCTCCAAAAAGCCATATCTGGTTTTATTTTAACATACAAATTTCTAAATTCAATATTTCCGATATTATCAATCGATACTTCATGTGTATCGATATTCACTTCCTAGAAAATGATACGATTCAATACAAGGTCATGTGTATCGATGTAGTTGTATCAGAGGAAAAAAAATCACGTTTGCTGATATTGTGATAACGATAATTTTGCGATATATTGTGCAGCCCTAATTTCAGCATAATAAAAGTAACCGAATAGAGTTTCTCCTGCCTCACCTGCCGGGATATTTTAATACTGCCGACATCCGACAATGAGCTCACCTTCTGCAGGAACAGCACCAGGATGGGGATGAGCTGGGCCCTCTCCTGCTCCAGGCTGAACAGGCAGCGAGGGTCTCGGATGAACAGCTTGGTGAACCCGAACTCCACGTCCTCCTCGAAGCCGTGCTGAGAGACGATGGCCCTCACCGCCTCCTTGTCCGAGGCCATCAGGTGGTTGGGCCAGGTGTACTCACAGGTCATCTTATACCTGCAGCGAGCGTCACGTTTGTTACTTTCAAATGGATATAATAAGTTTTAGTTGGAAAGTATGGGATTTCTTTTCTTGTATTTGAGGAAAACTGTTTAGTATGGGGCTTTTAAGTTTTGTGTGTGCATATTAAGATTTGTGTGTGTGTAATCAGATTTGTGTGCGTGTATTACAATTTGTGTTTACCTTTTACGATTTGTGCGTGTGTTACAATTTGTGTGTGCATCAAACAATTTTTGTGCACAATATGATTTGTGTGTAGTGATCTAGATTTTTGGCATTTTTGCATTTACAAATTTCACACAAATCTTAATACGCCACCCCAAAAACTACTTTTAAAATTAAGAGCCAGTTTTGTTCCAGATTTAATTTTGAAGTGAAGACCAATGGCTGGTTTAGTCCTGGTTTTAAAGCTGGTTTAGTCCTTGTTTAGAGCCAGTTTAGTCCTGGTTTAGTCATTGTTTAGAGCCGCTTTAGTCCTGGTTTAGAGCTGGTTTAGTCCTGGTTTAGTCCTTGTTTAAAGCTGGTTTAGTCCTGGTTTAGAGCCAATTTAGTCCTGGTTTAGTCCTTGTTTAAAGCTGGTTTAGTCCTGGTTTAGAGCCAGTTTAGTCCTGGTTTAGAGCCAGTTTAGTCCTGGTTTAGAGCCAGTTTAGTCCTGGTTTAGTCCTTGTTTAGAGCTGGTTTAGTCCTGGTTTAGAGCCATCTTAGTCCTGGTTTAGTCCTTGTTTAGACCCGCTTTAGTCCTGGTTTAGAGCCAGTTTAGTCCTGGTTTAGAGCCAGTTTAGTCCTGGTTTAGAGCCAGTTTAGTCCTGGTTTAGTCCTGGTTTAGAGCCAGTTTAGTCCTGGTTTAGAGCCAGTTTAGTCCTGGTTTAGTCCTGGTTTAGAGCTGGTTTAGTCCTGGTTTAAAACTGGTTTAGTGGTACTTTTACAGACAAATATTTTCTGAGGTGGTACTTTGGAGAATCACTGATCTAGACTTTTTTTATTAATGGTTTTATTTTATTAGAAGAATAAATATCACAAAAGTAAGCTTTGGCCAATCAAATGCTTGCTTAATGTGGGTTCCTCAAGTAAGAAGTTCTCCCATTGGCTGTTGGTCAATATTAAATTTATAGCTGCTAATAACACAGAGAAAGTTAAAGATTAAAGTTAATTAAATTCACTTCAGGAGCCTATATTTTTACTGAGAGCAGCTTGCCGTGGTTAAATGACAGAAAATTGCAGAAAAAAAAGTCCTTACCTCTGGAGAAATCGTTCATACGGATGTTTCTGGGCGAACCCCGCTTTCCGAACCATCACGTTCTCCAGCAGACCCAAGTACGCCACCTGGTGTTGGCAGCGGGCGTCGTCAAACAGCAACGGGGACTTCACCTCGTTGGGCTTTATACAGCGGACATGGTACGGCTCCTGAAAGTAAAAAAACACATCATCATCATATGAGGTTTTTTTTTATGTTAGATGCCCTTCCAGCTGTAACCCCTCTTCATTTATCTGGGCTTGGGACTGCCACAAAGACTTGAGTAGACTGGTCCGTGACCCCTTGTGGATGGATTATTTGTAATTATTGGTTATAATTAAACTTTTTAAGCATTTTGCTCTTTGGCCTCACTTTAAATACAAATTCTTTGTCTTTCCTTCCTTTTGACACAACCCTCTCCGTTTATCCAGGCTTGGGACTGGCACAAACAGTACACTGGCTTGGCTGGATTATGTAGAACTCTGTAGACAGCCTTAAATTGAGTTAAATGGGCTTTTGTTGATATTTTTAAACCAATCTTGGTCTCCTCTAGAACAGCAGAACATTTTAAAACCTTTAAAAACATTATGTGACTGCAAGAAAACGTTTTTAATGAATACTCTACTGGTGCCATAAAGAAACAGGCGAAGAGACCAGCAGAGGGCAGCAGAGTGTTGCGGCCTTTTGAACATAATCAAAGAAAAATAGCACTTTACGTCCTTAAACTTTTTGTACGATGCCATTTTACTTAAACAATGTCTGTGAGGAATCAGTGGAAATAGAGCTGTACATCTTTTCTTTTTTGGGGTGGGATAAATGAATGAGAGCAGACTGGATGTAGAGGGCTTGTTGTTGATTGGTCAGTGCTTCCTGGAGTGGGCGGGGCTTGTGGAACCGAGCGTACTGAGGCCTCAGAATACAGGATTACACAAACAGGCGTAAATGAAACAAAACACAACTCCAGGTCTGTTTTTGACGAGAGAACATTATAACATGTGAGAAAGCTACAAAAAAAAGTTGATTTTGCAGAATATAGCCCCTTTAATAAAGTAGAAGTCAAACTAAAACATTCAAATCCTTTTAAACTTCACTTTAAACCATTTAAGGGCCAACAAAATAGCTCAAAACTAAAAGTAACCCCCTCACAAATGTCCCACTACCGTCCTCTGACACTCTATGTCATTAGTTGTAAGATATTTGTGATTTTTCTCTAAAGCTGCCAAAAGGTGGGCAGTGGGTCGTTCCAAAATACCAGCCTAAATGTCAGACTCACACCAGAACAACACCTGGACCTGCTCCAATCTCTGACACCGCACATCACCATGAACACACCCGTCCATCTCCCAGCATCCTCTCTGCCTGCGTACTCCCTGCGCGTGTGGGGGCAGGAGGGCACGGACCAGAATAGAGTCTGACTCAGTCCACTCACGGGGAGCGGAGCGCGCAGGAGACGGTTAGTGATGGAAAAACAGTGAAGCGGAGTGAGGGCGAAGGCTGGCGTGTGGATAAATGCATGTGACAGGTGAAGCTTGGGCTATAATCTGGTTTAAAAGACGTGTGCCGTGGTGACAGGCTTGTTCACAAAGAGCACAGGGAGCATATAGCATGGAACTGATATGGTTTATAAAAACATAACTGCACCAAGAACACTCAAAAGCATGATGTATATGACTTTTAGAGATGTGTACAAATAAAAAGCGTCAAAACCGAGTCAAAATAAGCTGGACATAGCTCAGACGGTGGAGCTGTGGCGCATGCACAAGGCAACTACAGCCTGCCTCGGCACTGTGGGTTCAATTCTTCCCCCAAATTTTTATCATTACTCAGCTGTCCTATCAGATAAAGCCAAAAAAGGAAGAAAAATATCTTTAAACGTCCCCTATTTTGCTATATTGACTTTTAACCATGTTGTTTCCTCCTCAAAAACAGACCTGGAGTAGTATTTTGTTTTATGTGTGAGTAACCCTGGATGCTGGGGCGCTGCTGTTTCCAAGAGCTGAAAATGCTCGGTCTCACGGTGCGTTTCTAAAGCACCGGACTCATTCTGATCATTTCAGCCTTAAACCTCCGTCACTACGAAGCAGTCAGCTCATTTATCTATCTGTTAGCATCATGTCGCCATGCTAATTAGCCATTTTATGCTCTGTCCAGTCCACACTGTTGCCAGCAGGGGGCGACAGACTCCTAATCCAAGCGTTCTCTGCAGAGTCACAGCAACAGCAGAGGTTTTCCACAGATACATTATTTTAAGTTATAAAACCTAAACTATTAACGCACAGGAAAAAGCAGATTAGACCTTTAAAAAAATAATAATAAGCTGAACATTGAAACTATATTCAACCTCACACTGACCCAATTTTGGGACTCAACCCACCATTTGGAAACTAAAATAGTCTTAGATTTTTATATTATTGTCTGTTCTTTGGCCTTAAACATTGTTAATATACTTTTTTATTAGCTTTATAGGCTATCACTACTTTACTTTTCATCTGTATATGGGCGTAAATATTATGAGTGAACAGTTTGGACACATCCTCATTTAATATTTATGAGAAGATTTGTCCGAACTTTTAAGAGACTAATTCTTTGCGCAGAACAAAATACGTATGTTCCTGAAAAGTGGAAACCTGAACAGAACTCGTAGGTAGTTGTTGTACAGACCTTGCAGGCGAGTTTGTCGATCAGAGCCAGGATGGAGTTTTTGAAGAGCGTCGCTGCCGTTAAAGGTCGTTTGGTGACCTCAGTGATGCTCATCTGTCCATCAGGCCACATCTGCTTCAGCACCGGGTTAGAGCTGAGAGACAGAGAGGACAGGGAGACAGGGGGACAGAGGGACAGAGACACAGGGGGACAGGGGAGAGAGGGACAGAAAGAGAGAGAGACAGGGAGACAGAGGGACAGGGAGACAGGGGGACAGGGGAGAGAGGGACATAAAGAGAGAGAGACAGGGGGACAGAGAGACACAGAGAGAGAGAGAGACAGGGGAGAGAGGGAGACAGAGGAGAGAGGGACAGAGAGACAGAGAGAGAGAGACAGGGGAGAGAGGGACAGGGAGACAGGGGGACAGAGGGACAGAGAGAGAGAGAGAGACAGGGGAGAGAGGGAGACAGGGGAGAGAGGGACAGAGATACAGAGAGAGAGAGACAGGGGAGAGAGGGAGACAGGGGAGAGAGGGACAGAGATACAGAGAGAGAGAGACAGGGGAGAGAGGGACAGGGAGACAGGGGGACATAGAGACAGAGAGAGAGACAGGGGAGAGAGGGACAGGGAGACAGGGGGACATAGAGACAGAGAGAGAGAGAGAGACAGGGGAGAGAGGGACAGAGGGACAGGGAGACAGGGGAGAGAGGGACAGAAGAACAGAGGAACAGGGGAGAGAAGGGGACAGAGAGAGAGGGACAGGGAGATAGAGAGACACGAGAGAGGGAGACAGAGGGACGGAGACAGAGAGAGGGACAGGGAGACAGAGCGACAGAGAGAGACAGAGGGACAGAAGAACAGAGGGACAGGGGAGACAGAGGGACAGAGAGACAGAGAGAGAGGGACAGGGAGACAGAGAGACAGACAGAGGGACAGGGAGACAGAGAGACAGACAGAGGGACAGGGAGACAGAGAGAGACAGAGAGACAGAGAGAGGGACAGTGAGACAGAATGACAAGAATATTTCAACTTTTGCAGGTAGGTCAAATATTTACCTACACAATATTTTACTAATCTGCTCTGATATTTGTGAAAAAACTGGAACACGTGCATCTGAACTCACCAAGGGACAAAAAAGCCTCAAAAATCCCAAATTTTCTGTCATGTAATTCAAGTACATGACCCTAAGGCCCAGTTTTAAATACGATGGCAGTGTATTGATTAAAAACAATGGCATGGTAAATAAACTGAGCAACAAAAGTCTTTAGATAAATTATTTTAAGTTTGTGTAAAGTCTGGATTATTTGTGATATGCCTGTTATGTGTCCTTTTTCCTTGCTATCAACCTGCCTGTCATTTACATACTGGACTAGTGAGCACATGCTAATTAGTGTGCACTGTCCCATATAAAAAAAATAAAATAAAATAAACATAAAGTGAGATAAATTAATTGCAATTTAACACCTGTTGTACATGAGCCTCTTGAAATCTTGGAAAAGCAGGTCCTTGTTTTTGTCCAGAAAGCCGTCAATGGAATATCTGTAACAGAGAGAGAGAGAGAAGCCAAGCGTTATTACAAAATTAAAGTCAGTGTTGATGTTTAGCCCCAAATACTTCCCTATCCCCGGTCAGAGGATTACACAGTGATTTGGAGCAGACTCACCCAGAGCTCACGATTCCAGAATAATCTCTGCTTCAAAAACTGCTCATGGAGTGTTAGCAGGAGTTATCTGTGCTACACTGGTTACATAAGACAGACAGGCAGGAGGAAAACATGCTTTTTCTGAAGGCTGCCTCAAATACCCCTTAACCCACAATTAATATGTCAATTTTATTAGGCCACCAAAGAGTGGCATGAAGTTTAGATCAAATACAGCAGTCTCAAAGTGTCAAAACACAAACTACAGCAGCCTCAGAGGGACAAAACTCACACTACAGCAGCCTCAGAGGGACAAAACTCAAACTACAGCAGCCTCAGAGGGTCAAAACTCACACTACAGCAGCCTCAGAGGGACAAAACGCAAACTACAGCGGCCTCAGAAGGACAAAACTTAAATTACAGCAGCCTCAGAGAGACAAAACTCAAACTACAGCAGCCTCAGAGGGACAAAACTCAAACTACAGCAGCCTCAGAGGGACAAAACTCAAACTACAGCGGCCTCAGAGGGTCAGAACTCAAACTACAGCGGCCTCAGAGGGACAAAACTCAAACTACAGCGGCCTCAGAGGGACAAAACTCACACTACAGCAGCCTCAGAGGGACAAAACTCACACTACAGCAGCCTCAGAGGGACAAAACTCAAACTACAGTAGCCTCAGAGGGACAAAACTCAAACTACAGCAGCCTCAGAGGGTCAAAACTCAAACTACAGTGGCCT